>VZSV01000159.1:1083614-1097956 GCA_013398735.1 Nothocercus julius
TTTTTTTTTTTTTTTTTTTTTTGTGTGTGTGTCTGCTGATGTTTGAGTTTTTGGAGCCCAACAACGTGATTTAAGCAAGAATTTTATATATGTTCTCACTGAGAACATACAGTGTTACGTGCAAATTAGCTTGCAGCCTTGAAACATTAAATCTTGGGAGCTCAGCTTGCTGTGTTTGCTAGGATACTTTTTTCCCTGGCTTTGGGGAACGGCTTGGGAAACTTCTTGCCTTGAATTATTTCCTACATTTCATCCTTTGGTCTTAGCTTGTGTGACAATAACATTAGTGTTTTTGCTTAAATGCTAGCTAAGTTTTGCTAGAATACAAGAAGGAAAAAACAGAAAAGTTAAATGCTTTTAAGAAAAGAGGAAATGAGGAGATTGAGGTTGGGAGATCCTGTGACATTAGTGATGAAACAACTTAATATATAGTTCATGAGTCAAGAATTTCCTCTTTCCTTTAGCACCTTTCTCGTCCAGAGGAGGTATTTTCTTTTTCCTTCTCAAGCCAGCTTCTTTTTTCTGCTGCTTTTAGGGAAAAAGAGCAAGAAAAAGACACAGTGGCACAGGTGTTACAGAAAGAGCAAGGAAACAGGCATGATACTGATAGAGGAGCAGCAGATCCCACAGATCATAGGATAAATGATGATCAAACCCCTCCTGTAATCCATCTGCTGCATGTCTACATAGTCCAGAACTGTGATCGCTTCCAGTTTGTATCATCTGTGAAGAAAGCTGCATCTCTAGAGTGTTTTCTGAAATAATAGTTGACGTGACTAAGTCTTTGGGCAAAGCAAGGCACTGTGAGCAATTTTGAAGAATGTATTTTAGATTCAGGACTGAGGCTGTAGCTCAGAGAGGTATGACTCTCAGCAGTGTGTTACCATCGAATCTTTTCAGTGATAATACTTGTTCAGGTTTCTTTTTTATTACAAAGAAAAGGGACTGATTAGTCTGTATTGCTGTTTTCTGCATCAAGAATATCAGAATATCTTTTGTTTTGGGGGGATGGCTGCTGGGCTTGTAGGGTTTAACATTTAGGGACTCCTAGTAGATTTGCTGTGTTCTCGGTAGACTGGAGTGTCTTTTGTGTACAGTAGCCTATATGTGTTAACGTTCTGGATGTAGCTCAGCAGTTGTGTGGTCTGGTATTTCATTTTTAATCAGTCCTGAACAAAGATCATCTGTGTAAACAGCAGTTCGCTAGGGACTATAATTAAAGCAGGCTATTTCTTTCCATAATGCAAATCCAGGTCTTCGTATTGAAGAGATCAGTGAGTTTATCTAATCAGTTGGCCACTCATTCTGTGCTAAAAACAAACTGTGATTCCCGCCTGTTTTGCTGCAAATCTGTAGTTTAAGATTGCTGTTGGCAACCTGCATGCGAAGTTGGGGCTCTCTGCCTTTCTTGTAATGTGAAAATTCACTGCAAAGGGGCAAAGGAGAGGCTGGATGAGCTGGCTGTGGGACAGGGCTTCAGATGTGCTGCAGCACGGAGCCAGGATGAGAGACAATGCAGATTTTGCTAGTGAATTAAAAAAATAGGAAGTGAGTCATGTTCTGCTGCATCGGTTAGCAGCACTGAAAGGGAAAAAATGGTGGATACGTAGTTTCCATGTTAAAGAAAAAACACACAACAGGTAGGAAAAGGTTCAGGCTTAGAAGGGAGAAACCATATGAAGAGGGAAAATTGAAGTGAACAAGTGCTCTTTGAATGGCTTTAAAGGGAACTGGAGATGTTGATTTATAATTGAGCTCTTCACTTGGGACCCAGCATTAAATTCAGTTGTTTTAAAGCTGTGGAAGTTCATCTATGCTAGGAGTTATTTTTTTGGATCAAGTGGGAGAATGATATTTGCTTGAGGCTCTTTGGTAGAGTGGTTGGCCCTTTATCTCATCTGAATAACGTGCATCACTGGAAGGTTCCTGCTGTGTCTACTTCTCCCCCTTTGGCTTCCTAATTAACAAGTAACTGTTTTCATTTATTTTCCAGTTTCAGAGAAATATTAAAAACAGGAGAGTTGCGTAGAATGCCCATTACTCTTTGTGGCACTTAAAATGAATCCTTCTCAGCAATGGGAGAGAAATAGAAAAGTAGTAGCTTATGCCCAAGGTAGCTCTTTGTCCTGTCTTCATGTTTGTCAGTGGGTCATACACCATTATTTTTTTCTGTAGGACCTGTCATGCTGGTGGTTTTCCAGGTAGATATCCCTTTGGACTGTCATGCTGACTTAGTGGCTTTACTGCCATATTTGCACCTCTGCTACTGAAGAGAGCAAATGAAGTGTCAAGTGAGCGGGACCTTCATTTGCAGCCTATTACGACAAGGAGGAGCTCAACAACTGCCCGTATTTAATGTCTCAACACTGGACAAGCATGTCAAAACTCATGAAAATAGCGACTGTTTCACTTCCAACGTATGACAAATCTGCATGTCTTTGGCTCATCCACGTTGAGCACACTTGGTCATACCCTCTCTCTGAGGTGCCAAAGGGCTTTTTTCATATCTCCTAGCAAAACATTGTCACTGGTATTTGGTTACTGGCATTCCCAGCACCAGATGACTTCAAACCATTGCAAGAGCTTCAGTCAATTCAGAAATAGTGATAATATCACTATTTCTGCTGGGGAGCTGCTCTAGCCCTGCTCCTTGCCCATGCCAGTGCAGTGCTGTGGGTACCCAGAGCACTGTGGAGAAGAAGCAGAAACACTCTTGGGTGCAGATGTCGATGCATCGCCAGTAACATTCATACAGATTGCAGTATGTCTGACTTACAATCATTGCAGAGTTATTTTTATTTATGAAATAGTTTCCCTGTAAAGGAGTTATTGACAGTTCCTCATTTTGAGAAGTGATTCAGGAGCATGTGCCTTACCATTGGCAGAAGGGGAGGCTGTCAGTGATATGGGAAAGTAACAAATTCAGTTCTGCAAAAAGGAAATATATTTCAGTCAGTGCACAATTAGTTTGTGGAATTCATTGCTGCAGTGCATCACTGGTGCTAAAATTTACTGGAGTTCAGAGGTAATATTTCTGCGTTATGAGAGTAGTAATTGTTATATAGACAAATCCTGCAAATGAAAAATAAAAACCTTCTAAGGCCTTTTGGATAGAACAGATGCCCTCCTTGATCTTAAGGTAATCTCAAAGTGTAGGGGCTAAGAAGGACTATTTATTTCCTGGGGATTTTTCTGCAAATTTGTCCTCAAGACAGTCTTATGTTGTTGGAAATATTTGGAACTAGACAGGGTAGATGTTAAGATACTGATGTGAGTTTCAGGCCAAATTCAGAATGATATTTTTATGCTTTAAATAGTTATAATTCTTACCAGACCATAAAACAGCTATGAAGGTACCATTTAAAACAAGGTGTTATGCTGAGATGATCACATTGGGATTAAAACATTAGGTAGAAACATATTCTGTAATTTAGGCAGGATACTTAAAATAAGTACAAGCTGTTGATGAGGTTGAGGGATAACAGAGATTTTTTTTTTTTTTTTTTTGAGGTTATCTTCAAGTGCATCTATTTGTATGTGGCTCTGGCATGCAGGAGTGCATCTTCAGCCTTCAAACCGTATTCCATTTGAACAAAATCCAGTGTTATCTCCTCTTGGACTGAAGTGTGTCGGCTATTTTGTTTGTTTTAACCTTTGTCCTTGTTCAGAACCCGGAGAGAGGCTGGTGGCCTCTGCAGTTGCCTGCGCTCAGCCCTCGCTCTGGGCGCAGGAGCGGCAGCTCGTTGGGCCCTGTGGCCGGGGGCTGTGAAGGGCAGGTTGAGCAGGGCTGGTTGAGGCTGCTCGGGGAGCCTCTTGCCTTGTTGCTTGCACCTCTAGCAAGGCCTTGTGTTGGCCAGTCCTGCTCTGTCACACCTGCAGTCTGGGACTCACCCAGTACGAAGCAGCCCTGGCGCAGACTTTCTGCATGTGTAACTGGTGGGTTTTGGTCATAAATGCAAAAGTAATTGTTATGTCTGTCCTCCCAAGTGATGAGGCTTCTTTGTCTGGTGTCCAAAAAGATAATCTTTAAATCTTTACTGTTGTTTTCCTTTGTTAGTCCCAATTTTTTTTTTTTTGTTTTGTTTTTAAATCATGTCTTTGTACATTTGGAATTTGCATTTCGTGAGCAAAAAGACAAGTCAACAAACCTGCTTGCTTGCAGGATAAAATACTGCAGTCTATTAAGTCTATTGGCTAGCCAGATAAACATAAAATGCCAATAAATTAATTAGTGATGTCAGTGTGCCACTCTATAATGTTATCTTTTGGTTGTGTGAAAACTGAGGAAGACTTCTCAGCAATAACATGCTTGGAAAGAAACTGAACATCATAACGTTGGCATTGGCACATTTGGCTTTTGCATTTGCCTTTTCACCTGCACGTTAGAGCTTCTCTGGCCTGGACTCCGTGCTCTCTGGTGTTGAGCAGTATGAGATGTATTGGCCACTGCGAGAGGCGTCGCTGACCCGATGTGCTGTTGGATTTATAAAGAGCAGTGGGAAGCAGGGCAGGCTCCTCGTGGAGCTGCGCTCGGCGGCTGGGCCAGCACGGCTGCCGGGAGCCGCGCTGCACCGGGAGCTGCTGGGATCCCAGGGCTAGAGGAGTAGGGGTTGCCCTGGACCGGCTCTGTGCCCCTGCCTTGCAGAGGAGGGAACAGGGAAGCGCACAAGGAGGAGTTTAACATGGCTTAGTCTAATGCTAAACATGGTGCCTTCTGTTTTTTTGTTTTTTTCTCATTATAAACTTTGCTTACTGTATATTAATTAGGTAAAATTCCCTGCTACCTCCCTGGTTTGTGTCATCTCAGTCTCCGTGATGTGATGTGAACCATGTAAGATAAAGATTTTTCCATATGGGTTGTTGGGAGAAAACTGAGAGGAGAAATCCTTTCATGAAACCTTCCTGACAGAATGCAGTCAGAAGCCAAAGGCAACTTTACATAATACTTGTTCATTAAGAATGATGATTTATTTTATATTGTGCTGGAGTGAAATTAATGCCGCTAAAGAGTTGCATTTTTTGCATGGATATGTAATATCCTTATAACTATTCTCTTCTAGCACATGGCTGTTGTGCGCAGGGTTCTATTGCCGTCTATGTCTTCCTCTTCCTCCATTTTCCTTCATATCCTGTTCTTTGTCCTCAAAGATGAAATTAAAATTTTAGCTTTGGTCACAGATTCTGTTTTTGGGTTCTTGGAGAATACATTTGTGTTGAGAATTGTTCTCATCTGACCTGCAGCATTGGCTGTGATTCCTTGCGTGCTCGGGATGTACTGATACTGGCCACGCATTAGTGCATGTGGGGCTGGAGAGGATGCGTAGAAGCACGAGGCAAAAGCTGGCATTTTCTTTCTGATTTTTAAGACAGAAACTAAATATAGTGAGTGTTAAGCAGATGGCTATGTTGTCGCATAATAAATATTTGAAGAAAATTAAATTATATCCTGCCTGTTTGCTGACGACAGTCTCCGCCCCCATAGTAACAGCAGTGGTAATAATAGGACCAAGGGTTTGCAGTGCATTTATTTTTTTGTCTTCTAAATGAGGTGCCTGGGAAGGTCATATAAGGAGCCTTTTGTGAGAGAAGGAGCAAGTGGAGTGTGTGGGGTCGCCCAGCGCCGCAGCCGGCTCTCCGGCGAGGATGCAGCCCCCTGCTTTCCGAGAACGCGTTGCCTTCTCCAACCATGCTGACTTGAAAACACTTGCTAGAGCACTTCCTTCAGACTTTATTGTTTGACTTTTTAAATTCCAACCTAATCGTTTATAAATGGTAATTTGCCAAGAGCAGAAGATAAAAACAGCCGCGCGTTGCTGGCCAGTGTACTAGAGCACCAGGCTGGCTAGATGTCGAAGGCCCTCCTGGGAGTCCTGCTGTGAGGAGAAGGTTAAGGGATGCCAGAGACATCATGAAGACTCGGCTGATGTGAAGGGTTTTATTTGTATAGCTAGGCTTCATCTAGTTGTATTAATGGAGAGCAAGCACTTATTTAGATAAAGAGGATGGATTCTGTCTTTAATCAACATTAGTTTTCTCCTCTTTCTGGCATGAGCCAGAAAGTCCTGCTGGCACAAAGCTGCTCATGTACATTAGCTTATCTTTACTAGGAGGACTCCTTTATTTTCTTCTGTAAATCGTTTTGATACTGCTGTGTGTGAGAGATGTGGAAGGAGCAGAGCTGTGGTGTCACTCGAGGGTGAGAAGGGTAGAGAGCAGATCGGATGTGCAGCAGCAGCAGGGCCCGTGGTCCACCCTCTTTTGGCAGGGCTCTGCGGAGGCAGTGGAGCTTGTGAATTGCCTCAGTTCGCCATTTCTGGGCAATTTTTACCAATATTTTATTGTCTTTTGTACTGGTATCACCGATAAAAATGGAGTTGGTTGTAAACACGTGGCACATGGTGGGAGTAGTTTGCTTGCTTTGTTACAGCAGAAAGCGTAATTTGTAATGTGACTCGCATGTCTCTTATTTGCGGGTGAGAGAACAAGACCTGGGGTTTTTCAGTAGCTCTGTACAAATTTGTTATACGCCTCAGCTTAAAGATATGCTAGGAGCAACCTCATCTCTTACATGCATGGTTGGTCCTGCTGCTAACATGAGGTGGTTAGAAAGCTATCATTAATATAAAATGAACAAAATACATCCTAAAAGTACCTGGTTATATACTTAGGGTTTTTGCCTCTGTGCACATCGGTACTTTGCTCTTTGTTTGCTTGTTGCAGATTGGATTTTGCTGTAATCCTGTATTAGGCTTTTTACTAAACTGTGTCAGTGTGATGTTCATGCTCTTTTTCGACACTTTCATCTCTACGGAGCCTTCCTGTTCTTTGAAATGAATCCATAGCAGTTCTTCTCCCGTCATTGGTAACCTTCCCTAATACGTTGCTCTGTGTGTGTGTGTCTTTGATCAAATACTTCCTTGTCTTTGCACCTCCTTTCAGCATGCAGTCGTCTTTGGTTTCAGTGCGCTGCGTTGCTCTCCACGGTAAGCGCATAACCACCGTGTTGCGTGAAGGAGGGCTGAACATCCCAACATCTTGCTTTTTAACATCCCACTAGTGTCTTATAATGGATTTGTTTGGGCTCTGGAGGGATGTCATTTTCTAACCTAGTTTCTGGTTCACTTTTTCCATCATTTCCTATGGTATTTCTGATTTTTTTCATGAAGATATATGCTCACTTTTGATGCTTTATTCAGTAAGCAAGTGTCTATGCTGGTTTGATGCTGTTTCTTCAGTTAATCCTCTGTTTCTTAAGCTTTGGCGGCATGTACAAGTGTTGTACTTTAACTCAAGGTGTGATTATTATTAATTATTATTATTCTAGTAGCATTCATTGACCTGCTCAGCGTGGGTGCCGGTGCTGTGGGGGGCGAGCGCTGGCTGTGAGCACCGCGTGTCACCCATGGCTGGTGACTGCGGCGAAGGGGAAGCAGCAGGGTGGCCTGTGGTTTATTTGCTATACCTGGAGGTAGACAGTCTGCATTAGCTCCCTTGCTCTGCTCTTCGTGTGAACTTTGACAATTTATTTGCATTGATGCCTCACTGCTGTTTTTGTCAAATCAGCATTATAGATCCCTTCCAACAGCTGTCTGCTCTCCCTGATTCTTTTGAAAAGTATGTGGGATATGGACTGTCTTTTATTAGAGACATACACAAGCACACAAATACATCTGTATACATAATCATTATTTCTGTATGTGTTTGCCTAGGTACATAATATATGACAATCCTAACTGTGGCTGAGGTGTCTTGGTGTGTGCTGGAATGTAAATAACAATGAGAGTGTAGCCGAAACAAAAATGCTATGATGCTTTCTTGGTGATTTGGTCACAAACACAGCTTTGTGTTCTAACTGAAGGTGGTATTTTGAGGTCTTGGTATAACTACTGCTCAGCCGCTTTCAGAACTCATAGGTAGATGCATTAAAATATATGAGAAAAAATTTCATCTGTCATTTCTTCACTTTTTCTTTCATGTTGTATTTCTTAATATTATAAAAGCCAGTCATCTCTTTTGGCTTACTTTTGAGCCATAAAATGCACCTATGAGAAGAAACAAAAAGGGATAAAAATGCCATGTCCAGTCACAAGAGTGATCTGTGTATCACTGATGTCCTATTTCCACCAGTACCTGATGACCAGTTGTTTTGGAGGAAGTGATAAAATCCACACAATGGACAATTATGTAATTGAGTGACAGTTTCAAAAGCAGTTAAGAGATCCCACACATCCCACTGAATGCTTGCTCTGAAGCAATGAGATCAGAAAAGAATGTTTTCTGCTTTGTGAAGAATAAATGCCAAAACTCCCTTGTGTTTGGAGTAACTAAAGATGAGTTTTGCTTTTATGTTTGTATACTAGCCCTTACTAAAACATTGCTCTGATAATGGATTTCATGAATTGCATGCTTATATTTCACAATATTGCACTGCTTTTCTCCCCTATTTCTTCTCCTCCATTTTATATAAAACAGAAATTAAAATTTGGGTGCTTGTTGCTTGAAGTAGACAACTTGCTTCAGCAAGTGGCAGGCTCGTGAAGAAGCAGCAGGGCTTGGAGTGGATCACAAGTTGAACGTGAGTCAACGATGCAAACAATTCCTGTGCAGGATCCCAGCCCATGACGCACGCAGGGAACTCTTTCCCGCTGCTGCGTGCTGGAAGGATGTCAGGTGGAACGCGGCAGCCGCCTGCGTGCCGGGCTCTGGGAAGGAGGAGACCAGTGGGGAGAGGTCGGCAGAAAGCAACTGCAACAGGTCTGTGACCTGCGAGGGAAGAGTTAACAGAGTCAGGGTCATTCTGTCTGGAGAGCATTTAAATAAATTAATGTATATAAATATATATAAAGATATATACATATTTATATATTTAGTGTGCTGTGAAGAGAAAAAGAATAATCTATCTTCCATGTTAATGCAGGGTAAGACTAAAAGTAAAGGGGTTAAAGTAATTTTTAAAAGATTGAAGTAATGCAGAAATGGCATTAGGGAAAACTTTTGAATAGCAGGAGTAGTTAGGTGGTAGGCTGGATTGCCTAGGGAGCTGATGGAAGATTTTAGCAAAGATAACAGGCAAGCATGTCAGGAATGCTTTAGGTGTCACTGATGCTATCTGAAGAAAGTGCCTTCCAAGCCTGTTCTCTGCGATTGCAAGGCTACTGAGCTTACTTTGTGGAGCTTCTCTTCACATTTGTGTGTGTGCTTTGTTCTGATAATTTTCCTCGCGTTTCCGTGAGCATTTTTCTTTCTGCTCTATGCTGTTTCAGTCAAGGTCAACAGAAAGACATTCAGAGTGAAAGTATAATGGTAATGTGTATAATGTCAGTTTTATTTTGTCCTAACTGTCTTACTGACTTTTTAATCACTGTTTAATACTACTAATCCACTGGCACTGACACACAACGTATATTCTTACAGAGTTGCCACAGGGAATGTATAGGTCATAATTAAAGACCTCTTTCTGTTTCTTGTTTCCTTGTCATTTTCTTTGTTGCTCTGGCCCCAATCTGTCCAAGGGCTGTCTCTGTTACAGTCTCTTAGGGTAATCCACCATCTCCAATATACTTAATCGGCCTCACTTAAAGTTATATGCAGTTGACTTTTTTCACCGTTTGCTTTCTCTTGCAAATATTTAATAACAGCCTGAAAGAAAATAAATGCTAATCTTTGAGAGCTCCACAAATGCCCTTCCACGCTCAGAACTGGTCAGGGATTCCCGCTTTGTTTCTTTTTGCCGCTTTCCCACTTGTGACAGAACTTTGTCCTTCCCAGTGGCTTGAGTAGCCCTTTGTGAAGGGCTTCGCCAAATCTTTTGGCGAAATTCAAATAAACAATGTGTTCTTGTATTCCTTTAGTCCATGGTTATTTTTAATCCTTGAAAGAATTCAGCTCCTTAACAGATCTACCTTGTGTTCAATTCATCTTGTCGCCTTAGCTATGCAGAAATCTTCAGCGCGCACGTGCTCAAAATGATTCTCCTTCCTTCTGCTCCTGAGAATACTTGGGGTTTTTGCAGCCCTTTAGTTCACAGGAATTTGGGTTTACTTTCCTATGTTGAGGTGGTACTTGCAACTGCAAACACAAAACCAATATCCACTGGTTATTTTTCAGTGGCATAAATTCTTTGCCTTCCCACTCTTCTTTTGTCCCTGCATAGCATTCATTGTACATGGTACCATTATAAGTGTGCATCTTTGAACTGAATTAAAAAAAGAGCTGGCTCCCCACAGTCTATGCCGTGATGGAGCAGAAGTGGCCTGACAAAGTGAATGTGCAGCTGGGTGAGGTGTGGGAGGGAGATAAATATTTTCTTTTGATGGTGCTGTTGTCAGCTTCACAGTGCATCATCCGTAGCTAAAGCTGTGCCAGGTTGTCTGTTGTCTTGTCCTTTTACACTAGGTAATTTAGGCTGAGAGGAGGAAATTTGTAACAGAAAGTTAGAGACGTAAACACATCCACAGCAGTGTACATTTTTTAGCCATGTGGGGACCTTGTGTCAGTGTATCTTTCTGAGAAATGTTGTGTATTTTTTATCATGTTTATTACAGCTGGGGTTTTTTAACAAAAAACATAAGAGATGCTGAGTGATGGTGGTGAGTGAAATGTAGATGAAGAGGGCACAGCAACACAGAGGAGCTAGAGATACTAGAAACAGAGGGAGCGTGTCAGAGTTGGGTGCTTCTGTTTTGCAGGGAGGCCATGGAGAGGATGCAGACTAGCACGGTCAGGAGAGAGGTTGACGTGGAGTTCGTGCATGTGTCGGGTCGAGAGTGAAGCTGGAAAAGCACTAGGAGTGACAAGGAGCCTTGGGGGTGGCTGTGCAGCAGATTAATGGGTTTGCAGATGCATCACGGCAGCAAGAAACAAATTAATATGACTTTGGGCTATCCACAGGATAGAGAAGTTCCTTCTTAAACAACTCTGAGAGTCAACTTGCCGAGTGCGCAGGCCCAAATGCCCTTTTTCCAGACAGCTGTAACCGCCTGAAGAGCTGAGGGCCGCGTGGGGAACGAGCGCGGCCCGGAGGGGCTGCGGGGCAGCCGTAGCTGCCTTGGCTGCGCCGTGGCGCTGAGCGTAGCTGGGAGAGGCGAGAGCAGCCAGCAGGTGTTTGAGAGGCCCCCGCTTGAGAGATGGAGGCCGACTAATTCAGCAAGGGATGAAAGGGCATAACTAGAAGCCAGGGAATGAGACTGTGCAATACATCAAAGTATGGGATAGCCCGGTCAGCAGAAGGGGTGGAAGAAAAAATGGTATAAACTGGTAGAAGGATTCAGGAAATAGTCTCACATTGAAGAGCCAGCTTTCAGATGGAAATGATCAGAGAGTTTAATAAGTCTCTGTCACCCTCTTAATTTCTGTTTGCTTTTGAGATATTAAGGCAAGTTGGCAGCCTCTCCTTACTCCGTAATTTTGCCTCCCTTGTGCTTCCTGCTGCTGTGAACCTGCCTCTTTGCAAACCGGTCAGGATGGTTAAGTGCACTTGGGTAGCAGAAGTAGAGAGGAAGGGGAGGGTGTTTAGATGCTAATCCTAGACTCTTTCTTTGGAAGACATATTTAAAAGAGGAGCAGTAAACTGTGTAACTAGGTGCAAGGGGAGGATATGGGAGAGAAGCTTCTGGGGTGGCTTTCGGGAGCACAGTGTGGCTCCGTACCGCCTGGAAGCTGTAGCGGCAAATCCCAGGAGCGGGGCTGATGCCAAGAGGCTCCGGTAGCAGCTGTTTTATTTCTGCTTGCACTTGGGCGAAGGCGGGTGCGGGAGCAGCGAGGCTGCCTGGGCTGAGCGGCCGTGTTAGACTGCGCCCTGGCGCAAACCCTCGTCAAGGGCAGGAGCAAAACCCTCCTAGGGCAGGGGGCCGGTTCGTCCGGCTCGCGCTGTGGTGGGAAGGGCAAAATGCGTTCGACTCCCCACTAGTGCCGTGGCATCTCCTCTGGGCAGGCTGCCCAGTGCCTGCGAGACTGCTGTGTGAGCTTGGAGGAGGAGGAGGAGGGAAGAAGCACCACATGGAGCCGCTGCCGGAGTCCCCGGCTTGCTAAGGGAAACGTGTGGCCATGCTTGGCGCTGCTGCCTCCACTGTTGTTGGCTCAAATGGAGCCCTAGGATTGGTGTGGGGAGGTTATGCAAAGGATTTGGGAAGTGTCTGAGTTTGGGCGATGGGTTCCTTTGTAAAGCGTACAAACCGAGCCTCACTTCTCGGACTGCACAAGGAGAAAGGGAACTTAGGTTTCTGATCATACATAGAATTTCTATACATGTTCTGTCTATATAAACTGTACAAGGGTTTGAACTTCTGCCTGAGCTCCAGTATAGGGGACTTAAAAATATTAGTTGCTGGGCCCTTAGCAGGGCACAGTAGTGTGTACGCTATCTTGTTGAATATTTTGTGTTTAGAATAAAAGTGATTGTGTGCTCAATCTGGGCGCAATGATCTCCATACGTGGAATAAAGTCCCCTTTGATCTTTTTTTCCTGTCTTTCTAATCCAGAGCCATTTTATTCTTCTTTTTTTTCCTCCTCCCCCAGCTTCAGGGAGCGACTGTGGGCCTGGCACTGTTGGCTTTCACTCTGCGTCTTGGCTGCCGAACAAAGGTGCTGCTGAAAAGGTAAGTGCTTAACTCCCATCCTCTTTGATGTAGATTTACATTCCCAGGGACTGATAAATTTAGACTTGCCATACCTGTCACAGCAAACTGTATCCAGGTTTGAAATGGGGAGATTGTAATTTATCAGCTCATAAAATTGTAAGAGTCGGCATCAAAGCACAGTTAAGTTTCTGGCTTAGCGTAGGTGGCATCGCACTCCGCAGCACGGCGGCCCAGGGCACCCAAAAGGTTAACTGTGTTTCACCCCTTGAGCACAGGAGCAGGGATCTGAATTTAGAGCAACGGAAATCTTAAAGACCCGGAAAATAAACAGTAATAAAGATACGGTATTTACCCAGAGACCGCCAAGGGAGGGGATGGCTGAGAGGACTGCTTGACTGCACATTTCCAACACAGTTGTGGGGGTTTTGTTATAAAATCAAATGTGTAGCACTTCAGGTATCTTCTGAAAGTAGCAGAGATCCCTGGGCGTCAGCTGAAAGAAAAAGAAGACAAGTTTTTGTCAACTGGATAAGGCTGTCTATGAGATTGGGGACAGAGGGATAAGTTTAACTGTGTTGCTGTGCTGCACGAAGGTGCTGTTGGTGCTTGAGTCAGAAGTCTGTGGAAGCTTTTCTTCCGTCTGGGAAGTCCTGTGTGCCAGACCAAAGTGCCTGTGTGTTGGGAGGTGTCATGTCATCTTGCAGGTATTTCGGATTCCTCTTGAGAGGTTTGAAGCAGCAGAGCATTAGCACAGAAGAGAACATTTAAAGACATCACAGTTCTTTATGGTTGTGAAATAGGGTTTGTGTTTTGTCTGCATGCAAACAAAACTTTGTGTTCAAGGGAGTACCCGTACCTTAGGGAAGGGCAGATGAAAGAAAATCTGTGATACCATAAAGTTGTTACTGGTTTGTGTTTCGTAGGACTGCATTAAGTATCACAAATGGGGATGTCAAGCATCAGGTTTGTTAGGAGCATCTGTAAAATCTTTATGTCCTCAGATGTTCTGTGTATGTTGGTCTTTTGCAGAGAGTCTGGTTTATACATGTTCTGTATTTAAAAATACTCATGCTCTCTACCGGTGCCTATAAAAATATTGCATTAGAATCATTAGCTTAATATTTTAGGGAGTGGAGAAAGCCACAGATTACCGTATTCTAGAAACTCCCAAGTAATAGTCCAATAGGTTTTTTTTATACACAGTATTTAAAATAAATATCTTGACTTTATAAGTCAAGGATTATATTAAGGATTTTATAATAAGGAGAAATATCTTTAAATCATCCAGATTAGAAGCAAATATTGTATATTCTGTTAGAAAGCTGGACTCCTGCTCCCACTTGATGAAACATGTAGTTCTAGTCCCTCAACATGTTGAAACAGTTGGATTTAAATCACATCAGCTACTGTTACTGTTTGCCTATTTTTTCCTGTAGTAAGGATTTTAATAGAAATGCCACCATACTGTACTGTTTCAGAGACAGTTTAAATATTGTCTTGTAAGAAGCTATGAAACACTTCTTGGGGAATTATGGGCATTCATTAAAAGGAAAGAGATCAGAAGAGTACTCTTTCTGTAATTAAAAATTCTTGCTGCTGTTTGGCTTTTTTTTTTTTTTCTCCCCCTTTTTTGTTTTGTTTTTGTTTTTTTTCTGAATCCACTTTTAAAATGCTTTCACTGTACTCTTTGCCTCTGATCTGACCTGGAGCCTCTTCATCCTGTCTCAGAAAATTTTGAATTGATGTCAAAAGTCCATTTTAATG
>VZSV01000159.1:1108867-1200368 GCA_013398735.1 Nothocercus julius
GGAACCCCGTTTATTTGCCGAGCAGGTGTGGCGCAGCTCGCGGTGACGAGGGCCGCTCTCCGCTGGTTCCCGTCTCCAAAAGTCGCCGCTGGTGGAGCTGGGGGCTGGCGTGGCTCCGTGCTCTGGGAACGCCTTCCGGCATATTGCCGAATATTGGTGACGTTGGTAGCATGGTCCCCTTGCCCGAAGTGTGCTGCTGGAAAGGATTTGGGAGAGCTCTCCTATTCCGTTGGTGTAGCTTTTGGATCACAGCGCGACAATTGGATGATATTAGTAGGTGGCAAGTCTTTGAAGTACATTAGAATCAACTTCAGAGAGAAAGAAAATCCCTTCCTTAAACTACAGATAAACAATAATGCTTTCAAACCTTCAAGAGGATCAGGGTGAAACTCAGTGAACAGCAAGTACAGAGAAGGTGATCCTGTTTTGTGATGAGAAGTGGCAAAAATATCTCCTTTTTTGTGCTGCCATAACAAAGCAAAATAACAAAGTACTGAGATTTTTTTTTTCTATTGTAAAAAAAAAAGGGTTATTTTAAATAGCCTCAACTTAATGCACGTGTTTGAATATATTTTAAAATAAGGATGGAAACAGCTCCTTGGAATTCTGAAGTAGCTTCAAGAGTAAGGGAAAACAATTGAATCCATCTGATGGTATGGATACATTTCACAGCATTTATTTGCTTATTTAGCTTTGTAGGAGAGTGACATCTTTCAAGCGATATTTGTCACTCCCAATTCACTCCCAATTCAGCTGGCTGGCTGCGACTGGGAGAGGGAGAATTGGATGATCTCCTTTCATTGTTCCAAGATCCTGAGTCTTGGAAGAGAGGGCAGAAAACTGAATGTATTTTCTTGGGTAGGTGAGAATTTTGAACATTCGGCTTTCAGATTCTTACATAAGTTTTTATTTACTAGCTGTGTCATCAGAACCCCTGTGGCATGCTAATAAATGTCCTTGGCTGCTGGGCCTCGGGGTTTATCCACCAACCATTTCAAAGCTGTGCAGAATCACAGAAGGTAACACTTGAGTTGGGATGTCATGACTGGTAAATAAAAACTGACATAAGAATCTGAGAGCTAGATGTTGGAAATTCAAATAGAAAGAGCAAAGAAAAGAAAATCTGTAGTTAAAATGAGAAATAATCTTTTAAATACGCATGCTGACATATGCAGACTATTGGGAGAACTGCGACAACTCTGCAGGTCACCTTTAGCAACAAGCTCCCTGTGTGGCCAGGGCCATGAAGAAGCTCGTGGCAACAGCCTGTCCTGTGCAGACAGATACGATCTAAAAAAGAGAACAACCGAGCGCTTGAGAGGTGGTGCACTTGGACGGGGAGGGAGGAGGAAATGTGTCCTTCAGGGAAGACTCAGTGCAAAGGACTTGGGAAGAAGAAAGATGCAGTGGCCACGGCCAGGCCTTGCAGCGCTTTTCACCCTCTGTTTGGATGTCTTGGTAAGTGCTCAAGCTCGAGATGCTTTCAGGAGCTGCATGGGGCCAGCTTGAGCACAAACGTGCATGTATCCGAATGTAAGTTCCCTATTGTGTACATCCTGGTGGTGACAGCTCAAGCTATGAATGTAAAATAGCATAAAAAAAAAAATGCTTAGAAGATGGCCAGGCCTGAAATGTTAACAAGTGCTGAATTACCTGGGGCTCCCCTGAGCCTGGCGGAGGTGCTGCCAAGTTTTAAGTTGGTAGCTACTTCTGTGCTTCATCTCAGTGCTGCCTGGAGGAGAAGCAGCAGCGTGTACCTGTTCCCGGCGCGGCAGAGGTGGCGCGGGGCCGCCCGGGGGGCTCTTCCTGATCCTCCGCTGCCGGCGGTGCCGGGGCTGGCGCGCGGGCAGAGTCGGCGTTGGAGGCGTGCGGGGAACCGCTGCATCTTCTCCCTTTAATGCCGTTCTGTTTACCGAGAGGCAGTTACCCATAATCTGGAGCTTTCCCGGATCCCCTGTGTTTCCACATTTGTGTGTCCTCTTTTCCCCTCAGGAGAACTTTCAGAATAAGGGTTTTCCGGCCCTCGTCACCGCACTGCTCGCAGAAAGGGCCCCTCGTCACAAGTGTGAGACAGCTGGGCTCGCAGCCGGTGCGAGCAGGGAAGGGGCTTTGCCCTCTTCTGCAAGCAACTTCCAAAGCAAAAAGCAGTTGCAAAGTTTACAGCTCTGCCTGCATCCTCAGCATCCCTTTTCCAGGGTTTGCCCTCTCCCTCTCTTTTTTTCCATCCTCCTTCCATCTCTTGTTACCATGGAGAATGAAATGCCAGTCCCATTCAAGTTGTCGGCTGAATAGGTTTTGAGGTTGATGGATGGTGAGAATCTCTTATCCCTCCTTCTCCAAATACCGCCCCTGCCTGGTTCTTGACATTTCACTTGCCAGAGACTGGCAGTCAGAGAGAGGGGCCTGAAAAGGAGGCTGGCAGCGTCCTGCTGCGATGCTCTTTCAGCTCCTTGGATGAGATCAGCAGCCGTGAGAAGGTCTTTAGGACTCTGCAGAGCCTCGTCCTCCTGCTGACGGGGCAGGAATGTTCACTTGGGTGCGTGCTCGCGCTTCCCCGCGAAGAGGATCCGTGCGCGGCCCTGCCCGCGGCTGCTCTTCCAGGGCTGGTGTAGCCCTGCGCTGAGAGGGGCAGGTAAGGGCTGAGCGGGTACCCGCCGTGCTCTCGGCCAGTCCTTTCTCCTGCACGTGCTGCTTTTAGGCTTTATCTTATTGCTTCATCACATGGAAAGTGGAATTTCTTTGCAGGGGTCTGGCTTGCCAGGTTTCTTCACTGTAGTGCTGAAGTGAGCAGGAAAGTCTGTTTTCAGGGTGACTGTAGCAGTCCCAATTAGTGCTGGTTACTTATTTGCGGTGTTACTGGAATGGTGTCAAATAGGCTTCTGAATAAGGTGTCTTTTAATAACAAATTTGTGGAAAGGAGGATCTTACTGAACAGGCCCAAGATTGAAATGTGATACCGGGGCAGTGTCTGCAAGAGAAGTACAAAGCAGAAAAAACAAATGATAGCATTGTGAAATTACACAGAAAATATTTCTTTTGTTGTGATGTAGTACTGTTGCTGCAGGATAACTGTAGATTTGCAAGGAATCAGGAGAATTTTCAGTTAGTGCTGAAAGGCTGAAGCTTGTCTTTTTTACTGTAGGGGCTGTTTTGATTGATGACCATTGTCCTAGGGCTTGGGAGACACCCATACCTGGCATTGCTTTCAAGGTGTGTGAACTTTACTTCTGGAAGTAAGGGCTAGGGAAGTTTATGGCTTTGGAGTTTAAATTCATTTTTTTTTCCCCAATTAGAACATTCCATAAATGTGTATTTTTAGGGAGAGGAAAATATCTGGGGAGTTTCTTTGCTAATGCCCTTATACCAGTACTTCAGCTGCTTGCTGTTTTCACAGCATTCCTGCTTTTTTTTTTTTTCTTTCTTTCTTGATTTTTATCAGCTAAATATTAGTCAACCTTATGGCTCATAAGTTTCTTTTCAAAAAAGAAATTCATTTTTTGTGCATCATCATTTACAAATTCCGCCCCCCCCCCCCCTCCCCCTCCACTGGGGGGAAAAAAGGAGTTTGCAGCTTTGCCAGTCTCGTGAACCAAAGTTGCAGGTTGCCCCTTTTTGCCGTGCGGTGGTTGGAAGCGGCGCTCCTAGAAGTGCTCTGGCAGGAGCAGGCAGGCGTGGGAATGGCACTGGCGGTGCTTCTGCAGGTGGCATTCCCGTTTGGTAAAGGTCACATGCGGAAATCTGTTTCGGGTGCTTTGGAACAGCTGTGTTTTGCTTGAGGAGTGATTGCGGAGTCTTTCTTTCAGTACATCTTTTCAAAACATTGGACTGAAATATTTCCACTCCAAGATATTAATAGCCTTCTATTTGTTCCTGAATTTATGAAATAAATACATCTCTCCACACTACCACCAACGGCTTTTGCATCTGTCTTAACCTCGTAAGAATTCAGTTTTCATTGATGCTGCGTGTCCTGTTTGTCACTGGCTTCTTGTCTCCCTGCTGGAGCTTTCCTGCTGGGAGGCTGCTGGGCGCCACGGCCACATCTGATACGATCGCAGTTCAGCGCTGCACTGCTAGCAGGGAAATCTGCTGGAAAGGGGATTGTGTGTGTCTGTATAGATGCATATGAATTAATATAAATATATTATACGTGTATGAGTTTAGCATCCCGGTTCTTTAGTTGTAAAGGTTGTACCATTTCTGTCTTGAAATCTCTGTGGGGATTCCCTAAGTGGATGCACATGTTGTGGATCCCTTTTTACTTGGGATTTTTTAATAATATGAAATAATATGCAAGATGTGGAGTTTTGCCTTTTTTTTTTTTTTTTTTTTTTTTTTTTTTCCCTGATTTGAAGCCTGGTTGGCTGCGGAACTGGGAAAAGAAAAGAAAATGGTTTTCAAAAATAGGCAGCTGGAGCAGCTTCTTTTTGCACTAACTGTATCATCCTTGTCAGATGAATTGAGAGAAAGTGCCATGGTAAGAAGAAAGGGAGATGTCCTTTGGGACACAGAAGGATACTGTAGTTTGGGATTAGCTTCCTAATAGCTGCTCGGCTTCATGTTCCCATCCCTAAGGGATGGGGCCAGGGTGAGCATCTGTCTTGACATGGGGATTTCAAGGTTGCTGAAGCAGCATGAGCATCAAGGCCTGGGCTCTGCATCTCTGTTATCCTGCTCTTCTTTTGATTTAGATGCTGCCCTCTGTATGGAGAGGAAAACACTCCTACCTATTTGTGAGTATGCAGAATGAAATCTCCAGTCCTTCTCCCCACGCTGGGAGGTTTGTGGTGCTAATTTCAGAGATCTTCAAGAGTTTTATCAGCATTCCTGACAGGTTTCAATTCCTGAAATAAAAGATCTTCCAGGTTTTAACATGGATAAGTTTAGATTCAATTTGTTCTCTGAAATATTTACTTGTTTTCCTCCTTACCCTATCAAAACTGACCTTTTTTGTTTTCCTTTTCCCCTTTGAGAATTGGGACTTTTTTCCTGCTTTTAGTAGTAGTATTAGTATAGGCTGCACGCTTCTGGCAGCTTCTCAGCTTCCTTCCATCTGCTCTTTGGTTTAATTATTAATGGGGGGAAAAAAAAAATTAATGCCCATCTCACTTTAGATTCAGATCTCCTCTGTAGACTGACACGTAGGCTTCTTGTGGGTTCCCAGCTCTGCCCAAACATACTGTGGTTAGTGCTGTTAATCACCAAAGGTGACTTTCCTCTGTCATACCCGGAAATATCTCATGATTTCAGAAGATGGCACCATGGTGGGGGCTGCCCTAAGCCGGGGTCCCACCTGGTACACGTGGTTCTCTTGCAGTGTTTCTCTGCTATTCTGTAGGTTGACTCCTGCTGACATGAATGAGTAGTTTACTATTGCCTAGATGTTTCTAAAGAGTGAAAATGCCACGAACACTATGGAAATCCTGAAGAGTCACCTTTGGGCCTAAGTTTTCATTAAGTAGTCTGGTTCTCATACTCTTATCTTTGTATGAATGACAGATAGTGATAATTCTGTAAAAATCCGAAACACTGTAGAGGTCAATTTATCCTATATATTATGTAAATGCTAGAAACCAAATATAAGCACCAAAATTTATTCTACATCAACTATTTATTTGAACCCCAGCTTTCTGAATCTCTGTTTTTTCAGAAGTATCTCACCGGAGTCTTAATGTGCCACATTTGAAAATCCAGCAAAATGAAGGAATACCAAACCGACAGTGGTGTTTTCTTCTGCTCGAGTCAGTCAGTACTTCCCTATCTGTGAATCTGTTCAGCTCTTTCACAGGGTCTTCTGCAGTTAAGCATCGTGGATCCTGAGGGGTTTGTAACGTAGCTCTTGGATGTGGGCAGTGCTTCACCCCGTGTCTGCAGCATCTCTTGAGTCTAGGAATTAATGTCACACGTGCGTTTGCTAACAAAAAGTTGCAGTATGAGGAACACCAGCAGATGATGAGACTCTATCCAGCAGCCAGGGCGGCTGAATACCGTGTTACTGACATGCCTGCTGTGCTTGACAGGAACAGAATAATTCTGCATTACAGAATTCTGCATTAAACCCTTGTAACCAATCAACAATTAACTCTTTGCTTAGTATGTTTAAATAGCATCCCAATTAACACTTGAGCTAGTTTGAACAAAAGTAAAATAAATTTGTGAAATGTATTATTCTGCCTTTCTTGGTATCTGTCAAATAATATCTTTGACAAATAGTGCTCAATCACTTAGAAGACTTGAGAATTTTGCAGAAAAATATTGATCAACTGATTTATTATGCTAACATGAGGAGAATTTTCTGGATAATTTGACTGCACTTCACATGGTTATTCTTTTTATTTCCCTGGTTTGCTTTTTTTTTTTTTTTCCCTTTCAATCCATTTGTCTCAAATGAAAATTGGAGTATGCACATTTTATTTTCAGTATCTTCCCAGCATTATCTGGGACTCGTATCTGTCTCCCCCTTTCCTTCTATCACTCACCTCTCCCTTATGTCTGTTGGCTCTTCCCTGCAATCGTTCCCTGCTGTGCTTGTCTTTTGCAACCATCATCTTTTTCTGTTGCTTTCTCATGCAAACAGTAGCCCGAAAAACAAGCTCTCTGCCAGTCACCTCTGCCCACACTCAGGCTCAGAATTGTCTTCTCTCGCCCCGATGTCTGGCTTCTGTTCACACATAGGCAGCTGGGGGAAGACGCGGGTCTAAACTTCCTTCGCTTGGCTCGATGTGTGTGTTTTATTTCACCTCTTCCTTAGTGTGTGTGTGTTTCTGTGCAGCGCTTTCCCAAGCAGGGTACTGGGGACCTGACCTCATTTGTTTTGGTCCCACTCCTGCCGCTGGGCCGGAGCCACAGGAAAGGACGAGGTTTTGTCCAGCCCCCACCAGCACGTGGGGAACGACTGAGAGCTGGGCAGGACCGTGGAGCTGCCCGGCCACAGATTCGGGAAAACAACTCTTCACTGATTTGTACTTCGCAAGTTATCTTTATAACCTTAGCATCCGGGAAATTAATTTTATTTTAGCTTTTCCTACCTGAAAGAAGGAGCATTGTACTCTCTGGCTGCTCATTCTCTCATCTCACGTGTCATTTACTGGAATCTCTCTATCTTTTGCCTGCTGTAAAATATAAACTGAATTACAGGTATATAATAAAATCAACGCACTGAGTGTGTGAGCAGTGAGAGGCTGTATCTACAGTTAAAGTATTAAAAATTATGATTTAATGTGTCTAAGCACTTGTCTAGAGTATTGAGAACAGTGGTCGTAGAAGAACAATTTCCAACTGAGACGGCAGCGTTTCTGTGCTAGGTCAGTGCTCCAGGGGCTCGTGCACCTCACCTGGCAGAGCTGCTGCCCTAAAACCATGCGGCTGCTAGTTCTGAGACTCAGGTGTGCTCTGTCACTGCTCCTCGGGATGTTACTGATCCGTGAACGCTTGTGAGTGTTTGAGTGCAAAAAGTGTCAAAGCCTGGTTAAATGGCTTGGCAATCTCAGGTGCTCCATGTTTGCTTTTGTATGGAAGCCCTGTCACAGTCACTCCCTTGCATCTGGCACGCTTCATACTTAAAATTACCGTGGGAGTGTCTGAGACAAATTTTCTGCATGAATTTTTGTGCCAACCTCATGCATATAGTATTGGTGTGTGCATTGTCTGCGTATGTAGAGCACAGGATTCTCAGACCGGAGGCTGTTTATCAATTTATTTTACATTATGCATAGCAACTGAAGTTGCTGTAGGCTTGCCATAACCCAAATCTCGAACACAAAATCAAAATGAGAAACTGCAAAACAAAATACAGCACAGGAAGCATGACAAGAAGTGGAATTAATCTCTCTAACATAATTAGCTTTCCCTTTAGCCTTGTATTCCCAAGTAGGTGTTTGATGTCAACTTACCATGAAGGCTTAGGAGCAGCACTAGTGTGGGACAGAGGCAAATTTGGGTGCAACTTGAGGGATGCTCCCTGTAATCACATAGAGCTGTGCAGTGTATGCCTCAAGGGCAGCTGCTGGCTAGCTCAGATTTGTCACTGTGAAATCCTCTCCTTTAGTCTCGTTCCAGAGCTGTAGCGGTCGATGCCAATACCTCCCCCTGCTTTGCTCCCCCTCTGCAATCCGTTTATCATTTTTTGGCTGTGTATTGCTCTCTTCCAGCTGCAATACTTGGTTTTTATTCCATACGAAGAAGGATAAGAGAGAAATAGAAAAAGGAGTATCTGAAAGCAGTATTTACTTCTATTTTAAATAAAGCTTAACCGTTCTTGGTAGCAAAGGGACACTGCAATAAAAAGAGAGAAGCTAATTAGAGAGAGCTTTTGAAAACGTTGCTTGTATTTTGCTCTGGTTCGGGATTTTCGCTCCTAAAATGCAATCAAAGTTTGTTAGCACTTTGCAGTTAAAAAGTCTAGAAGGAAGTAACCAGTAACTCCAAGAGTACAGTGACTCTTCAGCTTTAAGATATCACCAGCCTTTAGATAATGTACACATGTAGTATTCCTTATTGACTGAAGGCTGATTAAATGCATGTCCAAATCCAGAATTTTTTCAAAAAAACAAGTAGGTTCAGGAGGGTATGATCTAATGAGATGTTCTATCTGTAGCCAGCCTCTGTCTCTCGCCGTTGCCTTTAGTCTGTACGATGAAGGTGGTGCTTTCTGAAAGGTGATCTCAGCCCCTGCTTCTCCCGGCAAGGTCAGCGCTGCCCTCACCTGCCACAGTGGTGGCTTTTTGGCCTTGCTTTGCTTTCTGCAGGCAGGCAGCTTGCGGGTAAGCTGCATCAGCTCATAAATCAGAGTGACTGATGATCACTTTCGAGTGTATTAGTTCTTACTTGGGTCAGTGTGCTGTGAACAGCCAAGGGTGTGGGAGCATATTTTTTGGTAGTAGCTGTTAACTGTGACTTGTGCTGGTTGTGAAATTTCACCTTGATGCTCTCAGCTCATGCCTGTAATACACTTTTTGGTGTTCGCTGGGCGCTACGTCACGCTGTATTGCAGCTGAGTAGCAGGAGAAGTTGTAGTTCCTTCTACAACTAGCATCTCTGTGCGGTACAGTAACTATCTGCAAGCTCTGAACGTCCTCCTGTGCTGGGGGTTTCAGGCTCAGGTGGGCTGTGTGTCAGGAACGATGCCGTCTCCGGGCCGAGCTAGCCCGGGTGGAAGCGCGCGTCAGTCCTGTCCTCTTTTATGCAAAGCTCTGTCCTCAGATCTTGAGTTTATGTTTCTAGCCCTGTATTACACCTCTACAGGCACCGTGTGATGCTGATTGCAAACACTCAAACCCTGTCCCCTACCTCATCCCGCCTTGTCTCCGCTCCAGAGCAGCACCAGCCACCAGAAGCTGCTGCTTTCGTGCCGGGCGGTCCAGAGGCATGAGCTGCCTTGCCAGAGGGGCTCACCCAGCGCTGGGCTGAGACCCAGCACGGTGCTGTCGGGAGCTGCCGCCACGCGTTGGCTTGGACGTTGTTCTTTTTTGAAAATCCTCATCTTGGCAGATGTTATTTGGCGAGAGTGGGGATCTTTTATTACCTTCACCCTAATGAATTCTTTCTTATGGAGGGAGTGTTTTATACACTTAAAGGAGGTGATTTTTAGTCCTATCTTTGGATTTCCATATTTTATCTAGTAGTTGTTTATAGTGTGTGAATTTGTTATGCTGGATCATGGATATAAATAGATGCCAGTAGCAGGAGGCCTTATCAGCCATGAGCAGCTGCATCTGCCTGTTCGTTTTAAGTCGGGGCACCTAAAATGCTGATGAACAGCAAAGCTTGGTTTTCTAACAGGTAACATAAATGAAATTCCCTGGAATTTGTTGAAAGCTGTTGCCTCTCTGTTCAAAGTGAACTAGTATTAGCCTTTTTGGGAGAGGTACCTGTCACCATCTTCGCTGGAGTTCAGAGTTATGGTTCAGGTGATCTGTAATGCTTTGCATTTTTGAAATACCTGTATGGGCAGTCTTGCTTAACTAAGTAGGTATTTTACTTGTCTGTGTCGGGGAGCACAGAGGACCAGATGTGGCTTCCTTCCAAATGTCATTGTTATACTCTTGGCAGAAGTGGTTCTTGGGGAAGGTTTGGGGATCCTGGGAGAGAAGAGAATTCTTCCAAAGTAAAGGATTTCAAATCCTGTATGGGGGTTGTTGCAGATAGCCCCCAGAATCAAAATGGGTTAATTTTTGACCTCTGAGCTAGTTTGTAGGTGCTAAAATTGGCCTTTTTGCTACTTAATTGTTACAGCTGATGCTTTATTTCCATGGCCAGATTATTCAGGTTCCTCATGCGGGAATCTTGGGCTCGGACCCGGAAGCGGTGCATGCGGTTTTGGACGGCTCAGACCCAAGTCAATAGACACAGCAGCTTTCTCCAGAGCTGCCGCTGGCGTCCCTGTGCCGTGCACCCAGAACGGGGTCCCTGGAAGCTGAGTTTGGAGGCTTTCCCGAGCCCACCAGCATGCACAGCTGGAAGGCTTGGCCTGAAGCTCTGGCTCTGCAAAATGTGGAGCTGCCGTTAGCAATTTTCCAGCAGAGATAACTGGGTCAGCAGTAACAGGTTATGGGCGCTATCCCTTCTGCTTTGAGAGGTTGGTGGGCTGGGGTTTTCTGCAGGGCTGACTCCGTTCTGGCTCTGCACCCCTGCTAAGAGGCCTCCCCGAGCCCGGGGCACCATGCAGGGCAGTGCAGAGGTCCTGGGCAGCCGCGGAGCTTTTGCTTCTCCGTCGCTTTTCCCATTATCTGGGCGCTGCCATCCCCGCTCTGCTGGCTAATGGAGAGCTGACTTAATTTGTTAATGCTTGATTGAGAGCCGTATCAAGTGGTGTCTGACCAAGCTAAGAATAAAGTGATTAGTTCAGATGTTTTCTCCTGGGACGCTCCGTATTCACAGCATTTGTGGAAAAGATTGAGAGGGTAGATAATCTTGTACCAGGCTCAGCTGCAAAATTCATCTCCCTTTGAATAATGGGTTTCTTCTCAAAAACAAGTTTATTTGGTTGGAGGCAGCTCTTCTGTCTGTACAAGCACAGTCCTGTAGTATGAACAGCAAAGGAACATTTTTTATTTTCTATTTCTAGGAAAGTCTGTAGGCCTGTGTGGTTTGCATGTACTAGGTAGTTGGACAACAGAGGTATTTTGTAGAAAGTACAAACCAACTGTATTCCAGCTAAAAAGCGTAAGGATTTTTTTTCACCTTGTGCATTGTGATAAGCTTCTGTTGTCGAGGAGCAGAAGGAAGCGCAAAAGGAGGCACGCGTGCCTGGAAGCAGGACTTGCGTGCGGGGTGGCCTCGCTGGGGGAGCAATGCCAGTATTTGCTGTGATGACTTCTGAGGATTAGGAGAGTAGCGCTGTATCCTTGGGCTGTGGTAGTTGAGAAGGAAGAAATTAAACTTGTTTGCTAGTTGTAAAATCTCATGTTGTTTTACCAAGGATTTTTTTTTTTTTTCCACAGTCAGATTTATTATGCCAGGTTCTAAGAAGTAGCATGTCTTCCCTCTTGTGCAAAACATGTTTTGCTCACTTTGGAGAAGAGCTCACTGTTCACTAGTTTTCCTCCTTTAGTTGGAACTGCCCGGTCTTCCCAATCCCAGATCCAGCTTTTCTAACATTACAATAATGCTTAACGGAGCAAGCAGCAGTGATGATGGAGGCTCTTTACCTCTGGACTTTGTGATCACAGGCTCATCGATGTGACAATAATTCTTATCATCACAAAGGCAAAGAAGGAAAGCAAATGAATATGTCTGAAAAACAACAACAACAAAAAAGTTCTTTGTGCCTAACTCGTAGTTTCTTTTTAATGTTTTTCTTTTGTTTGCAACTTTGGGTAATTCCTAGTCATGTGGTCGCTTGTGTTGCTGGCCGGCAGGATGGGGAAGGGCTGGCTGCCGTCCCCTGGGGCTCTCACAGGTGGGCAGCCGTGTCCTGAAGTCAGAGAACTGGGACCAGAGCCAGTTTACTTGCATTTCCTGAATGACATCTGCAGTGCTTCAGGTATTGAATCACAAGTGGATCAGACACCACTATCAGCAGATGTTTCCAATTTGGAATATTTGGGTGCCTTAAACAGTCAGATATATGTACTTATACAGTCTTCTTCCCTCTCCCCAGGTTCCTGGTGTTCTTACTGAATTTGCATCTGGTACAAGAGAGCTCTTTTTCAGACTGTACTTACATGTTTTAAGGTAAGAAGGAAAGTGATATAAATGATATTTTCGGCCTCTGGATAGTATGATAGGCTAGGATGGCGGAAGAAAAATCTTGTTTCGTGAGGTCTTTGTTTGATATGTTGGTAAAAGGCATAAAAAGAAGATCTCTTTTGTGACTGAGTAATCTATTTCTGTATTATTAGACTTTAATGCTCTTTGCTTTCTCAATCTTGCTACTTATGAAGTGCTGTAAAGTACAAGTTATCAGGTAAAGCTGAGTAGTGATGAATTTTCAGATTTTATGCTTTTATTCTGCTTCAGATGATTTTTTTTTCTTGGTATTTATTTTCTCAACCTGTTGTTGTCTTGAGGCTAGTCAGTGCTGGATGGCGATGTTGTCTTGTTAGGCTGCATCTCTTGGGACAGGCATGCTAGAGCTCAGTGCGTTTCAGCTACCGTGAACTTAAACAGGACAGGAGTATCCACGTTCAAGTTTGAAGTTCTACATTAAGCACTGCACCATCTGGGCTTTGATGCTCCACCATGTCCGCAGGAGTTGTGGATGCATCGGAGTTCTGGCGTGCTCCAAAAAAGGGAGCAGGCAGGTGGCTTGCAAGGAGTGAAGGGAAGTCGGTAGTCAGGCAAACCCTTAGCTTGGGTTAGGTGGGTACAGGTGACTGAAGGCATTGAATCACAGCTTTAGGAAATGGGTAGGGAATGGATATTCTGCTCCTGAGAGGCTCTGGGGGACTCTCCACCTCGACCTCCCACAGAATTGCTATGCTGAGAGGAGGGGGTAGCTTTCCCCTTTACTATCTCCTTCTTTGTTTCTGTAGTCCTTCCTTTTTGTTCATAATTGTTCTTCAAAGAAATAGCATAACCCCCCTCCCTGACCAATTTTCGTAATTTTAATAAAACAAAAAGGAGGTGCACAGGAGCCTCATTCATCACCTTTTGTCTCCAGACTTGATCTGACATTTGAGATTAGAGAGAAACTTTGGCAAGTGCAATGATTTCCCGTGTGGGGGTAATAAGAGAGAAAAAAACTGTCAGTTGAAAACAGCAGGAGCTGCATTAGCAAATATAAATTAAACAGATGGCTAAGATACTGCAGCTGTTGCTTAGAAGCTCCAGGAAGATCTTTAGCTTAGAGCTGCAGGAGGCTATTTGAAAAGGAAAGATGCAAACAACAGCAGAGCAAACTTTAGCAGGACCAAAGAGACAATAGAGGCATTCAGGTGATTGGATGAAATTTGCCCAGCACTGATGTTTTTTTCCTTCACGTCTTCAAATCTTTGGACTCAAAAATGAGTTCAGATCAGCTATTATAAGATCACGTTACAGATTTCCATTCAGTGGGGTTGTCTGCTGGCTTAGAGGTCCCATTCCTGCTTTCTCTGTGAGATACCGTCTCCAACACGCACTCCAGAGCGAGGGGAGCAGCGTGCAGTGTGCCTGCTCCACGCACTGGCCATCTCCCACTGTTGCCTGAACAGTCTACAGCTGCTTCTAGGAAGCCTTCTTAGGGATTTCTGTGGAGGAAACACCTTCATTTAAAGTGCCGTGCATGTTCAGTCCTAGGGTAATGTTTCCAGGCCCATTTTCTGCTCAAAAGTGCTTTTTGGTTTGTTTGTTTTTTGTTTTGTTTTGTTTTCCTTTACAGAAGGAGTAATAAAAAATATACTGAAGTATATTTTTTTAGCATATGAGAGTAAAGTGGAGTTTCAGTGGTGCTTTTTGGAGCCCAAAAGTAATTTATGCTCAAAACAGTGTATCTATAATATATTTTCTTCAGTGAGGGCTAGTAATTTGTCTTAGATACCTTGTGCATAAGCAGACTGATATGCTACCTTGGTGTATATATTTGAAGATGGGAATTTTGAAATAGGTGCTGCATTTGAAGCCTGTATTTCACGTTCAAAGAAACAGTGCACACAGATTCCTAGACTTGCTGATTGACTTCTCTTTCAGAGTTTTGCTTTTTCTATTTTTTTTTTTATACTGCAGCAGTGTTTGTTTGTTTGTTTTTGTGTGGCTATGGTTGACTTGTTAAACACTATTTAAAATGCAAGAAAATCTGTATTTTGATAATACTGCAGCCCCAGTGCCTGCCCCACTTCGGCCTTCCTGTTCCTTGCAGGGCTGCCTGCGCTGGCACCGTGAGCAGAGGTGACTTCTCGTCCTTTAATGGTGCCTTTCTCCTGTGCCGGCAGTTTCATGCTCCAGTGTAGGACAGCACAGCTTGATAGCACCACATAACTGTCACTTCTACCCTGCAAATTCCATTTCTACCTTGCAGAAGCTTTGGAGCAGTAGTGTAACTTCATAAAGCGAAGAGGAAGAAAGCCTCAACCAGAGTATATGCCTTTGCTCCCAAGGAAAAAGGGAAGAAAACAAGTTGGCCTTGAAGTGTACTTGAACTTGAGAATGATAAATGTGGGATATCTTTGGCAGTGACGGAGGGACATTTCAGAGTAGGTGACCTTCCCCCGGGAAGCCTGGCCTCCTCCTCCTCCACACGCTTGTTCTGAGGCCTCTGCTCCCAGTGCTGGAGCCAGCGCCCGGGACCGCGGCGCCTGCTCGCGAAGGGAGCCGCGGACCCAGGGCACGCAGCGAGGCCGTGGGAGGCGCCCCGCGCATCTGCCAGCTCTGCTTTCTGGGAAGAAATTGAGGGATGCATGAGCAGAAGCTAAAAAGAAGGTGGTAATTGAGAGGGGACAAAGAGGAGGAAAGGAAAAAAAGTGACTGAAACAGGAAGAAATACAGGGCAGTATAGCCTTGCTAAAGCTTCTTTTTTCCTGCTGCATAGCCAAAAGGCAAGAATGAGCTTTTCTAGCTAGATGTGTCTAATGGCCATGTTCCCTCCTCGCTCTTTACGCGGACATTCTGGTGATGCCGGTGACGGTACAGCTGTAGAGGATGGTACGTGGCTCGTAAGCTATATACATAGAGCAAATGGGTTGTATGCAGGTCTGCAGCAGAGATATAGTGCCATGGTGTACATTTGCATGTGATATAATGTGTTAATATCTAATTCATTGACTAGGAGCAGCTGCTTACGTACAGCATGGATGCTAGTGGGAAAAGGCAACCCTATCCAGCCCTGTTTAATGCTGTCACGAGAAGAAAGTGCTTCTTAACTGGCTGCAAGAATGCTTAGCCTTTTAGTGCTTCAGTATTGGTCTGTGGCTTAGCTAATGTGGAAAATATTTCATGTATTTTAGCCCTCATTTGAACCCTGTTCTTTTAACCCTAGCCCAGCATTGGCAAGCCTGTTTTAGGCCAGTGCCGCTCTTCGTGCTGGGTAGAGAGGTCCATAATGACTGAGCAGGGGTTCCTGAGAATGTGGAAGGATTGTAAATTAGTACATGTGTTTTTTTGCTTACAGTTTGAGATGGCACATGAATAATTCTTGGCTGTAACAAAACAGCGTATTGCATAGTTCTGATACACAAGCTCTGGATTCTGCAGTGATATTTTGGTAAATGTTTCCTTACTGATTGATTTAGGTAGCTAGTCTTTTAATTTGCCTTGTAACAGAGAAGATGTGGTTTCATGTTTATTTCACTTCAAAGCAGATTTAGCTTTACCTTTCAGCGGAAAGCAACAGAATACGCGTGCTTAAATTGTGGTAATGAAACCTTCTTTCATGTGGAAAACGTAATGTGAATATTGCTAAATGACTTATTTCCCATCTCTGGCAACTTCTGTCTTTGGATTTTGAACTGCAGTCCAGATTCAAGCGTGCCTGACCTGAATCAGTTTGTGGAAAAGTATTTAGCTAATTTGTGACCTGCTGCAGGTTTGGAATATGGTTCTGTCATAGGACTTGCACTGCATTGCATAGGTTTGATGCCGTGAATGTTAGAAAACTCTATGATACAATACGTGATATGGAGAGACTCCCTTCTAAATTAAATACAGGTCTCTCTCTGAAGAAAAGCTTTCCAGAGGTGTGAGACAGATGCTCTTCCTTTTCCTCTGTAAACAAGCCCTTAGCTGATAAGATTTGGAGCAGAGTTCTAGAAAGATGCAGAAAAATTGAAAGGCAAAACACAGACACTCTGCTGCTGGTACCTGCAGGCCACCTCAGGAACCTCAGAATCAGACTAAACATGTCTATGGAAAAGGGCAAATAATCATCTGGGAAGCTGATGTGATGACACCTCTACACCTTGGTTAGGAGATAAATAGCAGCTGAGTACCTCATATTTTTAAAATTTGAGTGAGAAAATTGGAAGTTTCAATAGAAAATAGTAGTACAGGTAAAATATTACTTCTCCTTCTATCACATGAACTAGTTTCTGTTTGGCAAAATATACTTGACCAAGGCTTTATTTTAGTTCTTCTTGGTCCTTTTACTCCTTGTTTTGTAAAGGAACAACAATAACATCTTTTTTAAAAAAATAAAATCAAATATCCTCAATCCCTCTTTTCAGAGGACCCTTACTTCTAGCTAATTCACATAAATAAATGAATGCAGAAACTCTGTATTGTGGGAGCAGTAAATGCATGTCTTTCATCTGCAGCCTCCAAAATACGTAGGCCTGAGCTCCCCTTCAAGGCTGTATTTTGTTAAGATTCTGCAGAAACGTCCCTTCGTCCACATGCAATGCCCGTATGCCAGATTCAGTTAGATACCACCAAAAATGTGCTCCTGCCAGCAGAGCTTTTCTTTTACCAGCAACTGGTACTAGCTGTTCTGGCAAAAGAACTTTTTTTTCCCTGTGTAAACCACATCTCTACTAGGCAGATTTGCTAATATAGCTATTTTAGCAAAGCCTTTCTACTGTAGAAAGACCTTATTGATAATACTGTGAGGTTCCCACAGTAGATGAAAGGCGCAATACAAAGGGCTTTACAAACATGAATTAAGCTTCACAACACCCTTGTAAAATAAGTCATTCTTCCAGCTTGCCAGTGGCTACTTTCTTTTAATATGAGACATTTGTGGGGATGAGAGAAAAGGGTGGAAGATTGAGAGTTGGGGGAATGGGTAGTTAAACAAATTTCTAATATGCTGGAATTCCCTGACATCTCCATCTTATGTCTAAAGGGTCCTGTCAAAATCAGTATTAGAGCGTCAGATAGTTTCTGGTTTCATGTGATCTTTGGTAGCAGGAGGAACTCTATAATGTTTACTCATTGGCACTTGGTAACCATTATTTCCTGACAATCCAGGAGCCTGTTTTTTGTACATGATGTTCTCTTTTCAGCTGCTTTTAGCCAGTGTCCTCTTTGACGTGTTTGTGTTAGACTCTTGCATCAGCTCTGGTAGTTTATGCAGTGCAGGGTTATGAATAGGTTATGCAGTTCAGGGATCTCAAAAGGAATGGAGAAAAGCAAAACTATAGATTTAGGCACAAAAAATATTTTCAAGTCACTCATAATCTAGAACAGTCTGATATTGAGGTTGCCTCTTGGTCTTAGTTCAGCCATTGCTGTGTGTTAATTATCATGCATTATCATATACATTTATATTCTGTTTATCTCCCTACATCCGTTAGGGAATAAGGAACCTACAACCTAGCAGGATACAGGTTAATTTTCTGCTCTACCATTCCCCAGCATCACTTCGGAATACAGTCAGCAAACTCTTGGTTCCCACTTAAGCTCCGTGTCCAGGATTCTGTATTAATAATAAACCTACCCGGAATTTCAGCAAGCTTGGCCATTCCTCCTCCCTGCTCGAGGCCTTCAGGGGTGGTAACTGTTCTCGCCAACAAGACCCCTTTTCTCCGTGAGCGCAGAGAGGGCCGGGCTTGCTTTTGAAAAGCTGACCCAGATCCAGTAAAATCTGGGAAGTGATGAAGACATCTGGGCTGCCTGCGCCTGTCCCAGCCCCTCTTGCTTGCCAGAGGAAGTTCCAGTGGCTGCTCTGCACCCTGCTTGATCCGCCGAGAGCTCCTCGGTCTATTAGCAGTATTTTTGTGCTCTGTTTCCACAGCAACAGCACACACTTTCTTTCCCCCTCTCTCAAGGTGGTGTTGCTTTGAGAATTAGATCTGTGGAATAAGCTCGGCCTTCTTGTCCCCTATGGAGATTTCAGCTTGCGGAGGTCAACAGTGAGAGGAGTAGGACGGCAGAGTGTGACTCCTGGTAGAGGCAATGTGATTAGGAAGTGATGGTGGAAGAAACTAGTCCTATTTAATTGCATTTTCTTAGTGTTAAAAATGTTGTGTTGAAAATCTCTGCTCTCCCAAAGCTGTGTCTGCAAGTGAATGGCCTGGGATAGGTGTTAGCAACTATCTTCTTAGCTCTTTGCACATGCCCTTGTAATCATGTAGGACCCAGGTTCTTTTTTGTGCATGTGTTCATGCACAGCGTGAAACCAGATGTACATTTTTATGTTCTTCTGCTCATAGACAACTTTGTGTGTGTTGCACAGCACTTTACAAACCTTAATCTTCTGTCACAATACTCACTCTATGATGTTATATATTTCATTGCTCCACTGAAATAAACATGTGTATGCCTATATAGCTATGTTAAGCCATGACACCACTTGTGGATAGCAAGGCACTCCCCACTGAAGTACAGGCACCAGTCTTAATACGCTGCCTGGAGGACTAAGGAGCTTTCATTTTTTACAGCATTTCAATAGATCAGTAACTTGCCCTTTTTAGAGATGGGTGAGAATAAAAACATATGGCTCAATATTGATATCTTGTCTGGGATGGCTTTTTTTGATCCATAGCTAAAAAGGCATCTCTCCTTAAGTGGATGCTTAGTGCAAGGCTGATTTGCAACTATTTTATTTTGCATCTTCCCTAGTCTCCTGGCCTTAAAAACTAAACTGTTTTATCTTCCTGCAAAGCAAATCATTTGCGGTACTGAGTTCTGTGATGCTTTTTATCTTCTTTACTGCTCTTTCGTTTCTTAGGAACCTACAGCTTTATGTTGAAACTAGGGAACTTGGAAGTAAATGCTTTTAACAGATTCACTGTGTTGTGGAATAATTTTAAATACTGTGCTTTTCATTTGGATAAGTCAATGATTAATATTGGTTTCTGAAATCTCCCTTTCTTTAAGAGTGAATAGCAAAAGCACTATCTTTACAGCTACGTTACACCTTTGCAGGAGAAGCTTCTGCTTGCTGACAGTGTGTGATGGCTCTGCACCATCAATATTCTAGTTTGTGGTAGTTTTGAGCCAGATGCTTGAGGTACTGCACTTCTCTGACTGAATGATAGAGCAGATGTGTTGATTGGCAAAATCAGTGGCTAATGAATGAAATCACATAACCTGGTTGTCAGGGAAAGGCATAACATTTACAGCCCTCTCTGAAGTGCAAAGGACAGAAATTTACTGATCCTTACCTGTATAAAATGTAAAAAGCTGAGCAGGGTCAAGCATCCAAGTCAGAAATGTCACATGTGCCCCAAAGGTGGAAATTAATAAAGATATCTTTTACAAATTTCTGATTTCAGAAGTACATCCAGATACGTTTGTATTAGAGATTTCATATTTTGTTTCCCTACTTTAAAAGTGAAGAACATTCCTATACTAAAGCTCTTTAAAGTTGAAAATAAACTCAATGATTTTAAGTCTTGCATCCCTTGAGTTCAACTCGTTCTGGTTGTGTCTCGACTTTTTGACTGTACGCTGAAGAAACTATAACTTCCAGTTTACTTGAGAACTTGTTTACTGAAAGACCAGAATATAAAATTCCATGTCTGTTTAACATTCAGTAATTCCCCATTAAGCTGCTTGACAGAAGTTAAAATTTATGTTAATATTGTCTTGATTAAACAGCACTCATTATCACTTGCTGTGATTTGGCCAAATCAGTTTCCTAGCAGATGTCTCAATAAGGGAGCCATCCTACTACGGCATGTCCAAATTAAGCTAAGCATATTGCATTAATGTTCTGCACTTACATAGCATCTTTCATTTCAAAGCACTTCATTAGGTAATATAACAGCCAAAGCAAATTTATACCTCAAAGAGCTACAGGGCATTTTAGAACTTTAACTTTTGTCCTGTATTGCAGTTTTTACTGTTTACTTAGTACAGAAGAGCCATTTAGTGGTTTCTTCCATGGAGCTCTGTTTCTGTAGCTTGCAGAAGAAGGTTGGAGCTAGCCCTCCCTAGGCCAGAACAGATGCCTCTCCAGACAATAAATATTTCAAACCACAGTTTTAAACCACTTTTATATAATGCTTTCCAGCCAGTCTTGGAGTCTTTGGTGCTCTTCCAAACCCCTCCTCTTTCATTTTCCTTTAAAGTTGTTTTATTACCACTGAAAAACATGTGCTTTCCCATCTTTTATTTAAATCATTCCTTGGTGCCTATTTGGAGCAACACTCTAAATTCCCTTTATGCAGGCTTGGCTGAAGTAACTCAAAACTGAAGTGCAGAGGAGTTTTTTTTTCCCTCCTGGTGTGTGGCAATAGCCTCATACCTACAGGATAAAACATCCCTTCTTGAATCCTCACAATTTGTTTTCATGTATTAGATTACTTCTGTTTGCGTATTCAGGAAAAGCTGGTACAAGTCATAAGTTGGTATATGAAAATTACGGATTTTCTGTGTTCAGTGTTTTTGCCTGGAAACAGTTGCTTTTCAGGCTTTTCTAGCATTCAAAAATTCTGTTACAGTTGTAATGTCGTTCAAAGCTGATGTCTGATACCTGACACCAAACAAGTCACTACCTTATCTTTCTATTTAGAATTTGAACTAATCATGTTTTGCATTTACTTAATGGTTAAGTTTATTGATCCTGTTTTACGGATAGTGTAACTGACGTTGAAGGCAATTTGCCCAAGATCCTAGTATTTCCTGTAACTCTGGTTGCATTTTCCTGATTTGATTTGGAATGATTCGATTAAGAACTATATGTGGTTTCATAGATGCGTGATGTATCAAGTTTGTGGCTCATGTGATAACATTGAGGCTCACCATTTCCCTCCTCACGTGCACCTGTCTGGATTTTCTTGTAACCCCAACTTGTTTCATTGCCAAATATTCCCAAACTTAACACGATGTGGGCCATCTAGTAAGGTTAATGTCCATGTTATGTTTCAGGGTGAATAGTTCAGCTGGATTGCAGCCATCCTTGAAAAAAAATACAGGATTTAAATAAAAAAAAAAAAATCTTGCATTTGGTAACTCTTTATGCAATTCAATTGGAGCTGCAGGGATTTAACTTTGAAGAAGTATGTTGTATTTCCATACCGAAGGCGCAAGAAGCGACTGAGGGCAGCAGCGTGGCAGGTGGCTTGTCCTTATGTCTGTCCCTGTGTGTGTCGGCTCCCGTGTCCCCATGGTGGAGCTGCTGGTGGGGAGGGCTGAGATATGAGAGCTCTCTGGGTTTGATTTAGTGCTGGTGCTACAGTGTTTGAAGGAAATCTAAGACAGACCAAGTGAGAAGTGGTGAGAGAGCCAGCAAAGGCTTTTTGAGCCATTGATGGTGTTTGTAGTGGAGTCCTCTTGTATTATTCATGGCCTTGGAGCTTTGAGGCAAGCGGGGCACTCTGCGCGGAAAGTGTGATACTAGCAGGTGAAAGGAAATTAACCCCGCGGTGATGTATGGCAAAGTAACAATTTGTATAGTGTGTTAAGGGGAAAGAGGGGCATGTCTGAAAGAGGGGAAAGGGCAGATTTCAACCCTGAGCCTGTTTCAGAAGGTTCTCAGGCGCTTGCAGGGAAGCCCAGAGACGCTCAAACCTGTGTGCGAGTCCTTGGGTCCCTCCCTGCGTTAGGCTTCTTGCCCACGTCTGTGTTCTGCGTTGCAAAAGGGGTTAAGTTTTGCGGCTGCAGGATGAGCTAGCACTCCAAAGATTTACAGGTGATGCTCCGGAAAGCTTTGCTGTACAAGGTTTTGCCGTGATAAGAATGAGTGTAGTAGCTAAGACTTCCCAGTGGTTTGCAGATCAGGTACCAGAAATCCGTCTTCCCTGGAGGAATCTGGAGGTCTGTCAGGTCTGTGACATGTTTATCTCTCCTTATATAAACTTTTTATGTTTAGGATTTTTCTTTTCAATTCTCTTTCCTTCTTCCTGTCCCTTCTCCTATTTCTAATTTATTCCATGGTCATGTTAGAGTAGGACTGTGTGCCCGAGGGGACTTTTAGGAAGGATTCAGAAACGGGAGGCTTTTAATGCAGTGGATCTATTTCAGTAATTGATCTGGGATATTGGTATTGGAGTGGTCTGTTATACCCAGCTTTTTCTCCCTATCCATCTCCCAGTTCCTCTGAGATTTCCCAGTGAGTATCCAGAATGTAAGAGATCAGTGCGCTGGTGAGGAGCCTCACTCAGCAGCTGCGTTACCTTAGGAAAGGAGTGGAGAAAGCAGCCATAAAAAGAAGCTCTTTGCTGGCACATAAGCTGAAGGATGTCTGATCTTCGAGGTACCATATTTACCTTTTGTAGGTAGGACTAAACTCTATTACCCTGAAGGCAGAAAAGAGAACTAATGGTGCAAAACTGTGCTGTGGACTGGTTAGCTTCTGAACATGAAATAGACACTCTAAACTCAGACTTTTCCTTTCTCCTTCCTGCACCAGAAAGTCATGTTGAGGAATGATACATTTAAAAGCAATTTATTACTTAAAACCCTAAGCCGTTTGGCTTTTAAGTGCAGGAAAATCCTGCAAAAGTCAGGCTAGAATATAGCGGGGCCGCCAGGAATAAGGGGCAAGCCAGTGGCTTCAAACAGAAGCTGCATTGTAACCGTTGGCTGGACATTGATAACAACTTTGTGTACTTGTTGCATGGTTTTAAGCTATTTGACAATACGGAAAATTTAGGAGTTTTTTTTTTTATTTCAAAATTTAATAACCGTGGCAGTTTTATGTGGTAGAAATTAATAGAAAATGAAGAAGGCCTAATACAATGGAATCTCTTTTTATGCATCCATAATATTTTTCTTCAAGGCCTAATTAAACATGTGAAATGAAACTCCTGGGCCTGGGTTTTGCTTCCAGCATACACAGAGAAGTCAGTACTTGCGTTTTGAAATTTTGAACCATGGTTATCAGGCGTTTTAGAGCAAGGAAATCCCAGCCGTGAAACAGAGGAGATTTTAGAAAGTATCAGTGTAGACAAGCCCAACGCTGCTTTCATGGGAGGACTTGGTCCAGCAGATTTTATCTTCTGTTTAGGTTTGCTGCTCCCTGCTCATGTCACACCTCCTCACTATTCTCTTTCCTTTTAACTTCCAGACCTGCTTTCTCCTGTAGCTGAGGCTCCCCTTCCTTATCTGTGCTTTAAGAGGGTGTGTGAGAGCAAAGCCCTGCAGAAGCCCGTGGCAAGTGTGTTGCCTGACTTGTCAGGAATGTTTTGGAGCTCTTGGGAAGGCAATTGCTTGAGGTGCAGCCTGCTTTGTACCCGTAGAAACTGAACTGGCATGGGGGGCAGTATGGGTTGAAAGAGCAATTGGAGTGCAGCTGAAATGGAAGAAGAAATCCCCGGTTGGACAGAAAGGTATCTACATAATTAATAGGGAAAAGTGTTTTCATGTATACATAATCTTGTGTATATTCCACTGAGGATGCCAGGCTGGGATTATATACCACCTTTGATACTTAAGTCCTTTCTGCAGTCTTTTCCTTCACATGAGAGAAAAAAAGTCTCCAGTGTACAATCCTTTGCTTCAGACATTTAAGGATTTTGCGGACTAGTGCTAAAACCTGTGAGGGCTAAATCCCTGGTGAGCACAGTGGTCGTCTAGAAGGCAACAGAAAGAGGTTTCTACCAGAAACCTTAATTCTGAGGGAAGAGGATGATAAGCTACCTCTCTCCACCACTCTCAGTAGCTTCTATTTTGGGTCCCTCTGTAAAAAGAAAGCTGTACTTTCTATTTTTGAACATACTACATGTGTTTATGTACATATTCACACCTCTCAGCAACTCAAACAACTATTTCTTGACTCAAAGAGACCAGACCTACTCTGGTACTAGTATCCAAACTGGCAATTTTCAAGGCATCTCAGGTATGTCTGTCCTTACCCTTCAGTTACAGCAGAAATATTAAGGTGTGTGAGTAGTGGACTGAGGCAGTTAGGAGAAAATTATGGCTTCTAGATTGGTATTACTTTTCTTAGGAGAGAATCTCAAGGAAAGTCATAAAAGATTTATATTGGTAAGACTGTCTGAGACACCTTTCATAATCTATCACTTTTTAATGCCTGGTGCTAGAGGATCCAGAGGGCTATGCAGGAACTGATTGCTGCTGAAGTTTTGCTGATTATTTTCCAGCTTTGTTTAAATATTTAATATCTTAATAGTGGTAATGGAGAGATCCCAGAATATAAATCTAAACCAAGTCTCATCTTCTAACCCCCTTCGCTGCTCAGGTTTATTCTGCATTCAGAGATGGTTTCTTTCCTGCGGAGCGGGATGGACACAGTGTCCTGCCGGCACTTGCACATCGTGCCCCTTCGCCTTGTCGCGGACAAGCTTCACATGAGTTATGCTGTAGCTGTTGTTACCTCTTGTTAACTCTCCTGGGTGTTTCTGGTGCCTACTTGCTGTTCAGCGTCTTACGTACTAAACTCAAAATCACGTTTCTGTGCTCATATACTGAGACTGCTGTTCGGCTCTGGTGTGAAAACTTGTTGTCTAATTACAGTTTATGTATGTTGGGGGGAAGGGGGGAAGGTTATTTGTTTTCACACCTTTCCTAGCCTCCGAAGGTGGAGGGAAGGTCTTTTACTTTGGCCCTTTTGCTGCCTTCACCGCTGGGTGCTCCTCATCCATGCGCTCTCGCGGTGCCCGCTCGCCCCACGCGGCGGCTGCCGCAGCGCACTCTGCCAGCCAGGGGCTCTTCATAGCTCAGGCCTTTCACTAGAGACCCCAGCTGCTTGCTCTTCACGTATAACACGATTGTCCTGCTGTTAGGTGTATTTTGGAGTTGTGAATCTGGAACTGTACTTTTCCCCGTGTTTAAGTGTGATCTCGTTATCAATACAGCTTACAGAAAGGAAAGGGGTTTTTTTTGTTTTTCTTTTTTTGATCACCACCCTTCACTCAAGCCCATATATCTGTGCTATATCTATTTTTTTTCCGCCCTGTATTTTCTTTCTAAGAGGAAAAACACATGTGCAGGTCCTCCTTCTCATGTCTCCATAAATGCTCCATTGCTGCTGTCTTGGAGAGCTGCTGCCAAGATCACTTTCTTGACCCATGGTTTTGACCGTACTTTCCATTTCTTTATATCCCACTGCTCTTCCTTGTCAAAAATAAGTGATGTTATACTGTGTAGCACTGTATAGCTTATCCCCCCATGTGGATGAGCAATTCAAATTCAGTGTGGATATGTAAATTCTTTTTCTCAGGTCCATGATAACAGACTCCATCCCTCACTTCATAAATTATCCAAGCATCATATGCATGCTTTCCTGCCATTCTGCCCCTCTTATTTAGGAAGGTCTCTCTAGAAATATTTGCAATACCTACCAATATACAATTCAGAAAAAGTTAGACCTCTATTGTTTGACTACAGTTGTCTCACCTTCTATTGCAGCTTTTTCTATATTTCTTTGTGTTGTCTTGCTTCATATGCTTAAATTATAAGCTCCTTTTTGCTCTCTGTGTGGCACCCTTGTTAACAGACTTCCTCACTGCTAGGTCTAGTAGTTACAGTGATACAAATTGGAAACTTTTCCTGTGAAAGAAACTGCTGCTATTATGTCTTCCCCATTGCCAGTAAAGGATCCGAGATTCAGTGTCCTGTTGTTGCTGAGGGTAGTTGCTGCTGTTCAAGAACAAAATGTGTGGTAATTTTTTTACAATTCTTAGAAATCTATTGCTCATCTGCAGGAGCAGAAAAATACTGTGCCCTGAAACAGGAGAGTTCCTGGCTTTTGTGATATTTCTTATTATTCATTTAAATGTGCTTGTTATAGATATAAATGTTTCATGCTCTTGACTCTTGACATCCAGTGTTCTGTTGTCATGGTAAGTGCTACTGGATGTAGTCGTTGCCAGTGAGTTTCATTGTGTATTCCCTTGTTCTTATGTTAGGAAACCAAATTAATAGTTCTTAATCTGCCTCCTCTGTCCTCTTGACTGTTTTAGGTTTAAGAGGTACATGTAAAAGTCTATCTTCTCTCTGATTGAAAACAAAAAGTCGGACTTTGAATGAGTTTCTTTATGTCAGGTTTTTCTTTATCAATTTCAATGGGTTCAATATTGCTCTGTTACTTTAGGGTAAAAGTGGAGAGAACTGAAGAGTGTTTCACAGTGGAGAGCATATATTAATGCTTCTTGCACTATTTGCCTTTACATTCCTTGTACATCTTAATATAACTTACTTACGTTTTACTGCATTTCTGACTGTCACTTCTTATTAACCACATTGCATACCTTCGTGAAGGTGTCTGTTTTTTTTTCCCTCTTTTCTCAAAAAAAGACAAAAAATATATATATATGTATGACCCTGTTGAAAATAGTATGCCTGGTGATAGTTTTCACTGTTTATTATTTCACATTTAATAACATTGAATTGAATGTGCCAAAATGTTTCTTTGTTGGATTCTTCTGCATATGAATACATAGGTATAAATCTGTTGTGTTCAGGAGGTTCAGGAGCGCTGGCCTCGGGTCGGTGCTGCGGTTTGGGGCGCTCCGTGAGCGCGGGGTGCTGCACAAAAGCAATCCACCATTCAGACTCGTTTGCGAGCTGGGAAAGCCAGCCTTCATAACCTAGAAATCAGCGTGTCACCATTCGTCCTTCTTTTTAATCCAGTGTTTGCTTCTCCAAATCTTTAAAATCTTTTCCTATCGTTGCATTTGATTAGTTCAAATAGACATACTTGCTGTTTGCCACTGCCAGGATTTTATCAGCTCTTACTGACGGCTTGTTTTGCGTCAGTGATCCGTGCCGTTCTTTCCTGAATCTTTTTCGTCTGTATTTTGTACGATTTCTATAATTTGAAAGTTGTTTCCCTACAGATTGGATTATGTTTTTCTCTTAATGGAAAATGTTCTCATTAGACTCCTTTGCATATAAAGAATCTTCTCCTACCTCCTTAATGTAATGTAGCCGGGTTTATAACCGGCTGTGATCATAACGGAGTGACTTTTGTCATTCTGCGGTGCTTCCATCTGTAAGCCTGCTCTCCGCTCCCATGGCAGGGTAGCTTCCTCTCTGCGCCGTTCTGCATCTTCCGTGTGCCTCGCAGCCCTGAATGCAGATTTGTGCACGTCTGCTTCCAAGGGTTGTCGCCCGCTGCTCTGAACTTGGGTGTTGCAAGCTTGGGCCAATGCACCAAAGGGACTTTTGTTTTCACTTGCGTGAGGGCCGGGAAGGGGCTGCCTGGTTTAGGAGCGCTTCCGTAGCCGCAAACGGGCTCTCCGCCTGCATGGACGCGAGGGAAGTCGGCCCAGAGCAGCGTGGGGACGAGGCCGACGTGGGCAGGGAGCGGGTGGCTGCGCGAGAGGCCGAGCTCGCCCCGCCAGCCTCCCCAGCGCGATCGGCCTCCAAGCTCCCTTGAACTTGCGTTTCCTGCTGGAAGGAGCCCTCCCGCCCCCCTCAAGCGCGCCGCGAGGTCACTACCGAGTGCAGCTCATGAATAGCTGCTCAGTCCCCTCCTCCCGCCGCTGCCCTGGGAATGTGCTGCCCACGCAGTGACCAGGGAGGAATTTGGAGGCATTTGCAAGACAATGCTGTATCAAGGGCTCCACTCCCGTGCTTTGTTCTGCTGTCTTCAAAACCCATTACGTGTTTCCTTTTGATTTGCATGAATAAGCACTGAGCCTAAAAAGGGGAAAACGCATTTGCAAACGTGTGAAGTCACATAACTGTAGGAAATGTCTTTAATTACATATCGTGTGTAGGGTTCCCAGAAGCCTGTGAGACGTTTCTGTGTCCAACAAGTAGCCTTTGCTCTTTGCTTGCTGCTGCTTACTGGGCTGTCTATCTTCCCAAAATAATCCTCACCTGAATTCCGGGTTGCCCGGCTGGCATACCCATATTGGGATCCTTCTTGAACTTCAAATGCTCGCTCTGCACTTGTGGATAGTCAAAAAAAGTAGACACAGTAGATTTTCCTCCTAATAATTCTGTTTCCTAGGAATAGTATATTTTTAAGTAATATATTTTAAATCTGGTTTATGTAGTTGTTAGACTGAAAAGTTATAATTCAGTGCCGAGTTGTCTCACCAGCAAATACAGCCTTATTGAACCAGCCAGCACAGGTGGATGTCATCTCTGCCACCCTCCTCAGGCAGCCACAGCTTTGGGGTGCTCATATAGTGTTCCTGGGTACTTTTCTGTAGTTGCTGTTTTTCCTGGCATGTGCCATGTTCCTTCTATTTGATTTTCCTTTGTTATTCGGGAGGACTGGGAAGAGGTGCTGCCAAAGCGCTTCAGTGTTTTTTATCTTTGGATGACAAAAGCTCCAAAAGCATAAGGTATTATATCTATTTTTATTACTGAGTATATAATATTTCTCATTCCTTTTTCCTGAGCACCACTCTGTATTTTACTTGCTGGTGTTTGTTTCAGTCTAGAATGGAATGTGCTTTTTAACTCCTGCCCCTTTTCTAAGAGAGCGTTTTGAAATTCAGCAAATTTAGCAATTTCAAAACTTTGCAACAAACAGGAGTGGTCTGAGGTTTTGTGGAAGATGAGAAAACATCTTAATTCAAGTTGAAAATGAGGGAGCAAAGATTCAAAGAAAGCTTTTCTGCTTTCTGTTGGTGGGATAAGCTGTTCAGTGCTGCTGGGATTAAATGTGGATATGATACTGACAATCAAACTTTCTCTTCCTCTGGAAAGAAATGACTTTCAGGCAGCTCAGGATCAATCTGGAGGGCCCAGACAGCCGTTCACATCACGATGGCCTCTCTGTGCTTATCCACCCCACTTAGCTTTCTCAGAAGAGCTCCAGCAAAGACAGCCAAGCTGATCTACGTGCGTGGAAATGACCTTATGCGGCCCCTCCCAGAACTGGAAAACTGATAGTGTTCATTTATTCTGCTGCTTGTAACTCTGTGTATGTGAAAAACAGAGATAGTTGTTCTTCCTTCCTGAAACTTTCTCTCTAGAAGTTGCTACGCTCTCAGGATATGGTGACCATACTAATGAATTCATCAATCACAGTAATCTGATTAAATTCATAGGGGAGAGGGAGCCAATGGATGATACAAAGAGACTATTTTAAGATATATGAGATATCTGATTAGTGACTGACTCACTCAGCGTTTAAATGGAAGTGTTGCACGAGAGATTTATTGATAACCAACATAGCAGATTACATTATATGGGTTTTTTTTCAGCTGAGAGAAAGATTGGTGTACAGTTGTAGGAACCTGTTAAATAAACCAGTGGTCAAGTACTGCATGTAAGAAATGCCATATATATATATTACTTTTATATATTATTGTGTACATAGATATGTGTACATACATTTACTTAGGATTGGGATATAGCATGGACAGTACTAAGGATAGAGATTAGCATTGATTTCCAGTCTTGTATCGGGCTCTTTGAGCCAAGACCTGATGAAAGTGTGTCCAGGCGTCTAGGGAGCTGAGACTTGAGTAGCAAGAGAGTTGCTTCATATCCCTGAGGTTTCAGGGGTCAATACCCTGGAGGATGGAGATAATGGAAGGGAAGCTTTCTGTCGGGGAGCATATGTTTTTGTGAAGATTACACTGTGTATAGATTAGGACTTTGGGGAGGGAGGGAATGGAAGGATGTGCTTGGAACATAAGACCATCTGCCAGTACCTTGGCATAGTCATTTCATTAATGAGACACTTATTAGCTTGAGTCCAGCTGAGATAGACCAGAAAGACAGCAGAAAGGAACCCAGACACAGTTTAAAACAGGAGAGACAGCTCTAACCTGTAAAATCTGATTTTAAATAAACTATTCTTGTTCTTCTTGGTCAGAAGGCATCAGTCTTGTCATTGCTCAAAAATGCTTTCCTTAATTTTGTGATGTAGTGTGGGACATCCTAGTGTGGGGAAAAACATGTAACCTGTTTTGAGCTGGAGTTGCCAAGAAGGTGCTAGAAGAAAGCAAAAGCTGCTATTTTTACCGGGAAGCTGTTTTTGCATCAAATCGGTGCCTGCTCCCTTTGGTGCCCGTTCGAAGATGCCCCACATTTAATATTTTGTCTTATTTACGGTGATGAAGGGACCTGGACACGGGAACTGTGGTGAGCCCTGCTCGGAGCGCTGGCTGTGCCTCCACCTCGGGAATGCAGCTCGTGCGGGAGACTTGTCCAGTCTGCCTCACACAAAACAGCAGGGGCTTGTGAGCAGACACAGAAAAGTGCCCCAGATTCCTTTGGAGAAAAAGCCCCTGCAGGTAGGAATCTAGGAATCTAAATTCCTGCTTCTGCTGCCTACTGGGTCAGTGAATATCCACAACTGTGCTCTGTTGCTCAGTTTCCCTGTCCGGTAAATCAGAAAAATGATACTTGCTGTTAGTGAGAGCTTTGCTATTGATTTGTGGACATAAGGCTTAAATGCTATTTTATTTAATCAACTCCTGGTTTTCTCTGACATTTGAGTCAGACTTGAGTCTGGGTGCGGCTGAGACAGCAGAATCTTTGCTTGGACAAAATCGTGGTCAGAAGCGTCAGGAGGTTGGAGTGCTGCTGTTTGGGAAGTGATCTCCCATCTGTCTCTTGTTATATTGTAGTTCAGGTTGGACTGGTATTTAAGCTCACGGGAGAGGACAAGCAAAGAAAGTGTTTCCCATGAAGAGTCCTATAATTTGCAACTGCCTAAATCCCCAGGAGCATGAATTTCAGGGCATGGTGCAAGGTCTGTGCGTTCTGCCAGGCTTGTGTGTGAAGACGGTCTGACAAATGAGGCTGGGGGAAGACATTTTCTGTTTGTGCTGTGAGGATAAAAAAGGCAGTTTCCCCTAACATTTTTGCTGATTTACGGCATAACTCAGATATGTTGCTGAATTTGTCTCTTGGAAATCTGTTGAAACAAAAGGAACATGCATTTGAAAGAAATGGATAGAAAAATAGACTTTAGAGGTGTCAACACACCTACGCAGAATGAGCCTTAACTGGAAGGAGCTTAGTTAGTCACTCACTTCACAAATTCTGTTTTTATATTTGGGGTGGGGGGGAGAAGATTAGTGAGATGATAATCTGTGCTATTACAGAGGTAAGAATGGGCTTTACTTGGTTCCCAAAGGAGAAAGAAGTTTCTTAACATTATAAAGCAAATCTTTGCTGTAATTTGTGTGTAATGCATTGGCAGTTCCATGCCAAAAAAATCATTATAATACTGTACACTATGGTGTTTATACACTTAAGTAGATATACACATACATAAAATAAAACTGCAAAACATAAATGTCAGTGCTGACTCTGAGCCTGTTGAGCTCCATGGCAGCACCTCCGCTGTGACACATGTTGGGTCGGATTGCCCTGCCGACAGGTAAACCTCGCCCGCGGCTCCGGCCGAAGTTCTGCTTCTGCATATTGTTTTTCACCTGCCTGAAAATAGAAGGTATTTGATGGAAAGTTGATGGGGAAAAAGAATTGTCTTACACACTGGTTCCTGCTGTGTTTCATCTACTGAAACGCTGTTGGATAGCATCCTGTGGTGATAATATTCAACTGCTCTGTCATACGCTTTTTAATTTGGCCATTCGTGTGTTCCCTCTCTCAGGTAGCAGGAGGGTATCGAAGGTGAGGGCTTCGGCTTGCTCCGTGTGTCTAGAAGGCTTTGCATTCAGTGAAGCCGTGAGGAAACCCGCAGCGGGCTGGACGCCCTCTCCCCAACACTGGCGCGGCGCCCCTGCTCCGAGGTGACCCTCGGAGACCTCCGGGGCTGAGGGGGGTGGAAGGGGGAGCCCTGACTGGTGCCCGGGCAAGCCCCCGAGGTCACGTGTTTACGTGGCAACATATGGAATTTAATCACTGATGGGTTTGGCTCAAACCACTGCAGAGTCGAATGAAAAGGGGGAAGCAAAAGCAGGAAGGCAGCAGAGAGCTTTTAGCTTGAGATCCGAATAGAAAATAAGAAGGGAAGCGGAAATTTTCCGTTCATTTTGAGCACAAAAGCTCGCTTCCTTGTTCCCGTGAGCGACGATGCTGCGGCGCGCTGTGCAGCAGGGCCGGCTGCGGCAGCACGCGGTGCCGCTCGGCTCTCGTGCCGCCCGGCGTCCCCCAGGGAACCCCGGAGCCCCGGCACCGCACACCCCTCACCGCCCAGTGCCAGGGAGCACCTGGAGGCTCTCCTTTGGTCAGCTAATCTCAAAGCATTTGCGGCGGTGCTCGAGCTCGGGTTGGCTGGTCGTGCGCGCCTTTTTCAGATGCCGTTCCTCCTGGCAGGTCAACCACAGGCAAATGGTTGACTTCCAAAGACCCAGAAAAAGGATATGGGCAAGTCCTCGCGCCTGTGGCGTTGAAACGGGTGGTGTTCCCTGCCTCCCCGCACTTGTTCTTGCGCTGCTCTCTCAGACAGCCGCAATGTCTAAGTGCTGTTTCAGGGAACATAAGGGAACAAAGAATAGCTGGTTCATGCAGAGAGCTTTTCGAAGCAGTAATAGACAACGGGATCAGGCAGCTACAGCACTTTCGTTCTTTTAAAAATGGATTGCGTGCCAGGTTGCTTTACCTCTGTGGCCCCAGAAGTTTGGAGGAAGAAGGGAGGCTGGGAGGCAGAGCTAAAATAGTGCACTGAAATGTGCTTCCAAGCACGGCCATACGGAGGCAGAGGCTCGTGTGGAAGGCTCGGGTACATGTTTCCAGTCGATTACATGACAAGGTTTGGCGAGGATTGGAGCATTTTTATAGCCAAGCGCGGTGGCAGCGAGGAGCCCTCCGGGAGGAGGGAACAGGCTGTTCAGCATTTGCTCCTCACCAGCCGACGGCACCTGCAGCATTTGCTGTGGCGCCTGGTGCAGAGGCACTTTGGAAAGCAGCGGCAGCGAGGCAGGAGCAGAGCCTGGGAAAGCCGGGCGGCAGAGAGCGCACACGGTCCGGCCTCCCCGGGTGCGAGAGATCCCGAAGATAGGTGTTGTGTCGGAGCGTGGCTGGGCTGAAACCAGCCTGAGCGCCTGGAAGTTGGGTAAGAAGTTTTCATTTCTTCTCGCCCCTTCTCCCTCTGGAAGCAGGAGTTGGTTTTAGCTGTTTTCTGTGTTTCCGCTTAGGCACGTTTCCTTCCTCTCACCTGCTCGAAAAGGCAGGTGCGGATGCAGCAGGTCGGCTAACAAGCTTCAGCCCCTCACAGGTTGGCTGCAAGATACCATATTTATTCTGCTGCCAGATTTGGAGTTTGTTCAGCTTTGCCCTTTTGCATCCAGGAAGAAGGCCTATCTCCGTAATTTTTTTGGGATTTGCTGGATGGATTTTTTTTTTTTTTTTTAAGCATTATTTCTGTACAGCTGATTCTGCTTGGCCACTTGCTGGGCATCTTGGAAGTTATTGCTGTGGCTCTGAAGCTGCAGACAAGGAAGGCTGTTTAAAGAGCACACCTGAATGAATTATAGGCACAACTCCATTTTCTTCACTGCAGTATCCCTTTATACTTGTATCAAACTTGTGTTTTATACCTTGTGTTTGAGTAGAGATTATTTGCCTTATTGGATTTTTTACTTGTTATGAAAATGAACATTTTTTAATTTTAATTAGCCCCTTAGTGGCAGGAGGAGATCGTAACTTGGGAATTGCCATTTTTTAATGTTGTAGGCTTCTTTGTGGGGTTAAGTGAGGAGGTGTTTATAACTTAACAGCTTCTTTCTCAGATATTGGAAGAATCTCCTCTAATGTAGAGTGTACTTCGCATTATGGTAAAAGACAGAGATAAAAGAAAGCATAAGGAGCATGAAGGGAGAACAGCATCCAGATCAAATATTGACAATCATAAATGAAAAATGTAGAGATGGAGTTACATGGACGTAAGGTCAGCAAGCCCCTGACTTTATTTGCTATATTTAGAGGAGAGATAAAATGAGAGAAATAAATGACCCTCCTTTTGAATTTCTCCATGGTGGCTGGCAACTTCACTGTAAATTCAATATCACCATTTAGGCGCAAAGCCTTTATATAGTTTTCTGTTGACATTAAATTCTTTCCTGTGAAAATCTGGCTCCTAGGTGTTTTCATGCTGTCTGTCTGGAAACCTAACATTTCCCTGTCTTTCATCAACCTGATAATTTGTTTGCTCATTTTGTAAACATACCTTTTCTTAAGATAACAATGGCTTTTAAGATGGTGCAGGATAGATGAGGATTTGCTTTTTCAGTGTAACTCACTATATACTAAGATGAGGGAAAGGCTAATAACAAGTTAGGGCCTTTAGTTGTTCGGGATGGTGTGAACAGTGAAGGGTGCCGGAAGGGGGTGCGTGAGCAGCCGCGAGCAGAGCCCCGCGAATGGTCTGCACTGAGCGAGAGCTTCAGGGGCAGCACTTGGCTCCTTTGGGCCAGCACCTCAGCGAGAACACGGCTCACGCGCCCTGGCTCTGTGGCAGGATCTGCAACTCTGTTAGGCAGCATCTCGAACACACAGATTCTGATTTTTCCTTCCACAGGACCAGGGAGGAGAGATCATTATCAGTGGAAGCTCATCAGCTGAGAAGGCTGTTTGCTTCACACCTGTGTGTTGAGAGCAGTAATAGAAAGAGAATAAGGAAATATCTTTTCTTAATATTTGTGCTGCAAAGATCTCTTTCTTGTCTTATCACAAAAAGGGACATGGTTTTAGTTGTTAGGCTGCAACATTGAGAAGACAGTTGTAACTCATTCCATTTTCCCCGTTGGCCTTGATGGCAATTGATTTGCTTTGTTTTTGCTTATTGGGAGGCACACAGCTCCTAAGACCAGAGCAGTGCATTGGCTGAATGAGGAGCGTATGAAGCTGTTGGCTCTACGTTATCTGACCGATACTGCTCCTTCTTTGTACCTTTCAGGTAGAAAACTTCCTTTAGGGCCTTACACTGAAGGTTCCCCTTCATGCAAGAGGGTTGGGAATAAGCAATGAAATCATTTTGAGAACTTTGGAAATAATCTTGCCTTTCTCTTATAAGAAATACACATTCATTTAACAGCTTTGCTGGGTCTTGCAAATGATTTCCCTTCTCAAACCAGTTCTGCTGGATGCACATAAATGAGCCATAGAGGAGCTGTATGTGTTAAGATAATCTGCTTTGATGGCAGATGTCCCTGATTAACTATTTCAAGCATATCCTTGCTGCCTAGTTTCCTTTTCTCTCACTTCCTTGGAGATCATGCCGGGGAATGCAGTTTTCTCCATGGTACTGCTTTCTTGAGCACTTGCAATTCCCATCAGTGACTTTTTCTGATAATTTCTTCTTGATTTCACTGTTTCTCACGAAAGTCTCCTCCCTTTCTCCTGCTCTCTAGGTCAGTTTTTCCTTTTTTTCCTGCTTGGTTTTCCCATTCCTTTCTGCCCCTACCCACCGCGTTTCACACCTGCCTTTGGTGTGTGTGGTCTTCGTGACTTTGAGCTGTACAGCTGCACACCTCATTCAGCAATCTTGGGCAGTATATGGCATCCAGGAAGAAATGCAAACCGTATTTATTTTTCTTCCTGTGTTTCTTATTCTCTGATTTATTCTTTTAGAAAAATTAAGTAAAAATCTCCCCCTGCCACTTGCCAAGCAGGGCTTCCTACCCTCTGTTCATGTCCCTGTAAATCTTTCTATATTTAGATCTCATAGAGTTACTTTCATGTTTTCTCAATGGGTTGCTTTATTGTTATGTGTTTTCACTCTTTTTTTTTTTTGTATTATTATTTTTCTTAAACTAAGTGGTTGAGAACTGCCATGTTCCGTTGATGTAATTACTACAAAGACATCTAAAGCAGAATTATTGTCCATCTAGCGCTATTTGGAACATTCGCCCAGACTGAGGATTAAACCTTTGTGGGAAAATAGTTCTCCTTAAGTTTGGGCTCGCGTACAAATACCATTCTTTTGACTAAGTGGATCCTTTGATTAGTACAAATATTAAGGTTTCAGGTCTTAGAAAAATTAAGCAACCCATACTCTCCTGTGTGTCATGGGCATTCCAGGCAGCATCTGTTATGCTCAGGTTTGGCCTTTCTTTCAGAGCAGTAAATGAAACCTCCAGTTTGGCTGGTGTTTTAAGAAATAAAGTTGTCAGGAATACAAATGTCATTCGTTATCAGGGCTGCCCAGGCACACCCGACTAAGCGCGGTGCCTCCACGATCAGCCAGGCCGGGTTCCTGCTCCTGCAGCAGCTTTCTCGCCCCATTGCTCCGTCTGGTAAATTTGTAACCAGGTACAAACACGGGAAAAGCTACGATGCTCCTACAGCCAGTGACATCTTTCCAAACCACTTAATTGTGCATGAGGCTTAGTAAACGTTTTGATGCCTGGAGATGGAGTGTGTTGTTCTCTTCTCTGCGGAAGCATTGGGAAGGAGATGCTGATAACAGTGGGAACATGCACTTTGTGCTAGGGGCTTTCCAAACATCCAAATCTGGTTGCTGCTCACAGACAACAGACATATAAATATGTATGGAGGAGGGAAATGGAAAGTTGTTAGGCACGTTTTTTGCCACTCGACTCGGCTTTCTGTGGAAATGCAGCAGTGTCATTCCCTCGTGTTGGTTTAAACACCCCTTTAGAATAAGGTTTTTGAAAATAATAAACCTTACAGTGAAATCAGATCTGACCAATTCCCGTCATATACTCATACTGCAAAAATCTGTAGTTTGGGTAAAATCACCAGTTCCTTATCCCTTATTGCACTTGATTTAAATATCTTGCCAGCCCATTCAACTGGTGTTTAATTTTGCCCTCTCCTCTTATCCTTGTTGATCTTTTACTTCTCTCAGTTGTGATGTGCGGTAGTGGAAAACTGGGGGACTGCGAAGGGCCAGAGTTATATTTCCTCACTGATGCAACTTTTTCCGAGCTTCTCTAAGTGTGAGGAAGGGGCATTTTTTAGAGGCTGAAGGAAAACTGATTTGTAGCCCACGTTTCTCTGTGCATGTGTGCTCTGCATTTGTAAGACGCTGGCTGTGCCCTGCCTGCTGCTCTTCTCAGTGCAGGGCCTTGCACTGGCGCCTGCTTAGCTTAGATTGGTGCTTTTAAGGTTTTTTTTCTCATGTCTGCTGTGTTCTGCAGCATAAAAACAGCGAGAGCAGAGTGATGCTCCATCGTGGGACAAATTCCCACCTTGGAAGTAGTGGGTGCCCGAAGGTGCAAGGTGCTTTGTAGTGAAATGTGAGGGGCAGCTTGCCCCCATGGGCAACCTGGGTTAAATCCTGTTAATTGGGAGTTGTATGCAGGGCGGCAGTAATAATAATAATAATGTTAATAATAAACTGCCTGGTTTGATTGTGTTGCTCAGTGAGTTTCACTAGATAGTCTTGGTTCTGTGAAAAATATTTATTTGTTATTTTTACAGTGACAACAAACATTCACCCCTTTGTGATTTAGCTGCAGTTATTTTGGTGTCACATCTGACTGTTTTGGAGTTTCTCTGATGAGTTCAGATTTGTAGAGGCCAGAGACGCAGGGTTTTTTTTCCTGCCTTCTTAAAACTGTTTTGTGAAGCTACATAATGATTTTGAATCAAAATAGAGCAGGAAGGTTTGTGTATAGAGGAAGTCTGAGAAAGAGTAGGTACGTTTTTCTAAACTAGTCCTTGTCGGATGCAACCGCCGTTCTGATATTCCTGGGAAAGGCAAAGCTTGGCTCTTACAGAAAACGGGCGGTTTAAGTGGGAAGGAACCCCGCTACAACACTTGGTCGTATTTACTGACAGCACAAGCGTGCGTCCTGTTTGCTAATGGGCTGCAGGGGCATTAAAGGTTATTGGTGAACTCAAAGGTCGGGGCTTTGCTGAAGCAAGGCCTCTGTGAGCCGCAGAGCACTGTGCCCGGAGCGTCCCGGCCTGCCATCCCACGGGAACGGCCAAACCCGCCCCGCGCCGCAGGGTGCTGCCTCCTGGGATCGCCGGCCAGGTAGGGTGGAGGAAGGAGTAGCTCCCTCCTTGCTGCTCCGTTTCTGTTTCGCAGGATACTTAATGGCCCCAGCTCTTTTATGTGCTTTGGCAAGAGCTGCACAGAGTTTGTCACACAACTGGCGTTTTATTGAAGTGACTAAGCTGCAGCCAAGACTAAAGGAGCAGCGTCTTGTAGTTCGCTTTGTTGGCCCTTTCAAAGGCAGCAATATTAATGAGGAGCAGTGGGAAATCCCACGAGGGCTCTGCCTGCTTGCTCAGTTCCCAGCTTGTGCCACGGTTGCTCGTGCTGTCGCCTTGCTTTTTCCTTCATGGTTTACCTCTAAATCCAGGTTCCTGGTTTTCTCCGGCACTTGTCATTGCTCATCTCACCCCGCTCTTTCTCACTCTTGCCCAATCCAGCCTGCTGAAGTGCGGTCCTACGTCAGCGTGGCGCGAGTGCCAGCAGGGCTGTTGTCACGGCCCCGCTGTCCCCGTGCCACAATTAGTGCCATGTAATCATTACCTTGGTCTGGAGAGCGAAGGTGCTCCTGCTAAGTAAATGTTTACAAACACTGATGGAGGCTAACTTTAGGGACGGGAGAGAGAAGCACTGTTTGAGGTCTTGTTTCTCTTTTATTTATTTTAAAACAGAGCGCTGTGCCTAGGAGAGACGCAGCCGATGAGTGTTTTTCCTTCCCCCCCGGTTGTGATCAGAGGTAAGTGCCGATCTTTTGACTTTCCGTGGGCTCATGTCTCTGGGTTAGGGACGGGAAAACCTCATTAATGCCTTTTAAATGGTCTTGTGTCAAAATAAGAGGCAAAGAGTCAGGTGAAAGGAAGAAGCTGGATTTGTTTGGGGCGAGGTAGAGCTGCCCTCCTCCTTCCCGGCTGAGGGTGCTCTGCAGGGGAAGCAGTTCCGCGCTGCCTGTCTTCAGGCACACAGACGTCAGTGTGAAGTGGCAGCAAGTTAATTTGGATCAGAAACAAATTTCTGATGCAACTCCTGCGTGAGATAGGAAAGAGTGTTTGCTTATTGCTAAATATTTTTTCATTTAAATAGATTTGCTACTTGCATAACTTGCAGGCAGTATTCAGGGCAATGTTGTTCAGTATCCATTAAGTGACTTTGAAAAGGCATGGGAAGGAAGTAGGCTAAAAGGCTTTTAGTTTCAGATTTTACTTTTCACAGAGTCTCTGACCCGTGCATAACAGCTGTAAGTTTCCTTTGGGGATGACTATATTTATGTTGCTCCCAGCATACTGGAACGGCATTCATGAGTTATGCCCACAGGAAATATCATAAATGTAATTAAAAATAGAAATATTGGATTGGTTTTCTATGTTGAAGGAAGGGAGTCCTACTTTTTTTTCCTTGGTTCTCTATGGATGAATAGTGAAGGAAGGTAGATCTTACAGAGTGTGTTTAGGTAATGAACTGGCTTATATACTCGACCATGCTCTAATGTAGCTGAAAAGCACTGGTCCTGCCCAGGTGTCTGATACAAAACTCAGGAGTTTTGGGCTACTGTGACATTTATGGCTTCCAGGTGCTGCAATACTTTGAGAATCCCAATCTTGTGTTAAGAGTGAAAGTTCTTACAGTCAGAGCTGTGAAAAAGAGTGATGTTGTTGTGTCTTGCCCCAGTTGAAAGGTTCCTGCAGTCTTTGCTTGGGAATAGCAGAGATGACCGGGTCTTGTGTGTGTGTGTGTGTGTGTGTGTGTGTGTGTGTGTGTGTGTGTGCTGGAGAAGTCATATCTGAAATATCTTTCACGAAAAGGCCTAGAGTGTTCCCAGCAGGAGGGTATCTCAGCTTGCTTCATTTGAGCAGAGCTTCATGGCTTCAGCTGTGCTGAAAATCAGGGGGGGAATGCAGGAGGGAAGGAGCACAGAGCAGTGCATTTCTTATGCAGGAAGGCTGTTTGGCTGCTCGTTGTTGAAGGAACTTGCATACGGCTGGGACTTGGTGCTGAAACGCAGCCCAGGGAAGGCGGATACGCTAAAACCGAGCCCTGCTCATGCTGCCGCCCTCTGCTTTCTCTCGATTCAGAGCTGAGCCCCAACCCTAATTCTCCTGGGAAGTCATAGATGAGTCTGCTGCCGTTGGTCGGACAGAGGATTTTTTCCAGCACAGGACTCTCTGCAGCCCCCATTTTCCTTTGGCAGCCCTTTTCCAGCCTCACTGCGACTGTTCTGTTTCACTCAATCCTAGCCCTGATTTCTTCTGGAAATGTATGGACAAGGACCTCGGGCACTTGTCAGATAAAAGAATTTCAGAGGGTCAGAAAAGAAGTAGGACCTATGTAGTATGTCCCTTCTTTCACAGGTCACTCTTTCAGTGAGATACAAATAGTAAATCTTGTCTCCTGTAACCTTTTTGATGTCAGCTGTACAGCTACAATCTGCAGAACTAGTAAAGGAGCAAAAATAACTTGAAACACAATACAAAGATTTTTGTATTAGTAATAAAGTATTATGGGGAACAGAATGGTGATAGAAGCCAGGAATATTTTTTGCAAGCTCAAGAGCTGAAACAAAAAAATATACAAAAATCTGTAACGGAGTAGAATGATCATAATGAAATCAGCATCCTGTCCAGATTGAAAAGTTGTGTTATTCCATAGCCACTTTGTGTGGAAAAAAATATATTTATATTAAACAAGGAAATTAAGACATCATTAGTGGTATGTATTATATATTCTACTAATGTCCATGTATATGTGGCATCAAAGCTAGAACAGCAAACGGAGAATTATTTCACATATGGCCACAATAAACCTGATATGCAGCTAATCTTCTGCCACTGCACCTTTGGATTCATTGACACAAAGCCCAGGGAGTGGGGAAAGAAAACAGAAATGCAGAGAAAGGAGCAAAATTACAGAGTTGACAGGAAAAAAAAAAGAAAAAAAGTTGTATATAACAAAAGTTCTCTTAATCACTGTGTATAAATTACTCAAGTAGAGAACTTAAAAAGGGACCATGATGTAGAATATATAGCCATTTGATTTTACATGAAAGTAACGGTATTGGAAAATGTAAATTGGCTTCACTAATTTAACAGTGGACTTTGGTCTTTCTTTGGGCTTACTCATGATTAATTCAGTCATGGTTTTAGCAAAACTTTCATTTTGGTTGATAGTATTTTAATGTCTCCTACAATGAGAAGCCTATGCCAAGAATGTTCCACAGTTAAATTATTAAAGAAAGAGAAAGGGAGAGCCAGTTCTAAGAAACTTTTATATAAGCTTTTACTTGCCTGAGCTAACATGATTTTGCAGTTCTATTCAGTCATAACTGAAACAGAGGGACAAATTATTCCTCTTCCATTATGCTTAATCCTTTTCTCAGATCCTACCTGTGTCTATTATTTTGTCCTGCCAGTCGGATCTGTTAAACACTTGTCTGCCAACGTTTCTTTGTTTCTCATCTCCTTGTCTGGGACAGGGTATAGCAGCTAGTTCCTCTGGAACTTGTAGGATTGATCCACGTTTGTTACTGAGGTCCTGTCATGCAGCGTTTATGCCACAGAGATGAATTCCAAACGAATTTCTCAGAGAGGATCTGGCCTTAAAGATCTTAATTGGTTTATTGGACTGAAGTTCAAGAGAACTGGCAAGTTAGGTGAATTTTTGCCCGTTGTTATTTGCATAATTTTCAAGGCTCTTCTGTTTCTGAGGATGAGCCTGTTGAATATTAAAGATGAATACATAAATATATGTAAAAGATATATATAAGAGAATGGTCTCAAATGGTAAGCACTTGTAATTATAAGGCATAGAAAAAGTTAGCCTGCATAGCAACATCTACTAATGCTGTTATCCTTTCCTCCACGCTCCCTCTATCCCCAAGTGTGCTTTGAGGATCTTCTAGGAGGTGAAGAAATTTGAGCACTCTTGAACAAGAAATTAATTACAAAATGGAAGGGCATGACTTAGGGTGCCCTAAGTGGAAGGGGCACTTTCTGTCTTTTAAATGCATCATCTATTCGTCAGTTGAATGGCTTATCTCTGGACCTTGTCACCCTTCTCGCCATGCATGTAAATGAATATAGTCTTGTGGTGGGGAAATGGTGTGTTCAGTACATCAGGAGCTTTTTTTCTACTTTAATGTGGAAAAATAACTTGTTATCATTGAGTTTTCTACTGCAAATGCAAATACATATTCCTCCTTTCTTTCACCTTCTTCAGCAAAATGAAACTCAAGTCATGATTCATGTGCTTATATATTATAAAAACAGTATTAGTCTCTCAGATTATATTTTCTGTGTCTAACATTAAAGTTATTGATGCATTAAGGGGCTAAGGCGTGGGCGAAACTGCCAAGACCTGTCCTAAAACCATGCTTAAAGGCTTGGAAATCAACTTAGGTTGTGATTATGGAGAACTGGGAAGGCTTCCCAGAAAGGACCTGTCCGTTCCCTAGTCAGAAGAGATGAATATTGTTTCCAATTACATTTAAATCCATCCCTGCAGCCACAATGCCCCCGCTGCAAGGACCAGCTGCCCCTAAAGGAAGGTGACTTGGGGGCGGCCCCAGCACAGGCAGGGTTTTCTCTGATGGATGCAGTCCCATGTGGCCTGAGTGGTGCTGGTAGCAAGGTCTGTGGAGCCCAAGCAGGGGAGGTGATGGACCAGGCTCAGGACCATCCAGGGAGTTGGTCGCAAGGAGCCGGGGCCAGAGAACAGGCTGGAAATGAAGCTACAGCATCCACATGGGAGAGTCTTTCCGGGAGCCTTGGTCCAAGGTGCACCCAGGAGGCAAGGCTGGAGCAGGAGGCAAGGCTGGAGGGAGGACTTAAGGCCCGCGGCTGAGTTGGAATGGAGCTCCTGGGCAGGGCACGATGGAGGTGCCAAGGGGAGCGTGGTCAGGGCCATAAAGGCTGCTGGTGACTGTAGGGCCCTGCCACCTGCAGTTACTTAATGAGCCAGATGAAGGAGGGCAGAGGGGCAGGCTCTGAACCCCGATACCCCTCGAGCTCTGGTGCAATGACGGGTGCCCGTGATGTAGCCCCTCTGCTCCTCCGAGCAGGAAGAAGAGAGTTTCTCATCACATGAATCTCTTAGTCCCAGAAATTGTTGTCGTCTCGAAAAGACACCTTATTCCAAATAGCGTGGATGATGTCTCACTTGTCAACTGATCTGAGAGTCAGAGGTATATTTTTAGGAGTACAAACCTTTAATATTTTTTCCCTTAATCCCATAGGCAGCTACATCTAAACCTCCCAAGATCCAGTCTGTTGTCTTTTTCAGTGGCAGGTCAAAAAAGCTAATGTGACAATTTGTCTTTGACTTAAATTTCAGGTAGGGTAGATTTCATTGCTGGCAACATAAACATTCAAACCAGCTAGAAATCTAAATCTGCTGCAAAGAAAATGTGCTTTTTAGGTTTGAGCAGATTGTACGTCCAGCTGCCTGAAGGGCACATCTTTCCCCTGCCCTCAATTGTGGCTGCATTTGTGTGGCTTGTTAGGGGAGATTTATACTGGGAAGCCGTTCCTGTGTTAGCAAGCAAGTACTGAAGGATGTTGGGATAAATGCCTGCTGCAATCCTCAGTCTCTCCTATGACTGAAGAGGATGAGTTTTTTTTTTCTTTCTCCTTCAGTGATCCCCAGAGAAGTTGTTTTGTATCGAAATATTTTTTTTCCAGAAGAACTAAGGTAATCTAGATTCCTACTACCAGTACTAAGTGGAGGACAGATAGAAGAAGCTGAAAAGAATTCTATTTTTTGGGATGCTCAGTAGGTCTTAGAGAGTCCCTCAACAGCGACCTGTAAGGGAAGGGTAGGCAAGAGATGGTCCTTCAGTGTTGCCAGAAACAAAAATACTTGGTTAAAACTGGGGGGCGGATCTGAAAAGAGGATGAATGAAACAACTTCAGGTGAAGTGTGGAAAGAGGTGATCTCCTTCAGATATCACCTTTTATACCATTTTTAAGATCAAATTGACATCTATTAACTTAATTTAGCAATTATCATATAGGCAGAGATGCAGGTGTGAAAACTGACCTTCCTCTTTATCTGTGAGCATAAAAGAGATGGGAAAGGGGTCTTCTCTTTCCTAGCGTTTTTCAAAATAAATTTGTGCACAAATATATTTGGTGTTTGCTGTCCCCAGAGAGCATTGCAAAATCTGTGGTGCTGGCTGCCGCGTATCCTGTTTGTCGTCTCTACCTGCACCGCATTGTAAAATGAAGCGAATCAATGAAACGGGGAAAGAATTGGGGGAAGGGCTCGGTGCACAGAGGAGCCTTGTGTGCGACGGAGGCTAAAGAGCTGGGTGAGAAATTCTTGTCTGGCACGTTGCTGTAAATTGTGCTAGATTTGTTACGTGTTTCTGTCTGGAGGTTACGGATCGCTCGGGGATGGCGCTATCAGCGCTGCGGTGCTGCGGAGCTTTGCACGTAGGGAGCCAGGCTTGCCCAAGAGGGTATTTCGAAGAAGGTGAACTGAATAGACAGGCGCCTTGCTCTGTCCTGGTTGTTCAAGAACGATTTAGGCCTGTTCATGTCACAGATGCAACCAATGTTAATACGGTCTTAAAGCTGAGGAATTTTGAAAATTGTACAACAAAAAAGCTTATGTCTGGCCATCTGGCACGGCACAGTGTGGTGTGGCCTGGCCTGGCACAGTGTGGCATTAAAAATCTGTCTTATTCATTTGAAGCCATTTTCAAGGTTCAAGTGAGCACTTTGCAGCACAGCCCAATAAATGTCAGAGATGTCTAGGAGAGGATTAGCAGGTTTCTGTGGGATAGGAAGTCAGGACTCCAATAGATTTACTTGGACAGACGGGATTTTGCTCCTTTTTTATTTAACTTTTCAAGATTGGATTATCCAGAAACTAAGGCCATTTATTTGAAATATTATTTACCTTGCTGCTCATGTACCCTTTTAAGCTACTGGAATACAGCCTATTGAGAGGATTGCGTCTAAGCAACATCTTAGGAATTATGCTATTACACGGAGTGACTCTAGTGAACTAGAGAAAATATTGCAAACACTCTTATTATTTTTGTACCGACTGTAGCTCTTAATTTAGGTATATAAAAGTCCCTTTGCTTTCTCATAATAGTTAGTTCTGGTTTTCAGCTGGCTTTTGCAGAGACTATAAAGCAGGTTGTGAATATTAGAAATAGAGGAAACAAAGATACAGGCTGGTCCAGAAATGCCATAATGTGAACATGATTTCAGGGTAGTGACAGAAGAGAGACTTCTGTCTCAATCTTGATAAGCCATTTTGTGTTTGCTCTAATTTTCTTGGACATTACCCTAATCAAAGTTATTTTCAGAGTCTGTTTTAATTCATGAATCTGCAAAAATTTTCTAAAAAGATATTGATACCCGTGCAGCTAATTAAACCTACTGATGATTGGCTTGATTTTCCTGGTAAGCTTTCATTAGAGCCCTTAGAAACAGCCTGCTGCTCCTGGTGGAAAACCACTGCTGTAAAATTGTGTAATTCCGGTGCTGCACCTCAGCTCGCGCTGCAGTGATGAAAGTGCATTGAACACCGAGCACAAAGATCACGTAACGGTTTCGGAAAGGCCCCTCCAGTGCACACAGCCTGCAAGGGATCATTACAGAGACTTCATGGTGTTCCAGATCTTCACGACAGAAGAACTCGTGTTCCCGTTGGCAGGAAGCTGCAGGATTTCCCCCTTTATTTTCAGTGCTCTGTGGATCCAGTGCTGGAGCTGCGTAGGTAGGACTAGCTGCTTAGGAAGATATCACTGAGATGTCACTGCACCTGCCTGCGGCTGTGCGAGCCTCTCAGTGACACTTACCTGGGAGGAGGCTTCTTTCATAAATATATATATATATATATTTTTTTTTTTTTTTTTTTTTTTTTTTTTTTTTTTTTTTCTGAGGGGAGATGTGGAGATAGGGAGGTTTGGGCAGGGAGGATCAGGGAGAAGAGATCTAGCCTTGGAGAGAGATACTGAAGTCTGGACTTTAGTCAGTGAGTGAAAGTTAATCGTTTTCCTGTACATGGAGCAGCAGTAATTCTGTCTGGCATTCTCCAGCTGAGTACATTTGAAAAGACTACGAGCAAGTGTCCAGTAATCCTCAAACCTCTGTAAAACTTTGGAGATTGGAAGAAAACGTGCTTTGTGTCTGATGAAAACTAGTCAAGAAAATCTCAGTTATTCTAAAAATTAGTTCTAATTTCCTGTGCGTCAAGATTTTCTGTTTTCTTTGTGATTAGTGGAGTGTTGAGAGGTTTCTAAAATCTTCTTTTTGCAGCTTGAATGGAAATGGTTTGTTTACTGGCATAGATGGCCACCAGAAGCTAAAAATTTAAATGGTTTTAGGTTAAGTGTAAAAAACAAATTTTGTCACCATCTCTGCAGTGGACAAAGTGGAGAGGCTTGGAGCCTTGCAGCGCTGTAGCATGACATGTTGGGGTTTTTTTTCAGAGACAAAATAAATAACTGTGTCTCCTATCAGATGTGGATCCCACAGTTTTAGGAGGCGCTCTATTTAACTTATTTGGATTTTGCTTGTTTGTTTGTTTGTTTGTTTTGAGATGCAGCAATGGATGCCACACTGATTCTTTGCATGTAGTCCGTATCCGCAAATCATCTTTTATTCACCATTTAGCAAAAAATACCTTCATGTATATGTATTTTTCTTTCTGAAAGACTTCAGTACTCTCTTCCATTTTAATATTAAAGACATGGATATTCTGTTATGTTTCTGAAATGTATTTTCCAGGATGAAATAACACTGAGCAAATCTTTGTCCATTACAGGACATGAAGAATACATACCAACATATCCGTTGTGGTTTGGGTTTATTGTTAATTTAGTAGGGGAATGATCTGAACATAATAAGCAATTTAAACTATTTTCTCCCTTAGCTTCATTGTTCGCATCCTGTCAGCCACGAGGCAGAGAAAAGAACAATTTTTAAAGACAGACAGGAGACTTACTGCAGCTACCTGGTCAATTGGACTGAGATGCTAGGCATACTTGCAAAAGCAGCTTAAAAAAACAAAATTGTAGGTAACCCCAGGAGTCTAATAATGGGCTCTTATTTCCGTTTTTCTTTTTAGCTTGTTACTGTCAGGCGAGTATTTTTAAAAGGTGCTTTCTTTGCCTTATAGTAGAGGCAGCAGCTAAATCAGTCGGAGCCAGGCCTCTTGCAAGGCTCCCTCTAATATCCTGTACCGTTCCGTTGCATTCCGTTTTCAGCGTCTTGTTGCAGAAGTGTTTGCCGTGCGCTGTCAGCTCCTGTTAAAATAACTCCCGCAGAAATGTGTGCTAGTGTGTCATCCCGTCTGAAACCTGCTCCCGCCAGGCGCAGGCTGCGGCGGGGATACAGCGCCGAGCGCGGCGCGTCCCCGGGGAAGGGAGCGCGGCCGCGGGCCGCCCGCGCTGCCGCCTCCGCTCGCGTCTCCGCGCAGAGGAGCCTGCTCGGACCCGTGTTTCAGGGCCTCGAGCAGGGCGCTCGCTGCTGCCCCGCCGCCAGGCCTGTGTAGATAGGCACCGGACGCCCTCTCGGATTCGGGTGTTTGGTGTTCTGGCATGGTCCTACGTTGTTTTTGCGGCATGAGAAGGTGTTTTTGCTGTGCCCACGCGCACACTCGTGCCTGTTTCAGGGCTGCAGGAGCAGCGCCTCGGTGTGTATACTTAGCTGGTGTGCTTTTGCTTTGGCCTGGCTTTTTCTCCTGGTAATGAGATCAGTTCCCAGAGCGAAACTGAGCCGCAGCAGGGCAAGAGAAGCAATTTACTGCTGCTGCCTACATTTGCTGAGGGTAGTTTCCCTCCGCTTGTCAGCTCCGTGTCCGAAGGCAACCGTAAATCTGTGACGGCCTCCAAAGCGAAACCTGGGCGGTGAGCGGTCGGGGTGCCCGGGAGCGGCAGCGCCGTCTGCGCGGGTCCTTCCTCCCCTCTCCCGCTGCCTCCCCTTCCGTCGCGCTGCCCCCCCTCCCTCTACCTTGTGGATGTGGTTTCCGTGCCGTGCCTCTCCCTGGCGCTTCCTCTGCTTTCCCTCTGGATCCTCCTGCCTCCGAACAAAAGGAGACCTTGTTGCCCGCGGTGCAGCACCTGCCCGTGCTGTCACCGGAGGGCAGGGGGAGCGGGGGGCTCGGCATCCCGGAGCTGCTTCCGTCGCTCGCTGGAGCTGAGATGCCTTTGAAGCGCTGCCAGGCGCCGCGGTGCGCGGCGCGAATGGGGCTGCCGCCGTGAGGAGCGTCGGCGAGGGCACGGAGCGGGGCCGCGCAGCCCACCCTGCAGGAGCGCCGCCAACTTGCCGCCGCCGTCTCAACGCTGCTCTCTGCTTTCCGCCTTCCCCTGCACACTGTTACCCTCACTTTCCTTTCTGGGATTTGCGAGAGCGACATGGAAGCGTCTCAGACAGGAGCTGCAGGACAAGACGGTCGCTGGGAGGAGGAGGGCTGTGCTTCTGGACTGTCTGTGCGGGACCGCGCATTGCCCACCGCCCACCTGTAGCTGCAGCGTGTTATAGCAGCTAGCTCAGCGCTGCTTGCTGTGCTCGGCAGCGATGTCTGCTTTTTAGTGAGAATTTATTTACATTTTTCCATTTGTCTGCGCTTAAAATTCCAGCATCCTTCTGGTTCACAAAATGATCTGAGAGATTTTGGTGGCACTGAGGGAAGCGAAAGCAGCACCTGCTGCCTGTAACAGTTCAGCCACCTACCAACTGTGCAGCCCAGCTGCCCTTTGCAGGGTTGGCCAGCTCACCTCGTACAGGATTTTTGTGGAGAGCTTTTCTATTCTTCCTTGCTTTCCCTTTGGCTCCATGTGTTTCCTTGGGCTGCTGGCTGTCAGAGTTGTCAGACAGGACCCCTTCTGAGAGTACTTCACTGGAAGACATGGCCTTTAAAGGTAGGAAATCTGAATTTGCATGTTTATCTGTGCTGGTCCTTATCTGATTGCTACCCTTAAGTAAGTACAAGGAAACATAATTTTTTGGTGGTATTTGACTGTTTAACAAGGCAGCGTCTGCAAGGACAGAGCTTTGAGCGGCGGCTCAAGGGTCTCTCCTCAGCCATCGCGTTAGGCAGCGCGCTAAGTGGACTTGGCAGGGCTCGTGCCTGGCGCTGCTGTGCCTGCTGCCTTCCTCGCTCGTTACGCTCTACCGTAATTCCCTCTCCTCCTCCTCCCTCTGCTCTCCCTTTCCCTCCCTGATAGGATGTCGCTGCATCTAACCTTACTGCTGGGTTGAATTCAGGTTCTAAATGCGCCGGAGGAAAGAGGAAATCTGGCCTTGAGGAGCGGGCGGCTCACAAACGTGCCTGAGCAGTGCAAGGCAGCTGGGTGTAAATGCACGCCTTCCCGCAGGCTGCTGCTCACGCTGCACTATAAATAGGCACTGCCCTCACCCTCCCCGGTCAGTCGCTGTGTTTCTTGGATGTCTGAGCGTTTGGATGATGAGCAGATATCGGCACTAGCGGTAACTGATGAAATCATTGTGAAGATTAGAATTGTTACACGTGGAAAATTAGAAAAAAAAAAAAAAACAGACCATGTCTTTTCTGTTCCTCGAGTATTAATAGAGGTAAATTTTTCTGATGGTTTCTCATACAGCAATCTAAATTCTCATTTTCCGAAGAACAAAGCTAGTTGTGTTAATATAATATTTAACAGGTTAAAAGCTTAGAGATAGATTTTTTTAGGTAATCCTTTTGTGTTTTTTTTTTTTTTTTCTTCACCAAAAATTAGTAAAAAAGCCTTTAGGTGACAGTGCATTGGGATTTCAGTTTTGAGTTTTTTTGCAAACAAAATTCACTTGGAACATTTTTTTGGCCAGTAAGAAATTTCTCGATCCTCCATCTGTGATGTAGCTGCCATTCTCCTGGTACCTTAAACAGGTTTTGGGGCCTTAAAAATATTCTCTAATTAATTAGTCAGGTTTATGCAGACAATACTGATGCTTCCACAATATGGTCAAGCATTGCAGTTGTAAAAGGCAAGAGCCTGGCTCAGAGCACAGATCAGGAACTTCTCAGAGGGCCTCTTCTCTTAAGAGGCTTGGTTTTTTACTCCTATTTTTTGTTGTTTTTAAGCAGTCGGATGGATATACTGCTTTGTAAATAACTGCATAAATGTAGCTCTTGCTGACTGCAACCTTCCCTCTACAATGTGGCTACATGGAACAGGAGACAGGATTCTCGATTCCCTCCTCTGTCCTTCACTCCTCAGCTTCAGCTGTTGAAGGATAATGAAGGGTGCTGTTCTCTGTTAAGTGATTTGTAATGTTTTGGGTTATTTAAAAATGCAATGAATTTCTTTCCTTTCATAGTACTGTTAAGACCTGTCCCTAAATTCAAGAATCTCAGAGCAATAACGTGGAAGTACATGTTGCCAGGTGAGTTTAACTGACATGCAGGGCTCAAGTAACATGTCAAAGGTAATGTGCTGATAACTCCGGGACTCCTGGGTCTTTCTTCACTGTTACAATTTTCACTCAACCCGCTATAGGACATTGAACATTTGAAATAAATGACTATAAAAATACAAATAATCTTTCAATGAAAGAGTTCTCCATTGTTTTAAAGCATCCGGAAAGGATATATCAGCCCTGTCTGTCTTCCACGCCTTCTCAGAAACGTAATGAATGAAGAGCCTCTGTGGAGCGAGTGCCATTAGCCCCGCTGTTATCCTTCGTACTGAAGCACCCGTTTAGTGCCCCCCAGAGGGTTGTGGCACGTCAGAGGCGTTTCATGAACGGGTGCAGCCATTTGCCTGAAGCTCCGGCCCGGGTCCGAGTGTGCGACACGCGGCTGTGGCTGTGCGGCCACATTTCTTCCCGTCCCCTGTTCGCAGGGCCCCACATGTCACCTGTGAGCAGCTACCTCGTGGCTGTCCTCAGTGGTGGCTGGTTTCTGGTGGTGCCTCCTGACAGTCGCCCCGTGCAGCTGAAGCTCTCCAGTCCGTTTGAAAACTGGGATCCTCGTCTTACTCTCTTGAGCAGACTCTTAAATACTGGTCAATGGGCTTGTTTCAGGAGAGGCCATTGGTAGTGCTCATGTATAAAAAAATGTTGTTGGGTTGCAGGAAAAGACAAGGGGGAAGCAGTTGTGAAGGAAAGTCTGCAAACTAACCTTACTTATATGCATCAGGATGAGCCCAGGCACAAAGCAAAGGGAGAACTCGGAGCTCTTTATTATCTAATACTCCCTTAGGGCAATAACAAACTCGCTATAGAGCCAGCACAGCTCTAAAGCACAAGGGCTGGCAGAGAGCGAGCACACTTTGTTCTCAGAGTACCACCGCTACGGGAATGTCTCGCTATGTATTGAAGCCATCTTTAATACAAAATATTCCTCCAAGGGATTTGTTTCTGTTGCTTACTGCTTTGGAAGTTGCTTTAAATCCAGTGCAATGCCTTTTTCCAAACGAAAGCTTGTAAAGTTAGGCGTCGTGCAATGAAGGAATCCCAGGCATGCTTTTTCACATCCCTTGTATATAAACTGAGACTGTGTCTCCTGTTTCCCTTTTAGACCTGGGGAAGGAGAAAAAAAAACAAAAAAACACAGAGAAGTCAGCCTGTCTTTTTGCTTTAGTTGTTTGTGGCTTCCAGCCATTTTCTGGTACTTGGTGGCCACTGCTTGTTGTGTGCTTCATTTCAAAGTAGGTCATCATTTTTACAGTGCAAATTCAAGTGCAGAGTGTATTTGGCAACGGCCAAATGTTTATCCCTGGAGGGAAAAGGAGAGACCTCCTGTGCCCTCCACTGTGTTAGTGTCCCCCCACTGCTCTGTTTTGGATTTCCCTAGGGAACGGGGTGGGGATACCCAAGGTGAGGTGAGGTGGTAGGGGAGTTAGGGTTCAGTGTGCGGGCATTAAATGGGTTGAATGGCATCAGTCTATTTAGGATCCTGAAGGAAAGCATCTTCTCTCTGAAAAAAAAATAAAATAAAATAGGTAGAGGATCTGCTCTTGTTTTTATTCTTAGCGTTTGCAATGTCCAAAGTGATTCTTCATATAGGCAGTTTGATCTAGAATAAATGCGCTGCTCTTCCTGCTTCACAATAAATTAAATGCCATTGCCTGTAGTTTAACCTCTCAGGTGGCCCTGGTTCAATGAGCACAGTTTCAGTGTTTGATACAAATAGAGGCAGTAAAGGAAGAAATAAAGAAAGAAATGTAGGACAGCTTGGCAAATACAGTGGAGAAGAAAAGAATTCTCCCCATTTTCATGGAATGTCTTCTATGCTGTGGGCAAACAAAAGCCAAGTTACGATCTCTTTTTTTTCTGGTTGAGGACTGCTAGAGCATCTGTCCCAGGTCTTGTTTTCTGCAGTGTTCACAGCAGAGCATGAAGCAATGGCAGTCTAAGTCTCCTCTGTATCACTGTTTTGAAGTTTGTGCTTTACACAGGTAATGTTTTGAGTGACAACTCATTCTAATACAGTCCTGGGCATCCCAAAGTGCTGTGCGTAGTTGCTCTGTGTGACATTTTTTGCTTTTTGCAGGTGGGATTCAGGAAACGTGTAAGCGCATCAGGTTAAAGGTGGACCAAGGAGCAAAGGGGAAGCGGAAGATTTTAGTATTCCATCCTGTCTTGTCTTGTCTCGTCAGCTGTGATAATGCTGCTCTTCCTTTTCTCCCTTCTCTAGCTCTTTCAGGAGAAAGAGAAGCCAAAATCGGCCCTGACGTTCCTCTGGGAACCTCCACTTCCAGATGTTGGTTTCCTGAAACAGGAGATCTCGCTTCCAGCTCCGCTGCGGAGTCTCCCTCCCCATATATGCAGGAAAACCTGTCCCTGGTCGAGAGAATGAAATGGGGTTCTCAGCATACGTGCGCAGGCAGCGGTTAGGAAGCAGCCCCCCACTCTGCTCCCAGAGGAGCTGATGGAGAGGAGCATATGGCTTCCTGACCCCTTCACACGCCTCCTGGCACCGCCTGGATAGAGTTATCAGCTCCTGCTGCCAAAGAGCTGCCCCTCAGAGCCGGGGGCAGGGGGTTGAAAATGAGAGCTGCAGCGGGAGGTTTCCCGGAGCGGGAATTACCGATGCATTTGTCAAATTGACAGCCCGGGGTGGCCGAGGAGGAGGGGGACGTGCACATCTGTTCTCGTGCCGCCGAGGGATGCTGGCGAACGCGAGCGCTCGCCCACGGAGGAGGTGCAGGCAGCAGACCACAATTGGGGCAAAAATAGGCATAAAAGCACGGGGTGAGATTACTACAATGCAGGTATCCAGATGCCAGCAGGTTTTCTTGAATGAAGACCTTCCTTAACTCTTCTCATCACAGGTATTCTGCAAGCTGCTCAAAGCCTTGGAGGAATGGGGTGTAGACCCTATGAGGACAGTGAAGGCTTTTCAGATTATTACAAAAACACAAGCCTTCATAATGAAGGCTTGAGTTTTACAGCTCAAGCAGAGGCTTCATTTCTTTGCTGTGTATGAAGACAGTATATGCCTTCCAAAAAGCTGTAGTGCTTACATTCCAGCTACCAAATTAATTATGTAAGAATTATAAGTAGACCAAATAATGAGTGTTTAAATTAGTTTGTGCATTTGATTTTAAAATTAATGTTTAAAACTTTTAAAGATGTTTAGCGTTGGGTGTATTTTTAGTAACATAATTATAGGTTCTTCAAAGTCGCTGTCTAGCTCAAAATGATTTAATTCTTGTGTTTTGGCTACACTGAAGAAGATAAGATTTAGAGTTTGGCCATACAAACTGCCTTTACTCTCCCAAATGCAGCCATGTTGAGCAGAAAACAAAAGATTCTGTCTGAAAGTATAGCATTAATCTCCTCTGGGGGTAGTAAAAAACATTATTTATTTATCATGTTGCTGCAAAGTCAAGTGTGAATTATGTGAATGTCTGAAATGTGATCATTTGTCTCCCATCCTAACTGTGCACAGGATTTCGGTATTAAGTGATCTGAGAACTACAAAGTTACATTACTGTTTGCACATTTGAACTTTAGATTTCAACATTAATCATGAAATTTAATCATATATAACATTTTATTGTGAGCATTCTCCAAGTTGTCTGATCTATGTTCTCCACTGCTGCACCTGTCTAATGCGACTTCTCCTGGGGGGGAAGTGGCCTACAATTGGCATGCCCTGCAATTTTACCTGCTGTAGTAACGTAGTGAAGGCAACTTTCTTGCCAAGTCTTTGAGTGCCTTTTCCCTCCCATGCCTCCCTCTGGACGAGGACTCTGGTGAGTGCAGCTGGACAGTCTGTACGAGCGGCTCTTCCATCAGCATTAAATACATAAGCTCTGAGCGTGTTCGTGTGCTGCTGCTGGAAACTCATCTTTGAAGATGAGATGTTAAGCCTTTTACTTCCTGCTGCTTTTGATTATTAACTAACCCATGGTTTTTTTAAAGGCAGGCAGGCTAGACGGAAAGTCTTGGGCAAATTCGGTCTTTAGGCACTATGTTTCTGCCTCCTTAAGCAATGTGAGCTGTCATTTTCTCCTACTCCTCTCTGACTCCCTGTGCACTACTCCCTTCATCTCCTCCTACTACTGTCAGCTTTACATTTGGTTTCATGCTGCCTCCTATTCCTGGAACAGTCTCCAAGTCTCTGCTGCCAAATTCACCCTCCCTCTCTCTCCTCTTGCAATCATTTCTAAGTTGTTTACTTGATTAATTATCTGTCTGTGCGCTTGCTTTCGTGTATTTGTTGTTTTGGATCATGTTTCTTATGTGAGATGGTGCATGTTGCAGTATAAGGAGTGTATTTGCCAGGGTTTTGTTGAGCATTGTTTGCTGCTTTGTACAATGATTAGTAATAAATTCTGCTCACTATTCTGAGTGCAGAATTTTTCATTAAGTTCACTGTTTCCTGCATGCTGTTAAAGTGCCTTTTTATTTTATCTTAAGGTAATTGCTGGACTGTGAATATTAGTGTCTATACAGCAAGCCCCATAAGGCAGCTTGCCAGTATAGGTGTTTTTATCAACTTGGATGGTGTGGTGGTGGAAAACACATCTGGTACTTGGTAATATTGCTGTCATTGCAGAGCACAGCTACTGGTTTTTAGCATAGACCAGCTCTTGGTGGCGTATATGGAGATGCATCTGCTTACCATTTATAAAGCTCTTTGGTGACCCCTGATCTGCTACCCACAACCCGTGTTTAGGCATCTTAAAAAGTTCGGCACCCAGATCCTTTTGTCTTCAGCTGCAGCCCCTGAATGCTCGGGCTTTCCCGACTAAGAAAACTTCGGTATTAACGGAGCATTGATCCGATCGCAAGTAAAGCTGCTTTTGTTCCTGAGTTTGCCTGTTCTGTTAATTAGGAGGTTAATGAGGTCCTGGGCTTATCCTTGCCTGCATGAAGGAATATTTAAAAGATGCGACTTTGTAGTGGAAACAAGTAGAAAAGAAAATCTACTTGTAATCAGTTGACTAATTAAAAATGCAAGAATGTAGCACCTACTTCAGCAATTAAGGCTCTAAATGGGAAGAAAGAGAAGAAATAGTGACTTGCAATCGCAATGACAGATTTAAACGAACTGATATATCTGAGAGGTATGTGTTTTGAAAGAAGCTGTGTGTGTTCTTGTTGGTTGTCTAAATGCACGGGCTTGGTGAGGGGAACAGAAGGTCGGATGTTGGGATTCCTGTTTGAAAATGGTAGCGAACATGACACAGTGCAAGCTGTGGTGTGGAAGTAAGCATAAGTTGGTCTGCGCTGCTCTGATTTTTGTAACAATTACAAACACAGATGGTTTGAGAAAAAAATTAAAGAATTCCACCCACATTAAGACAGGGAAAGCTAACAATAGCTACAGCTCCGTGCCTCCCTGTTCCCCTAGCAGACTCCTTCCTGCTGTCTCTTACGCATCCCGGCATGCATGGAAAGCTCCGACTAGCGTGTGAAGCTGTTGCGGGGTCTGACAGGGCCATAGGCAGCCTGGTTGCCCTCGTCTGCCTCGTCTGGGGCTTCCTCCTCCTCCTCTCCTGCTTTTGGCCTGAGGGCAGGTGGCCTCAGGTCTTCTGAGCAAGCGACCTAAGCTGAAGGCAGACAAGCAGGGAGCTGCTGTGCACAGCCTGGGAACGTGGTCTTCTACAAGCCCAACAAATGCAGCCCACGTGAATCTCAGGTTCAAATGCACAGTAATGGGTAAGCACAACCTTTCCTGGCGTTTTATGCCTTAGTAGAGCATACTTAGAGCTTTCTTGCAATCTCAGCTTGCACAAGCTTTCAGTGTAACTCTGTTAAGTCTGTTGTAGTCGATCCCTATTGTCGTATATGTTCATAGATAGAACAGATTGAAAAAAAATATTAGCTACTATGGCTTATAGCCACTATGGGTGCATGCTGGGCAGCTGAGCATATGACATCGGCCTCTTGCTGACTGAGGTGACATGTTCAAAGCGTAACTCAAAGGAAGAGTGGTCAGGCAGCTCTCATAACTATTACAGATATAGTTTCATATCTTACATTTCTGTATTAAGACACTTCAACTGCCACACCAAGTTGTTTTTGCCGCAGTTTGACTTTATTTCCCTACTTGATTAAGTTACTTAGGAGACAGAAGAGAAGACATTTTGCTTTCTGCAACAGAATATTTCATCTGAATTGTGATAGCCGGGTACATGAGGGAATGGAAATTAGATCCTTGTCCATATCTAAAGCGGAAGGAAGTGCTTTTATTTCCTGTTTCCATAGCTGAGGTGAAGATGTTTTGCCATGATAAAGCATACTTGTTGATTGTTGATGTAGCAGGAGGCTGAAGATGGTGTGTTCCCACAATTTGGGGTGACCTAAGTGTTCACTTATCACCTGGGTGGGACTGGAGCATCTTGGAGGCTCCCTGGGTGGCAGGCCCCAAACCTGCCCTAACATTGATTCTCCGTTCCACGGCTCCTGGGAGCTGCAGATGGGCATCAACATCTCCTGCGTGCTTACCTGGTTTGGGTGAAGGCTTCACGTCTGAATGTGCATAGGTATGAATACGAGGGGAGGCAGAACACTGAAGGAAATACAATTCCAGAATAAAACCACAAAGATTTTGTGGAGGGCTGACAGGAGCAGTAGCAGTACAGAGGCCCATGGTGGCCTCCGGGAGCCCTCCGTGTGCCGGCGGGCAAGACTGCTTTCCTCCTCGCCCAGAAAGGCGGCGGCTGGCGAGCTGTGTGGTGCTTTCACTACGCAGGTGGCATCAGCAACTGCTGAAGAGTGGGGTTTTGTTTTAACATTTCTTCAGTTGCGTCTGATCTTTAGGCAGAAGAGCAAGAGAACAACTGCTTTCTCTTCCTAAACCTGTCTTCTGCCAAGACAGTGGAACAGGTAGGGGCTTGTGGTGCTGACATTCAATTTGAGGGCATATGTCAGTGCGAAAGTTTGGAATTCCCTTCCTTTAGAAGATTTGTCAAGTTAATTTGAATGTCCTTAAGCAGTGACTGTGGTATGACAGAGGGTAGGCAGGGACTGGAATCTTTTATCAGAAACGCTTTTCTTCTGGCCAGAGGAAAGGCTTGGCTTAGCAGGCGGTGGGATGCCCTGCCCCTGGCATTTGCAGGGGAAGGGCTAAACCTGTTGTTTCTCTTTTATACTCTGAGGGAATAAGAAAAAAGGGATTTATTGCAGACCGGATTGTTGGTGGAAGGGATATGCTTGACTTGATATATCCCAGCAGCACAAAGCTTGTGGAGTCGCAGGACCTCGGTGCAGCCCCCTCGGAGCCGGCCTGGGCCATGTGTGCCTTAGCAATGCCCCCCGTTTCCTCGTGATGGCAAGAGCATCCGTTGGAGCCTGCGGCTGAATCTCCTTTTGCGGTGCCCAGGGGACGGACGCAGAGCTGTTTGGCCTGGATTGCAGGTTGTTGCCCTTGCAGGAGGTGTGAGGTCACACGCCTGCCCGCGCCGGGGCAGGGGACGTAACTGCTGCTGCGTCTTGCAGTGCCTCGCCGCCCACTTGGGGCTCACACGCTTGGACCCTGCTGGCCAGCTGGCAGCTTTCCTGCTTCCCACCGGTCTGTGCTGGAAGAAGCCCATCCCTGCATGGGGACTTGCCCGAGCAGAGCACAGAGCTGGCAGGAGTCTGCAAGGGCTCCTGTCAGGGCAGGGGAGGCACCGTTAGCTTTTGTTGCCTCTTTGGGATTTGCCTGGCAGTAGATGCTAGGTGCCCAGAGTGCCAAAATGGGCTTGGATAGCAATTATATTGCAATGGAGCTGTAAGTCCCACAGTATTTTTTTTTCATTGTAGTTATTTTTAATCCAGGGTGCAGAATATAACCAACATTCGCTCTGTCGTGTGCTTTCTGCTTCTTTTGTATGCAAGTGATGTAAGTGTGCCCTGCTGCCAGCGCTCACCAGATTTTCGCATTCCCGAGAGCGGAGCTGCACCTGGAGGCCTGGCACATTCCGACCAGCGCGGGCAGTGCCTCCCTGTGAAGCAGACAAATGAGGAATTTTGTGTCATGATGACACCATTCAAATGGAATGAGTTGGAAAATCAATCAGATTCCTTTCCTGATTGCTGTGTAACTCAATTACTGCCGTCCCTCTGGGGCCCAAAGCTACATCAGTTGCACAGAGGTGTAGAAGAAAGAGCTCTGAACTAGAGCTGTTATGTGCAAAGACGAGGTCCTGCCATTGTGCATTCCAGAAGTTGTGTTATGTTATGCATAGTAAAAGGAGTGGAGGAACATGCTCACAGTACTGTTTTTTAGGAGGGTAAGACCTGCTGTGGCTCAGCTGAAAGAGAGGATGTGTGACAAAAAATCTTGATAATGGTGTCAAGTGACATCCATTATCTTCTGTATCCCTGGCCACAAACATAACATCAGCTCTCTCTGTGTATGTATGCACACATATAAATGTATATAAGTACACACACGCACACACACATACACACACACACACACACACACACACGTATTCTGATCGCTGGTTTTAGACAAGTGCTTGTCTTAAGCATTTGTAATGATTCCCTGCAATATTTTCCAAGCATTGTTGATTTCTGCCCATCAGACACTAAAACCACACAGTTCTGATTATTATCTTGCTTTGCTATCACATAATTTGCCATGTGGTTTTTGCAGCTGATAATTCACAGAACGGTTTATGTTTCACATTAGCACCGCATATCACCAGGAAGCAGAACCTCTGAGTTACATAAAGCAGGTGCCGAACGCTGGTGGGCTGTGAGGGAGCTGGGCTTAGACGCGCGCGGTGCTCCGCGCACCGGTGTCACCAGTGCAACGCTTGAGCCCCTCTGACTGCCGCCTCCTGCGATTCGCACTCAGGTAATCCTGGCAAATTGGCAAGGAAGGAGCTTAGAATTTACCTATAAATTTGAATGTTTAAAGTGTTAGTTTTCTTAAACAAGGAGTCAGGTATTTTTCTTTGGGAGGGAGCAGTTTTCACTGTCATTGTGTGTTTGGGTGGTTTGTTTGTTTTTCCAGCACAGATCATTTGGGAGTTTGCATTTTGGCTATGAGTGGTTTCTGACAGCTCTCTCACCTTTTAATATAAACTCGGTTGATGTTTTTGTTGTGATACTTTTTTTTTTTTTTTTTTTTTAACCAGCTGATGTGGTTCCCAAAGGGCTTAATGCACAGTGTGCCAGCTGGCATGCCCTCTGGCTGTGAAGCCTTGTTAAAGAGATGGGAGCTGACAGATTCTTGAGCAGCAATCTGATGCAGGCCTTTTTTTTTTTATTATTTGTTTTTTTGAGCTCCCCCATGTAACAAATGGGGGCTTGTTTGGGAAGTTCGCTTGGAGGCTGAATGGAGTCATTGTTATCCAAACACTGTCCTGATTCACAGTGTCCAGCGAAGGGGATTCCTCTGCTCTTGCCCCTCAGCTGGGTGCTGCAGGTGTGGCAGCCCCGCTTAAACCCCCTTTTCACTCCCTTTCTGCAGAATAATCCAGTTGTCTTGAGATTTTTGTCTCTAAAATGATAACCAGGAGATTGTAGCTACAGTTCTTTGCAAAACAGAGACTGAGTTTCAACAGTGAAAATGAAGCTGAGAGGTGAGTGAGTGTTAAACAGGGAAGAGAAGCGTTTTCTAGGGTGATGTTCTGGGGACGGAGTGCTGCGAAAGCAATGCAGTATTCTGTGAAGGCTTCTCCTGGTGCAGTATGCTTGGTGTTTTCTTGCTGCTACAATGGCAGTTAGATTATGAATTATTCCAAGGAAACACTTGTTTAGAAATCTTTACAGACAGCCCATGGGCTCCTGAACTTTTATGTCCTTCTTGACATTATTTTCTCCTATGAGAACCAGTGCTTGTGTGAGACATTTGAAGATGGTGGATGTTTAAGAATAATCTGATTATTCCATTTTAGCCAGTGAAATTAAAAAAAAAAAAGAGAAAAAAGTGTATATTAGGGAAGACACTGACTTGCAGTTTTCAGCCTTCTCAGTTAAGACTGAGTGTGAGGAATCTGGATATAGTATTTCATATGAATTTGTTACATAGTGGTCGCAGGAAGACAGCTTCTCATTGCAACTGGTGTGTACTGAGCTGTGTTTATTGTGTGTCCTGCAGGGAACTCGCCTCATACAAAAGATGTTTCTGCCCAACCTCTATCATTCCACCTGACCTGTGGCTCCATTTACTACTGTCTCTCTGCAGGTCAGCGTGACTTTGGAGCTCCAGTGCCAGACTGGAGACTGGTAGCATCAGGGCCCTCCTTGTTGGGTAAAGGCAATGGGAAGGGCCTGGTGTGCGTGTGGGAAGGTGGTTCTACTTGCTTTTGAGTGGTGCCATATGTTTTTGGGATACTAAGCTGGTACAAAGCTGGTGCACTGGCAGTCCGCACTGATTGCACTGGATTTATGAACCGTGCCCTGCAGTCAGTCCGAACAATCAGTCATTCAAAGCCACTTGTCAGTAAGAGAAAAGGGAAAAGATTTATTTGAATTCCAGTTTCTTCATCCTCCCAGGGTTATTCCTGCCCCACTCTTGTGTGCTTTTTCCAATAAACAGTTAACAGTATGTAGAGACAAAATTGAAAGATGATCAGTCATCTGTATTGAAGAAAACATAGCATCTGGTCACAGCAGCTGAGCTGAATTTCCAAACACCGTCTTTCAGTAGAGAGGGGCATTTGGGGATGGAGAGCAACAGGATCCAGCTGAGTCTGGAGAACAGAGTTTTTTCGATCCTATTTCTTCTGGAGCCTTCCAGTGTGTCCTTAAATGGGACTTCCTGTGTCTCAGTTTCTCCCATGGAAAGTTAATGGTGTAATGGACTTCACATTTCTGCTCTACAGCTATTCTGAGGACCTCATCAGGGCTAAAGTTTCGTCGTGCACCATGCACACCAGCCCCTGCCCCGCTGAGCTTATAGCTTAGAAGTTATTTAGATAATACTTAATGATCCTGCTTGCATAAAAAGCATTCTGACTCGATTCTGTCCACCATCACAAAGTTAGTCATACTGTATCTGTTCATATAAAGCCTGCTTGTCTTTTTGTCTGTGCTTCAAGCTCTACCAAGAGCTTGGAAAAGAGCCTGGTGGGAATATTTAGAGTTTGACTTCTGACCTCATCTGTGAAATGATCCTTTTCCTGACTCAGAGGGATATTTTTCTGTTTAGTAATACACATTATAAAAAAAGCATCTGTCTCAAACAAGCAGTTTTCTTTCTGGTGTAGATAGTTGTTAAAACCCTGACTTACTATATACAAATCTAATGTCTGTTTTACCCCTGTGATCAAATAGGTCTTGTAATATTATTTCTGTATCAGAATGATTGTGATAAAAAGCCTGAAAAAAAGGGAGGAATGGAGAACGGATGATGACCTGTGTGTTTTGGTAGTACTTCTTCTTGGTTTTGTTGCTCGTGCGCCTCTTGGCGTTGTAGCTATGCTAGCCAAGTAGGGGGTTACAAGGACTGTTGGTGATGGAGAACATGTCTGCAGGAGCATGGGGGAGTGAGAAAGAATGAGAGAGGTAAGTTAAAAATATATATTTTTTTTGTAAAAACTTCTTTTAGAAAGCTTATTGTGAGTGTGACGGACTTGCTGAGCAACAGCCGGCATTAGGGGTGTCTTTGCATGAGCTTCAGGTCTGCCTCTGCAGGGAAGGACAGCAGATGCTGCCTAAAAATGTGCCTACATCCCAAGCAATGCCCACCTGGGAGCTGTTTGTGTGTTTACAGTAGATAGTCACATTTCTGGTATGGGAGAGAAAACTTCATAGTGATTTGATTTTATTTTGAAAGTGAGGGCAATTTAGTCGCTTTGCGTGGTGTTTACATTTAGAGGCTTGGTGTTTGTTGGCTTTGCTGAGCATTTTATCCTGGAAAAATAACAGCATATGGTGAAAGAGTCTGCTGACATGAACGCGAAGCAGGAGGTAACAGAGCTTTGCAACAAGAGGTGCTTTCACGTGTATGAGACTAGCCCAAATTCACTTTGTGCTGCTAGTGGTTTAACATGGGCTTCGTGCTCTTCAGTGGTGTAGGAGAAGAGGTGAGGAAGGAGGTGCTTCCTCTCGCGCTGCCGCTGAGTCCGGTGGCAGGGATTAGTCTTGCAGCTCCTGGGCAGCCTGTGTCCCTGGCTGTGGATTCCTAAGGGAGGTGCCTCCCCAAGACGGATGTTTTGAGAGCCCTAGAAGAACATGGGATCCTTCCCACCTCACCAGGACAAGTGAGGTGGGAATCATGGGGCAGAGGAGCTGTGGGCCAAGAGGGCTGGTGTGGATTTGAGGGTTCAGGGCATGCCAAGGGCCCAGGAAGTCGCTGGCAAGGACATAGTCAAGTGAATGCAATGTCCATCTCCTGCTCCTGTTAATTTTAAACTATAAGCAGGAATAAAAGTGCTCTGTGTCTTGTGTTCAGTGGCATAAAGAGACCTGGGAGAAGGCCATGTACAGCAGCGCTGTGTATCCCCTGTAGCACGAGCACATCCCACCCAAGGCGAGTGCCGAGTCCTTGACCTTTCCTGCGAAGGCCATCGAAGTTGTTCTGCAGCGCAGCCAAGCTCCTGTGCACACGGTGTACAGGGACCAGGTCTGCCTGCTGCCCACCTCGCGCCTGCTGATCCCACCACTGCAAATCCGTCAAATACCCTGAATCCGTACTGAGAATTGACTTGTTCTTTTTAAATTGCAGGATGCCAAGAGAAGGTGCCATCATGTGAAGGGGACGCAGCTCGCTGAGAAGCAGGTCGCCGGGGAAGGCCGAGCTGCAAGCGCCTGCGCGCAGGATGGTGGGCTGAATTCCTCTTGCGAACAAGAAACCCCCTCCTCCCAAAGACTTGGCCGAGCGAGAGGAGAGGAACGGGAGGCAGCGCCCAGAAGCGCAATGGGAAGTGAGGGCCATGGTTACTTGAGATAAATGGCAGATCCCTGGGAGTGTAGCCCCGCAGCCGTTCGCTTTCGCTTGGCCTCTCTGCGCCGCTGCCGCCGCTTTCTTGCAAGCTGCTGCTGGGGGCTGCCGCGGTGGCGCCGCCGGAGGCTCCGTGGCGGTGCGTGAGGCGAGCGTGACGAGGGGTGGGCAGCCCGCCTCACCATGATTCAGCTGTGGAAAGTGGTGCGGCACGTGCGACAGCTGGAGCTCCACAGGCTCATCCTGCTGCTCATTGCCTTCAGCCTCATCTCCATGTGCATCCTGGCCTACTACGTCACGAACAGCCCCAAAATCAAGGAGCCGCCCCCCCTGCCCTTCAGCGACTGCAGCAGCCAGCACCGCGTCTTGATGCCGCCGCAGGCCAGCTGGAGGCTTACGAAGTCCGTGGACACGTCGCGCACGGAGCCTGTGGTGCTGGTCTTTGTGGAAAGCATTTACTCCCAGCTGGGGCAGGAGATCGTGGCCATCCTGGAATCGAGCCGCTTCAAATACAGGACAGAAATTGCCCCTGGCAAGGGGGATATGCCCACCCTGACGGACAAAGACAGGGGCCGCTACGCTCTTATTATCTATGAGAATATCCTTAAGTATGTGAACCTAGACGCCTGGAACCGAGAGCTGCTGGACAAGTACTGCGTAGAGTACGGAGTGGGGATCATAGGCTTTTTCAAAGCCAACGAGAACAGCCTACTCAGTGCGCAGCTCAAGGGTTTCCCCCTTTTCCTCCATTCCAACCTAGGCCTGCGGGACTATCACATCAATCCCAGTGCTCCCCTGCTCTACGTCACCCGGGCGAACGAGGTGGAGCAGGGGCCCCTGCCCGGGGACGACTGGACCGTGTTCCAGTCCAACCACAGCACGTATGAGCCGGTGCTGTTGGCCAGCACGAAGTCCTCGGAGTCCATTCCTCACCTGGCTACCCACAAAGCGCTGCATGCCACAGTGGTGCAGGACCTGGGTCTGCATGATGGGATCCAGCGGGTTCTTTTTGGCAATAACCTCAATTTTTGGCTGCACAAACTCATTTTCGTGGATGCCATTGCCTACCTGACTGGCAAGCGCCTCTGTCTCACGCTTGATCGCTATATCCTCGTCGACATCGATGATATATTTGTGGGCAAAGAGGGCACTCGCATGAAGGTGTCTGATGTAGAGGTAAAGTCCCCAGCATAACCACAGGCTCCAGACAAAATTCCAGTGTGTATGGTATGCCAGGAATGTCAAGGCTGAATTTAATTTATGTGAATGTCGATTGCTCTGTTGTTCTCCTTTAAACACAGCGAATCAGCCTTTAAGGATGGTGGGGCAAAGTATGTGATGCTCGCAAGAGCTTTTCAGATTCAGAAGGAGCATATTGTGTCCTGGGACATGTAGCTGCCTTTCAGTTTAAGAAGAGAATGCCTGTGGTGATTTGGTCCCTCTCCTCTCAAATACAGGGAATAAGCATGCGCAGATTTTCTTTCGTAAACCTATGTGTACCCACAAGCTGCCTTTCAAGGGGGAAAGGCAGGTTGTGACGTAAAAGTGCAACCCAGTCCTTTTTGTAGCCTATGTTTTAGCTGTCTTGTAGTTTTTCAGGACATAAATTGGGAATAAGAAGGGTTTTCCTTCACGCTTTATTACACTGCCCTCATCTTTCCATCTCCTCTACCAATACTCTCCATCCCTGTGCAAGGAATGCATCAAAATCTCCAGGGGAAGCGTGCTGAGAACCACCTCCGTGGTCTCGAGACTAGAGAAGAAGAGCTGCCGTCTTTGGCAATTGCTTTCCTTGGCAATTCCTTGGTAATACAGTGACATGGTAAGGGAAAGAAATGTGGGAAAGGCCAGGCACAAAAAGAGAGATTTTGTGGAGGAGAAGAAAGAGGAAGGCAAAGGAAGGTAAGAAACTAAAAGCCCCTTCTAATTGCTTGAAAATATGTGATAAAGTATTATCCTTCCAGGTCAGTGATGTTTATATGTTGCCTTGTTAGGGCAAGGGTTTGCTTTTACACCTCTCCTGGCAGTCGTGGTTTGTAGCCCTCGCGGCGGGTGCGTTGCCCCTTTCTCCAGGCCTGCTGAGGTCGCTTCCAGAGGTGGGAGGCTCCAGCTTTTCATTTCTCCTGGGATAGATTTCCATTTAACGCTTGCTCTCAGATCTGCTGCTGGATCAAGTTCCCTGGGCACCTGCCATTGTGTGTGTGACAGCAGGTGTCTTAGCATGTTTCCAAAACAACTTCAAGATGAAGCCAAGGGCACAGAACTTTTGGGGCGAAATTACAAAGCAAAATAATGCTCTATGTGCTTACCTCTTTACCTGCCCTGAGCCTCCTCCTTTACCCGTTCTACAGGCACCTTCCACCTTGCTAGGAGTCTTCACACCTTCTCTGCGTCCTCCCACACCCTGCCAGGCACATCTCCCAGCTCACCTTTTTTTTTTTTTTTTTCCTCTGGTCTTTGAGGTTTTAAATTCTGTTTTTGCTCCCACGTTCAGCTTGGGGAAGAGGAAACTCTTTTAACCTGCTTTGATGTAGTTTTATCTCCTCGATTCATTTGGAGCTGCATACCTGAAGCAACTCTAATTGCATGTCATTATCTTTCTTTTTATTCATTATTACTATTTTCACTCATTATTATTCTTCTGTGCTCAGTTCTTTAATAACTCTTTACAATCACATTTGGCCATAATTTTTTGCTTGCAAGCAAGCCGGTATGAAAAAAAATCAACAGTTGTGCATAATACTTATATAAAGAAAATGCTAAAACTTTCGTCGTTTCACTGCAGCATCCCCATGGTTTGAGCTGCTGGAATTTTCCCAAAGCTGGTTTTGAAGGATCATGGTCATCCTGTCTTGGTCCTAAGCAGACCTTGGTCCTGCTTGTCCAGTCTGGCAGAGATTCCCACCTCAGTGGTGTTTGAAAGCAGAAGATGGTTTGCCAAGCTCCTGGGGACCAAGGCTGCTCTAGCAATGTTAAAAACAACCAGAGACAAGATAATTCCAAAAGACATTTTGTTTGGGTTTTAACGGGGTGAAATGGAGGAATAATCTGTGATCAGTAAGCAGAGAATCTCAGGCAAAGCAGATAAAACCCAGATTTATCCATTTAAAAGAAGCTCTCTGATTGCAGAGCCACGAGAGGTTAATGAATTTTTATTTTTAAAAAGTGAGAAATAACTACATGGATTTGTTGATAGCCTCTCACTGTGGGGAGAGAAGGGGATATAATAGTGATAAAACAGCTGGCATTTTCTTTGGCCTTTTATATGAAAGCTCTGTTTCAGGACTGTTATCTCAACACACAGCTCCTTATCTTAAAGCTTAGATTACAGTGGTCAGGGTAGAGGTTTGAAGATTGGATGTTGCATGGAGGTGTAAAATTGACTCTGCTTTCCCAGTGAGGCTGCTTCCCGTATGCAGGTCCACATTCAAAGAGCTTCCCAGATGAAATGACTAGTAAAAGAAAATGCTGAACATAATTTCATCAGTGCATGACCATGGCGGGCATCCTGCGTGAGGGGAGGAGCGTTTTTGTTTGTGATGCTCGGAGGAGGGCTGAACGGCTTTCTTCTTGGAAAAGAAAATAAAGGAACTGCGTATACTTTTGCTTTAAGGATAACCCTTGAGTTTCTCTTCCTGCTGAAGGGCTGGAGTAGGAACTTGCAGCTCTCCATTGAAGTGAAGCAATTGGAACTTTCACAAATAAGTTGTTTTTCCCCTATAAAGTTCACCAGGAATTTGGGCTACACATAATTGCCAAAACAAAATCCTGGAAGATTCTTCTCCTCTCAGTTATTCCACATTCAGTCTCCTGCTGAAATCCTAATCCCCAGAATTTTCTAATCCTCCATGGGCCTGGCCAACACTGAAGAGCTCTTTCAAATGTAGAAATATCTGGCTTTTCTCTTCCTTCATGGTTATCTGTAACTGTGAGGAACAGAGATGAAGTAGACAAGTTTTTGCCTCTTTGTTGTTAATCTTTGAGAAGGGCACAAATAGTGAGCAAGCGTTAGTGAATCGGAGAGCAAAACTGTGGTGATCAAGGACCATCTGTTTTGGGTTTTTCTTGGTGAAGGTGATCAGCCAGCTCTTGCCTTTCTGAGTCGCAGAGGATGATCTTACCTGAAATGGGAATATTTAGAGGTTTCTAATTCCCGGATTCTGGCATTATGGGGGAGATGGAAATGCCAGCCTCACGAACACTTCTCTATTGACAGCACTATTCTGAACTCTGCCAGTGCTGCAGTACTGTGAGAAAACTGGAAAATCCTCTGGAAATGTGCTGCCCAGTTTCCTGGGGGCCATTCCTATGAAGAAGGTGTTTGCTGCAGCAAGTTCCTTGTATGCTTGCCATGAGTATTTGAAAATACTCTGCTTTCCTTTTTCTGTCACCTTTTTGCCTTTATCTGCCCACGTGCTGTTTTCCTGAATTAGTGGTGGTATTCTCTCCCAAACATCCAGCTTTAAACCTTGTTTTCTCACCTTCTTTTGTGTCTTTTTTAGAGAGATGTGGGAGAGGGGAGGCAATATTCAGGGTTTGCATGAAATAGCTAAGATCACTGCAAGCACCCTGGGGAGCTAAGCATTTTGTAACTAGAAAAGCAAAGTTGTATGGAGCGTGGCTGAGCCCTTCGTGACTGTGATGCCGAGGGTACCGTGTTATCTCAATGTCTCATTGACATCAAGAGCTCGTGCTGATCTTTGTAAATCTTTGTAGATTCACCAGTAAGAATATATTAAGTTTTTTTAAGTGTACTGCAACAAATGGCATGTTTTAAATATTTTTTTCTTAATGTTTAAATAGTTAGGATCCTTTTGGGATTTTTAAAAAGCCTTTTTTTAAAGTGATAGGCCCCAAGCATGAGACTGAAGAGTTGGGGTTTAGATGTTTTCCAGCAGTGTCCCAAGCTCTGTGCTGGCTTGTCCTTTGGGCTGCGCGGTGGCAACCCGGCTGATCACTGAAAGGCCTCTGAAAATTCAGGTCCGGGGTTGCGGAGGGCGTTTTCTGCTCGGTCGTGACGAGTGTGAAGCGGGTCCGGCCTTGGCGTGGCCTGTGAGCGCTGGCGGCCGGCGGCGCCTGCCCGGGCTCCCCTGGGGACCTCGTCCTCTGCCTCTTGAGGTGAGCCTGGCTCAGCTCCAAGCAGGAGCTTAGCACCAGGAAAGGGGCTTTTTGTGGCTAGCTTGGATAAACCTTGGATTTTGGAATGGAAAATGATTAAGAAATTCCAAACAGAAATCCTTAAAGGGACGAGGGAAGGGGAGTTTTTGCTGGGAGTGAAAACTTTGTGTGCTTAGAGATAGGGAAATAGCTAAAATGCTAGTCCTGTGTGCAGCACCGTGTAAGCAACTGAATTTCTTAAATATGGATCTGAAGATCTGTTTGCATATCTGGCTATTATGGATAGCCTAATGGAAATCCTGCTCCACATTTCTTGATTGCCTTTCATTTAAGAGTCCCAGAGCACATTATGGATATAAATGAAATGCCACTTGAGTTCACCTGGAAGATATTATTAGTACTGTCATACTTGCCCTAGTTTATAGAAGAAAAACTGAGTGTGAGGTATCAGGGTCAGGAATGGAGGTAAATGCCATCTTCCTGGCACATTCCCACATCTATCTTGTTTCATTTTACTAAACGTGCCTCTTTGAACCAGTACACCAGGCAAAAGTGCATAATTTGTTGAAACAGATTTCCAAATATTTTATTTGGCACCTTAGTCTTTTTATCTTGTGCAGGGCAAAGACATTTACTCAGACCTTTGCTGTGATGCTGTATGGAGGTGACTGAGGAAAGGACCCGGCATTCGCACAGGGACAGCAGCCCATCACTAGAAATAAACCTGCCTGGGGAGCACTGGGACAAGTGCTCCCTAGCCTCGGAATTCCTGCGATCCCGCGGGGCCTCCCTGGGTCCCTCCCCGGGCACAGAGGCTGGTCCCTGCCCCAGCCCCAGCGGAGCTATTGGGGATTTAGCATCCACAGATGTGTCGTCATGGCAACCCGAGCCGGGCTCCAAGTCTCCCTGGCAGAGGAATGCTAGGCCTTCTGGCCACTCTCTTCCTCCCAAAGCCTTCCCACTGAGCTTGAGGAGCTGCCTCTGCCTTTCCAGACACCAGAGAGGAGTGGAGAGGACGGGGCAGCTCTGGAGGTAGGGAAGGCAAGTGGCCCTTTCCTGGCCGTGGCACTAGGGGATGCTCCATAGGCGCAAGTCTTGGTCCACAGTCCCTGGTGTGGGATGAGTCTCTGTGCCCTGAGGTTGACAAAGGGACATGAAGGGAACTCACCCTCCCCTTGGCAGTGCGAGACCAAGCGCAGCAAAGGAGGCTCCCACTGTCAGGGCTGGCTTGTCGCCTCCCAAAAGCGCTGCATGCGCTTGGGATGGGTTCTGGAGGCAGCACGTGCCACACGTGTCTCAAAATACTGCTCCTGGGTGGGACAGTGATAGCCCTGTGGTCGTGGGGGAGTGGCCGGAGCAGGATCTGCTCAGCTCCCCTGCGCGGTGTAAGAAGTCGGTGTTTTTTCCATTTCTATGTGATAATTTGCCTGTGCATTAACATTTAGCCCAAGTCTGCTATGGAGAGGTCATCACCTCCCTACTGGCGCAGCCACTGAGCCACTGCATTCTTAGAAAAGCTATTAAAATGTAAATAACTGCTGGGGCCAGGACCATCTCTGTCACCTGCCAACAGCTCTCCTGCCAGGTCCCCATTTGATTAAGAAGTGCTCCCATAGGAAGCTGCATCAGTGACTCTTTCCCAAGGTGTGCGGTTAGTACAGAGTGTGCGTTTCAGAGCATCTCTTTTTATGGTTTTCCAGCTGTCTTGCTTGTCTGTGACACTCGGGCTCTTTGATTTTTTTTTTNTTTTTTTTTTTTTTTTTTTTTTTTTTTTTGTCAAGTCTGTCTGCTGTCTCATTCCATATGCTGCTGGGCATTGGGGTTGCAACACAAGGCTCTTCCCTTTAGCTATAGCAATTACTTTGGACATTTTGGACATTTGGAACCGGCACAAGTGAGCACGAGAGCCTGAGGAGATGTCACGGCTGTGAATGTCGGCTCCCCCAGGTTTTTTTTTGCAGAATCCAAGAAAGCTCCTTGCTATCTGTGGCAGGATTGCTTGCATGGGTAGCTCTGCAAATCTTCCTTTCCTCTCTAAATGAAAGTCCCCTCCCTTTGGATCACTTAGTTCCCGTTCATGATATTACTGAATTCTCTTCCTCTGACTATGCACCATGTCCAACCCCACCCTCCAGGGTGCTTTTCAGTAATCTGTAGGGTCAGGGAAAGGGGAGAAGTTCAACAGCAAGGTCCCAGCCAGCCCAGGATGGGATGATGTTGAGCCTAAGAAGACTAAGGGACTTGCTGCCTGGAGGAGAAATTTACTGCCTTACTGCCTTGGTACAGACTGTCTGGGTGCTTTACAGTGGATTGGAGAGCATGAATGAGGAACAACACGTGGTTGTGGTTATAAAATGACATCTTTCAGCAGCATGTCATGCAAAGGCTCTGTATGTGCAGCTATTAGCTATCCAGCTTCACTCCACATGCTGCAGTACCCTATCTCCAACCCTTGTGGTATCTCCTCCAGAACGGAACCGGGCACCAGGAGAGCACAGAGGGACCTTAGAGAAGTACCGAATGTCAACATTTCTTTTTCCCTTTCTTTCAAACAGGCTTTACTGAGCACCCAGAATAAGCTGAGAACATTAGTCCCAAATTTCACCTTCAACCTGGGCTTCTCAGGGAAATTCTACCACACAGGTAAGTCGAGGGCACCTCCTTCAGTCCCAGTGCCTGCGAGTGGCCTGCACCATTGCAGGAACCACACAAGGCCCTGGCAACACACAGGGCACTCTGCTGTGTGGGTCTTGACAGATCTGATGCATTTCTTCCAACACCTGCAGCCCTTGGTAGCTCTGTCTGTACTCTCTGTGCATGTATCTGTGTCATACGGTAGAAAGATCTTGATGCTCTGTAGGAACTGCTCAGCATTGCAGGGGATTAGCCACTGCTTTGAAACCTTGAACATCTCTTCTGCCTTTTGCTTTTGCCCTTCCTTGCCTGCTCTTTGTAGGTACAGATGAGGAAGATGAAGGGGATGACATGCTGCTCAAACACAGGAAGGAGTTCTGGTGGTTCCCACACATGTGGAGTCACATGCAGCCTCATCTTTTCCACAATGTCACTGTGCTGGCTGAGCAGATGAAGCTCAACAAGCAGTTTGCTGTGGTAAGGAGCATCACTACTTTATTTCCTCTACTCCACACTCTTCCTCTGGCGTAGCTGTTCAAACCCAAATGTTAGTCTGGCAGCTCAGCTGCATTTAAGAAAACCAACTCGGAAAGTTTACATTGGTGCGTGGCTGCAGCTGCCGTGGGGCGAGCGAGCAGTGTGACTCGCATGGCTGCCCTGCGAGGGGAGGCGCTTCCTGGCACCTGCACGGCCCCAGTCAGCCTCCAGCACATTCCAGGGTGCAAATCCCAGGGCTCTTGTTTGCTGAGGTGTGAACTCACAATAGTGTTGCCATCCAAATCCAATTAACTTATAAACTCTGGCTGCGAGAGAGCATTTCCTGCTCCATGCTTATTCACGGTGGTTTTGTAAGGAAATAACCTGGCCAGTAGTATAAAATGCTCTGTACGCTAACAGTCATGCCTCTGGCCTCCCAGAACAATTCTGGAGGGAGTCAATTATATAGGAAGTCCAGGGGAAATTCCCTGGGTTTTGGCAGAGGAAGAGGAAACCTTGAACATCCTGCGCCGCTGGGGCAACGTCTGATGGAGGCCTGCAGGACAGAGCTGAATACAGCGTACGTGTTCCTCTGAAAACAAGTGGCCTCCTCGTCCCTGCGTTGGTTCTGTTGATGGCAATCGTCCTGGCAGTGGTAGGCTGCTGTTCCTTGCTCCCATGACAGTTTAGGAATACTTCTGTATTCAGAGCACAATTGCAACGTCATAGAAACAATTTAGGCTCCTTCTTTTCCTGCTGAAATAACACTGCAGTCTATTGCAAAGAGAGACAAAGCACAGAATGCAATTATACTTATTTAACATAAACCAGGCAAACAGTGGGAAGGAAAAGGCTGTTGTTTCACTTAGGAGCTCTGGTTTTATTGTATATCACCAGGGCAGAGCTGTCATTATTCATGCTGTTACAAGAACCACACAGTGGAATTAAAAACCATGAAATTCAGATATTTCCTGTCATTTTAAGATAGCTCCAGGCTATCCAGGCTGATACAGGCAGGCTATCCAAGTTGATATCTTCAGCATCAACAGCCTTGTGCTTCCTGGCTACTTTTCTTTGAATTTCTGTCTTCAGGACAGATCCCAGCTCTTGTCTTCCTTTCCTGCTGTATCAATTAAGGAAATTCTGCTTTCCTCCTCTAGTGACTCCAATCTGGTCACTGTGGAAGTGAGAGCTGTCACTTACAGCACTGATTAGTTTGTCCGTAGTGCCCAAGGAGCTTGACCTCTGGTTTGTGTATTAATCCCATCTGTCACACCTGCAAGCTGCGAGACTGAACAGCAGCTGGTACGAAGTGCTGAACATTGTGGGGGATTCAGGGTCACCCTTCCTATCTCTATAGATGCAGTAGGCAAGAAGTACAAGCAGTATTTCAGATTGCCCGGTCCAGTGAGATTTCCTGCTACTCTGTCCCTTTGCTCCAATTTGGAGGCTCTTGGTAAATCAGATCCTCATTAAAGATAACAGTTAAATAAATACTGAATGATCAAGCTGCATATTCTGCTTCCAGGAGCATGGGATTCCCACAGACCTGGGCTATGCTGTAGCCCCCCATCATTCTGGGGTGTATCCTGTCCACACACAGCTCTACGAGGCTTGGAAATCCGTGTGGAGCATCCAGGTAACGAGCACAGAGGAATACCCACACCTGCGGCCTGCTCGGTACCGCCGTGGATTCATCCATAACGGAATCATGGTGAGCGCTGCCGGGCTGGCAGGGCCCCAGGGCATGGGGGGGCACGGGCTTCCTGACCAAGGCTCTTAATAACTTGCATCAAAGACATTCATCTCAGTACCACCAGTATTTCTAAAACCATTCAGTCAAACAAAGAGAAAGGACTTGGCTAAAGCCAGTTTCTGTGCTTCTTCAAACAGTCAGTGCAGTGCAGAGTTGACAGATTGCACTGTTGTAGAAATGGCACAGGGATGCTAATAAAGTCAGTATATCCTGCAAAAGCATCACTTTTCCATCCTCACTTCTTGAGCTTGAGGGCTTTTCCTGAAGGGGACATTTAGGAGTGGCCAAATGCCTGCCTGTGCCTGATTTCAGGTGGGGTAGGTCAGCACTGAAAGGAGATAGAGGAGCAAAAGCAAGTACAGCAGGGCTAAATTGAGTTCCCATTGACGTGTTTGCACTGTTGCTTAGAGCAGGATGAGTAAATAACTGAGAGGAATATCCAGAGTCCTTTGAACCTATGTTACTTACATCCCTTACTCTCTTTGTATTGATCCATCCTGCTTTGACACATCAGATTTGTGCAGTGTTTGCCTCTTACTAACTTTGCTTTTCTCTGGTGCTGCCAGGTTTTGCCTCGACAGACCTGTGGTCTTTTTACTCACACTATCTTCTACAATGAATATCCCGGAGGCTCAAAGGAGTTGGACAAAAGCATTCGTGGTGGTGAACTCTTCCTGACAGTGCTCCTGAACCCAGTAAGCTCATCTTTGAGGGGAGTCAGTGTGTGGGTGTCTTAGCTTTGCTGCGTGATGCGGGGAAGGGCTAGATACCTATGGGAGACTCAGTGTTAAAACCCCAATACAGGAAGTTTTCACAGTGTGGCTATCTCCAGCATGCAACTAAAGAGATCTGGGAATGAGGGCCAAGGAAATACTGTCTCCTTAGGGCTGCTTCACCTCACACGCAGCCAAGGAAGCGTCACTGTTGAGTGTTGACAAGAGCAGAAACGAGCTGGGGGCTGTGCTGAGCGTGGCCCACTGCAGAGCGGGAGCTGGCTGGGCTGCTGCGTCTGCGTGGTAGGAAGTGAGATACTCCTTGTCTCCGTCTGTACCCCGCACATCTGCTTGCTGTGGGCTTGTCCCCACGCTTACCGCTGAGTTTTGTTCAGAATAATTGCTCTTTCTGAGCTTTTATCACAGGGTGCTTTCCCCTTTCTCCTGATATGGATGCACTTGAAACAATTTCTGCGTGTTTTTTTCCTGTGATGTATCTGTCACCCTAAGGCATTTAGGGAAGATCTAGGTCTGACACAGCTGTTTCTTTTTCCCTTTTAACATTTCACAGCTCCATCAAACTACCAAACAAATGCAGTGTCTTCAAAACCCCGCAGCCCCTTCCCTGTTCCCAGCTGCCGATGGCAAGTCACATGGGTTTCCTGCTTTTCATTGAAGCTGGGAGGAAGACAGGTGGCAAGACACAAACAAAAATATCTGTAATTTTAAAAAAAAAAAAATCCTAAGAGGATACAATTGGGAGATGATGTTTTGTGTCGCACCCCGACTCCAGCTCTCGCTGCCTGCGCAGAACATGCCGTAGCTGTCCTCAGACATGCTTGTTGGGAGCAGCAGGGGCAGCTGCTTCTCTTTTTGATTGATCCCATGCACAGTATCTTGCTCAGTTCCCCCACCTGAACTTGTTTCTTTTTAGAGATAATTTGGCACGTATTGTCATCCCTTTCTCTGCACAGACATTACTACCCTGCCAGATTTAGACAGCAATTTTTAAAACATCTACCTCATAAACATTGCTAAAGATAATGGTGTTTGTTTTGTTCTGTTCTTGTAGCTTCAAAATTCCTACCGTCTTATTTCTCTGTTTTCCGTGGTGTTTAGTGTCCTGGAAGTGTGATACAGATAGAACCGTTGCAGCACATTTTGGGTGCACCACGCAGTCAGGTTGTCATTTACAACCAGGCCCTGTGTTTCTGAAGGGTAACCTGTACTGTCTTCGGTTTTGGTGTATGTCCTCTCCCTGGGCACATGATCTGCAAAAGATATGAGTCCATCACAGCCCTAGCTGTTAGGTTTAGGGGTTCGTACTTCCGATTCTGGAGGGTGCTATTCAGCTACCATTGCCAGAGACAGAGAACTGTGGTTGTTACACACAAGCAAATCCACCTGGGTAATAGAGCTCTGCAGGAAATGGAAAGCTGTTCTTTGCGTTACATATCGAGGCATAAACTGCTTTCTTCTCTCAAAAAGTGAGATTCTTGCTTTCCCGTGTCTTGGTTCCTGTATCTAAGGTGATTTTCACCTGGTCCCACTTCATAATATTCAGGAGAACAACTATGAAATTTAAGAGCTCTGTGTTTTCTCTTGGAAAGTCGATTGCCAAAATATAATCTGGGGATCATTGCCGCTCTGGGAGGCTGTGCTAAGGAACTTGTAGAGTTTAACGGGCAGAGCTACCATCGAAATTCCGCTGATGTTCATGCAGTGGTTATACAGCTGGCGGTGATTTGTGATCCAAAATGTTTGGGAAGGTTGCTCTGGTGGGATAGGCTCATGTGTCAGCGCTGGCTCCTCGTGGTGACTTTCAGAAGGGTTTCGGGCTCTCTCTGCTGCTTCCAGTGTCCCTTCTGTGCTCTGGTGGCGGCGGAGACGCTCCCGGCGGCTCCTCCTCGCTGCCGTCCGCGCGGCAGCCCGGGCCCTGGCTGATGGGGGCGTCTCCCGGGCTGCGCGGAGCCCTGGCCGGCCCCGCGGCCCTGCGCTCGGCCGCGGCAGGGCCGTCCTGCCTGCTCTGCTGCCCCCAGCTCCCCTGGCGCGCGTACAGAGGCAGGACGGCCCGGCCGCGCAGGGCGCGCGCCCTCCGCAGAGCAAGCAGGCGGCGTTTGAGCTGCTGACTGGGGAAAGGGCTCGTGTCACCAACGGGAGCAGCTGCTGCTGCTGCTGCTCAGTGGACGGGCTGCCGGCTGCCCTAGCAGCGTTCCCCAGAAGCCAAGGGAGTGATTTTCATGATTTCTTACCAACGCTTCTGCTCATACCATGCACGAGACAGGTTATGGCTCTGCCCACAGCTACTTCTTACCTATTACAAGGACTCTCTTGCCTTCCTGTTTTCTGTGTTTCAGGCTCTCTGCCTTTTTTGCTCCTGAATTCAGACCTGAGTGCCAGCAAGTGACTTCATCCCAGGCCCACGTGCCTCCTGCTCTGCCGGGGGAAGCTGCCAGGGCTGCGCGCGCTGCCGGCCGCAGCAGCCGGGGCCTCTCCGCCCCGCGCGGGGCCCTGGTGCCGCGTCGCCCAGCCCGCCACGTTCAGTTCCCCGGGTGCCCTTCTTTGTGCTTGCAAGTGCAAATTGCCTGTTGTTGCTGTACATTCGAGGTATCAGCTCCAAACTGAATGCAGGCTGGGTTCCCCTAGACACCAGCTGTGAGCCTGGAAATAGCTCCTGTGCAACGCGTGCCTGGCGAGCGCCGTGCCGGGAGGCCCTGCGCCGTGCCCCGGGCTCATACTCGTGTGGCCGGGGCAGGGAGGGCAGGTCCCCCCTTCTCATGAGAGGAGCTTAAAGACAGTCCGAGATGAGACATGAGCAGCCTCTTGCTGGCAGTGGGGTCAGGCCAGGAGGACACAGTATTACCCAGATTATCCCTATCTCATGTTCTCATGTGCAGATCAGCATCTTCATGACCCACCTGTCCAACTACGGGAACGACCGCCTGGGGCTGTACACTTTCGAGAGCCTCGTCAAGTTCGTGCAGTGCTGGACCAACCTTCGCCTGCAAACGCTGCCCCCTGTCCAGCTTGCCAGAAAGTACTTTGAGATCTTTCCCCAGGAGAAGAATCCCCTGTGGCAGGTGAGGAGGTCGTGGTTTCCCATGTTTAAATCTGGAGAGACTGCTGATCTAGGGCACGGAGTGGTGACACATAAGCCCTTTAGGTTTAACCTTTTGGCTTGAGGCTGCAAGTGCCAAATCACAGGGTGGAAGGGATAGGGAGTGGGGCCAGTAGGCTTAGGGACAGCGATTGCTCTCTGAGGGGCTTTGGCAGAGTTTGCAGGCATTTGGGTGATTGAAGGCTGATGGGAAATGTTAAGTGTGTGAGGAAGGACCCTCTTTGGTGCTGGAGAAGCTTACAGGCTTGTTAATGTGATTAATCTTAAAGTAATTTCCCACCACAGAATTCATGTTCATTAAATAAAAACATGCTTATTTCATTTCATCCCAGTGCAGAGCGCGCAGCATGGTAAGGAGCAGATGAAATTAAGTGGAGGCGCTAGAGCTGTCTGCGTGCCAGGAGCGCGCACGGCTGCCCGGGGCAGGCCCCGCTCCGGCCTGCAGGGCACTTTGCTTCTCTGCCACTTCTGAGCTTTTTCAAATGTTCCCGTGTGTTTTTAGCTAAGCCTCTTGATGCCTGACAAAGGAGCAGTGTGGTTGTGAAGTGTTCTTCATATGCTAATAGTGCGTTCCCTAGAGGACTGGCCTTCCAGCTTTTCCTCCTGTTCCCATTAGCTCCTGCAGTAATACCTAATCCCATCACTTGTGCTGCAGAATCCATGTGACGATAAGAGGCACAAGGATATCTGGTCCAAAGAGAAAACCTGTGATCGGCTCCCCAAGTTCCTCGTCGTGGGACCTCAGAAAACCGGTAACGTGAATGCTTTATCAAAAGACAGTTTGCAGCTTCCATCTCATTTCCCTGGAAAGGGCTGTGGGGTAGATCTGGGTGGCTGCTCTTTGTGCAAGCTGCCAGATGACCACAGAGGATGTTTCAGAAAGCATGAGAACAAATCCAAGATTTGTTCTACCTGAAATCTGGCAAACTCATCAGTCCCTGCACCTTAGCGCGCTGCTTGGATCAGTCCTGGTTTGCAGGGAACAACCACCCTACCTGCTGGGCTGTGTTTTGGCTCTTCCACCCGAGCTCGGGGAAGCAGCGACCTATTGTAGCTTGTCATGAGACATAAGCTGCCAGCAGGACAACCACGCGCCCCTAGCAGAGGTAACGATGCAGCCGCCTGGTGCTTTCCTGTGGCAGATCTGTGTCCCCGCCACCTGCCCCGTGCCCCTGGCAGTGGGAGGTCGTGATCCTCTTTGCTCTGACCTCTGTCAACACCTCTTAGCTGCTGTGCCATCGTGCCTGGCAGCTACATAGCTCCCCAGAAATACCGTCCTGAGGAGTCGCTCGGCTTGAAGAGAGCAAAATCCCTTCAGCCGCAGCCAGGTCCTCAACGCGTGGCTGCCTCTGCAGCGCAGTGAAAGAGCAGCTGCCGGCCACGCAGAGAGGGATCCTGCCCGGGGAGCAGCCTCGTCCCAGCCGGGCTGCCGCGTGGCTGGCGGACGGCACCGGCTCTGCCGGGCACGGCCCGGCCGCTCACAGTGGCACGCGGAGAAAACCCTCCGCTCCGCTCGGCTCCCGCTGGGCCCGCGGGAGCGCCGTGCTGAGCAGAGCCGCGCGGCTCCTCTGGCCGAGGGACGCGGCTGCGAGGAGCGTGGCCGCGGGGGCTGCGCCGTCGCTGAGCCGCGCGCTGACTGACCCAGCCTCTGCTACCTGGGCCTCTTGCAGGCACGACGGCTGTGCACTTCTTCCTGACCATGCATCCCGCTGTCACCAGTAACTTTCCAAGTCCATCCACCTTTGAGGAGATCCAGTTTTTTAATGGACCCAACTATCATAAAGGAATTGATTGGTAAGAATCATGGCTCTTCTATGCTAAGTTGCACTCATGTTGTCTTCTCCTGAGCCCCTCTCTGTGGACACTGCCCACCTCAGCCTCCTTGGGTGCTGTGGCCTCTTGATGTCTGACCAGCTGTTGCACCGCTGTTATTCAGTGCATGCTCTCTGCTTTCCTGCTAGTCCTTCGGCTTAGTCCCAAGGTCAGGACTGGTAGTTTCTGATCTTGGTGACTGCTGGTCTGAAGAATTCTAGGCCTGATTTTTCCCAAGCTTTAAAAATGCAAAGAGTCTTTGTTGAATCCATTGCAGTCGTCAGATTTCTTCTCCTTTGACACAAAAGACAGGCAATGGTGTGCTCTAAAAATATGCACAGGCTGTTGATCCTGGTCAGCACCTGGTCTTCTGCTTTTTAAAGTATTTTTGCAAACCTGGAGTTTGCGACTAGTCCCCTATCCTTAGCCTCGTACTGCCACTACATCAGGACTTGAGCAGTGCACTCTCAAGAAGATAATTCCTTATCGCTTTTATTGTTTCCTACTTTCTATCCTGTGCTCCAGCCCCTTTCCAAGTCCTCCTGTGCCACAGCTTTGCCCGGGTTTGCTCACTCCCTGCATTGCTGGGGAGTTGTGGCTGTTCCGTGGCGCTCCGTGGCGCTGCCGCGAGGGCTCATTTTGCTGTGTCCCATTTCCCTCTCGGCCCGTGCTGCTCACCAGCATCCCATCCACTCGGCAGGTACATGGAATTCTTCCCCATCCCCTCCAATGCCAGCACAGACTTCATGTTTGAGAAGAGTGCCAATTACTTTGACACAGAGGTGGTACCGAAACGTGGTGCAGCCCTGCTTCCTCGAGCCAAAATCATTACTGTTCTGATCAACCCGGCGGACCGAGCCTACTCGTGGTACCAGGTGAGCTCCCTGCACCAGCAGGGCCATGGAGACGTCCTGGCTGGGTGAGGCAGAAGGCGGCGGTGAATCCATGTCCATAGGGAGACCAGGGGCTGCCGGTTACTGAAAAAGACCTCGGTAGATCTTTGTGCTACGAGCCAGTGGGGTCTGCATGTGCGTGCTGGCATGGGGAATGTTGTGTTCCTGCTCCCTAATTTGGCATACGTTTTTCAGCACCAGCGGGCTCACAATGACCCTGTGGCGCTCAACTACAGCTTCTACCAGGTGATCTCTGCCAAACCCCAGGCCCCTCAGGAACTGCGCAACCTGCAGAGCCGGTGCCTGCTCCCTGGCTGGTATTCAGCTCATCTGGAGCGCTGGCTGACGTACTACCCCCCCGGGCAGGTAGGATGAAACAGGGTAATGACGCCCTGACATCGCTGGCTTTGGATGGGCTCATGCAAAAGCCTTGGGCCCAGGGACTAAACACTGCAGTCTGGCTTGAGGTTTTGATGACAGAATAGGGAACTGGCCACTCGGAGCCCCCTTTGATTGCAAAGGAGAGGAAAAGTCTCGCTCTTTCATTCTGTTTTCACCTTTTGTTCCATCTTTGGAATGAGAAGCACCACTCGCTTCCTGCTAGTATGAGCCGATGATGAGGGCTCAGGTTTGCAAACCTCACTTTTGTATTTTCTTGCATTTGTACAAAATCTCATTTGGGATTCAGAATCTACCAGATGCTGAATAAAAGTAAATGTGTGCAAGAGGAGACTGTGCTCTGCCAAGCTCTTGGGAAGCTCCGGAGGAGCAGTGTTAGCATTCCCGTCCTTGCCTCTTGGCAGCTGCAACCCTGCGATCCTCGTCAGGCCCCGTGGGCGCTCAGCTACTTGCTGTGGATTTATTGCTTTGAAGTCAAACTTTTGTACTCTGCCACTTGTTAGTTCCCATGCTGAGAAGCCTTTAGCCTTCTGGTGAGTGGAAATTTCACTGCAGATGTTTTGTTTGTGTGTTTGCAAAACGGCAATTCATATACATTATAGATCATTTCAGTTTCTAAATTTTCAAGAAATTTATACACTGTCTAATGTGTTGTGAGCCAGGAAATATTCTTTTCAAGTTCCTTTCTGCTAACGGTCTATAATCCAGCAGATCTATACACTTATGTTTAGTCAGTTACTCTCTGCAGATGCAGCAGCCTCAGCCTCACATGATAGATCTACCAAGACTAAAAGACAGAAGGGAAAACGAAGCAGAGATTTACACCCCTGGTTACCATCAGACTAGGGCTAGTGCAAAACAGCTTTTTGTCAGGGAATATTTAGCAGAAAGAACACCTAACTGGTGCCCTATCACCAGGAAAAGCAGTGGCAGGAAGCAGCTCCTCCAAGACACTGTGATGTATAGCATGAAGCTGTTGAATTAATCCTGCCCTTGTGCGTGTGAGACTGAGAATTAAGAATTTAAGTGATTAGAAATAGAGGCAAACAAAACGTTGCTGCTCTCTGTGGTACCTTTGTGCTGACACCATCCCCTGCGTTGGTACCTGCTAGGGGTCAGGTGCCATCGTCCTCAGACCTCGCTTCATGTGATTGTTTCTGCACTGTGTTCTTTGGAGCAGGTAATCCACTAGCACAAAATATTGCTTATCACACATAAAACAGGAGAATAATCACACATTGCAGAAGAATATTTATCATAATGACTACAGGCATCTTAGAAAGGACAGCTCAAATGGCCAAAGACTGTAATTCATGCTAGTGCTGGGCTTCAGTGAGTGGTTATAAGTCGTCTGGCCAAAGACAACCTTATTAAGCAAGGCCTGTTGGGAATCTAGAGCCCTGTGGTACGTGTTACTTGGACAGCTTCTGCGTCGCTGGGGACAAACGGGCCAAGTTTGTCCCGCAAGGAGCAGTAGGTGCTCCGGGAGCTGTTGGTGCTGAGGCCCACGGGGTCCCTCAGCGTGACACACACGGCGTCCCAGCCCTGAGCTGCCACCGGAGGCTGAGGGGGCCCTTCTCGTTTCAGATTCTCGTGGTGGATGGTCAGGAGCTGAGACACAACCCTGTCTCTGTAATGGACAGCATCCAAAAGTTCCTGGGTGTTACACCGCTCTTCAACTACACGCAGGCCCTCAGGTAAGGAAATTACTCAGCTGGCTCTGTGCGTGCGTGGACACGGCCGGTAGTCACAGGCTACGGGGCAGGGCCAGCAGTTGCAGAGTCAGCTCAACAGCCCCGTTCCCCCCCGGCTACGGAGGGACTGAAACTCGCACTAGAGGGTATAAAGATTTCAAAGAACCTTCATGGTGCTACTAAGCACATGACTCAAAGGATGTTTCTTATCTCTGGTCACATAACCTGCCAGTTTTTAAACCCTGAGAGAGATGGAAAATAGGAAAAACGTATGGAGTGTTAATTTCTGCTGTTACTCATCGGGCATGTGGCTGTACCTACTAAAGCTAAGTGCTCTTTTCAGATTCGATGAAGCAAAAGGATTTTGGTGCCAGCTGCTAGATGGAGGGAAGACAAAATGCCTGGGAAAGAGTAAAGGAAGAAAATACCCCGACATGGATGTCTCGGTGAGTAACCATTTCCTGTTTGTTGACAGATAGAGAAACCAGAGATACAAAGAGCAAACCTGGATTTTCCTGCCATCTGTGTCCTAGATGACCTATGGAAGAGTGATAAAAAGTGATAAGGGTAGCATTTTATCTCATGCTAATATTATCTGTCTTTTCCACACAGTCACGGCTGTTCCTAAGAGACTTCTATAGGGAGCACAACATGGAATTATCCAAGCTGATGAACAGGCTTGGACAGCCGCTTCCAACCTGGCTCCGAGAGGAACTGCAGAATTCCAGCTGGAGCTGAGAGGGACTCGCTCACGCCCAGTGCCGCTGGGATGGGTTGGTGCTCTGCCGTGTGCTGCAACGTGTCTCTTGTCAAGCCAAAACAACCGGACAAAGGAGCAGGAGCAGAGGACGTGCCTGCACGTGGGGTCCTCCTCCCCCCTGGGGAAGGGCTGCTGCCTCTGCCCCTGCCCCGGGGCAGGCACTGCAGGTCCCATGGTGGGTTACACTGACTCCTGCTTACAGGGAGGACTTGCTTAAAGCAGGAGGAGAGAGCACGTTAACACTTTATGGTGGAAGTTCTCAGCGTATGAAAGTGGCACGAGCTGAAGGGTTAATGTCCTGCTCCTCTGTGTCTGCGGAAAAGATTCAAGAGCTGAGCCCGCCGCTGAGAGCGCAGCAGCCTGAGGAGCGGGGGATCGAGTCCAGTGAAGCGCCGCTCTCCCTGCTCCCCTGATGTGGCAGCCGCAGGTGGGCGAAGGCCCCTGCAGCACGGTGCTCCCTGCAGCAGCCCCGGCTCCTGCTCGGCAGCGCGGCGGGATCGCGGGTGTTGCTCTGCAGGGATTGCAACCACTTCAGACGCCAGCGACTCGAGCAGTAACACTGTCCCCGCGCCGCCTCGGTGCAGCGCAGCAGCTGCGCCAGGCCAGAGCTCAGGTGCTTGTAAGCTAAGGCTGATACAGGTCAAGCCAGACAGATCGGTTCCCCATGTCTAATCAGCTTCAAAAAAAAAAAAAAATTTCTCTTTCCAACAGCTCCAGGGCCCCTACCAGATATGCTGATAACTAGAATGGTTAATCCCCCTGCAGTCCAACAGTCCAAGGAGAACGGCAAAACCCAGGTAAAAGAAGTAAGCGTCCCTCAGCTGTAAAGGGAAGGCTTAGAGCTAGAAGTGGTTTCCTGTAGCCAGCAGGGGCAGTTCCTGCTGCTGCAGCAGACAGTAGGCAACTACACGGGGCGCTGTGCGCGCTCCTGCAGTTGCTGCCTCCATAGTCTCAGCGTAACTCCTCCAGCACACGGTCCTACGTGTTTCCTCCTGCCGAGCGATGGCTTCTCGAGTCCTTTGGGCCACATTCCCTGCATGGCACAGATGGTTCTTAAGATTGCTGCAGTTCCAGAGAGGGGCAGGATCCATTGAAACACAGATTACAGCAACTCCCACAATGTTCATAGGCTCCTTTTCTCCTACCAGAGGAGAGAGGTTGCTTCAAGCAAGCTTTTCCATTGAGCCTTAGGTATTGTGTATTTCTGAACGGTGCATTTACCATTGTATGTAAATGTATATAGTATGCAATATAGTATTTTATTTCATGTGCCCTTGGAAAGGGTAATTTTGTGCAGCCAAAAAAACAGAAAGAATAGAAACCTCTCTCTCACTCCTGTTACAGAGAAGAGCCCAACGTCCTGCACTGGATTCATGTATAGCGTCATTCACATTGAATGATAATGAAGAAATTCTTGGCTCTCGAAGCTGAGCACAAGTGTCTGAATAAAGGCTAGAGGTAGTAGTAAGTGGATTCAATAAATGTACTACTTATTTTTCTTCTTTGTGATGGTTTGGAATGATGTTGTGGACCCTGGGCTCATAGAGGGGGTTAAGTAAAACTGAAGAACCTATTCCAAGCCCTACAGCTAAAATTTGGGAAGGCAACAAAGGTGCTTTAACCATAATACAAATTTGTAACACTGGCTGCAGCCTCCGTGTCCCAAGGCTCCCTTCCTGCACACACACATGCAGAAGCCAGCGCAGCGCGCACAGCCCCTAGGAGGCCCGGCCTAACTGATTTGCACTAATGACAACACCTCCTGAGCCGTTTCTCGTTGCAGCCCTGGAATTTCCTACTCCGTAGTGACAGCGCTTGGCTGGGCCCTTCCTGGCCAGGTGGCCTTGGCCAGCAGCCCAGGAGCAATAAGTAACTGTACATTCACCTGGTAATAAAACAGTGTTTAACTAGTCACAGTTGTGACAGCCTTATAAAATAGCGTTGCAGCTCTCACTTCACCAAGCATTTCAGAAAAAACACAGCACTAACAGAGCAGGTATTTTTACGTGCTGCCGCAGGAGGAGCCTCCCAGGACCGATGCTGTGGCACTCCACTGAGCACAGCAGCTCTCTTGGTTCTCTTAGTTCATTACAGGTTATCACTCACATAATAACTTGAGGCTTCATTTCAACATACAGGACATCTGTGAAGAGTTACATTCAAAGACACACCAAGAAAAAAAGAAAAATCAAGGTATCAGCACGAAGTTGGGGTGGGCTCACTGCATGCAGGGCTGCTATACTGGATATAGTTCTACTGGACATAGTGTGTATATATATATATATATAGTCTAGTGAATATATATATATATATGTATTCTAGTGAATATAGTTCTTCAGTTGGGTCTACACAGGGCAGCTGTGCATTCCCTGTTACTATTTATCCCTCCTTCAGTTTTGTGCCACGTTAGTTTTCACTGCTTATGATAATGGAAGACAAATGAGTTGCTGTGGCCAAGTCCAAATGTGTGATGGCCGCATCTGATTCAGCTGATGAAGAGCCATTTTAAACAAGGACATCCCCTCTTACATTCCGCTGCTGCAGACCAAGCCCTTCGAAGCCAGCCAGCCCTTTAAAGCTGTGCCAATGAAACGCCTGCTCCTCAACTTAAAAGAAGCTCTAAAACATCTGAAGACCAAGGGACAATTTTTAAATGTGACAAGGAGAGTACCAGATACTGAGCATTAGTCATTTACAGTACATTTCTGACCATTACACCACATTTTGACTCTGGTAATTGCAACTAATGTAACCTTCTTCCATCACTATTTAAGAGAGCTTTTGGCATGGTAAATAGCTAACATTCAAGTCAAAGAAAGGGTCAGGCACAAAACACTGAGAATTTACGTTTGTAATGCATTAAGAATATTTCTTGCCTGGTGCATAGCAAATATGACCATTTAAAAAAAAGAAGTTGAGCCAGGTACCAGACCTGTCTGCAATTTAATATAAATAAAAGCTAGGGCTGGCTACATATGAGAACTGGCAGTATGTCCGATCTGTAAGAATTGGCAAAACAATAAGGAACAACAAGCTGTGAAACCCTATTACCAGCCCCAGCAACGAGGGCTGGGCTGATGCCACGGCCAAGGCTGCGGCGCCCGCGGGCTGGCGGGCGGGAAGGCTCCGGGGCAGCTGCCGCGGCACCCGCAGCGCTGGCCTGGCAGCTGGTACCGGGCTCAGCTGTAAGGACATTTTAAGGGAAAGGGGAGAATTGCTTCCCGAGCAGCAGCAAGGGTCAATGCCGCATGAACCCTCATACCTAAAAATGTCACTTGCTGACAGCTCTGTGCAGACACGTTCCTGGCAGAAACCTGCAGCTACTGCAAGGCTGACAGAAACAGCACCTCTTCATATTAAGCTAACAAACCTGATCTAATAAACTGATACTGTTGTTTTGTATACATAGCAGGCGCTTGGCAAGCGAATCCTTTGATTTGCCACTAAGCAGAAGCCCTGCATACTTTGCCCCACCATTTAGCTATGTTGGCACTAAGAGGGCAAGTGAAGGCCCGACGGCTAGACCCAAACAAGCCTGCCTGGGCCTTTGCGGCGTGTGGGGCGGCTCCGGGCGAACACTGTGCGCAGGACAGCACCGGTAACACAGCGTGTTCAGCAGGCTGCCCCACGTCCCTGCGGGCCTAGGACACAGACTGAGCACCCCTGGCTCCCTGCTGGTACAAAGATTTCATTTACAATGCTGCCTTTTTTTTTTCTTAAGAGCTTGTGGCAGACACATGAGTAAATGCAGCAACAAGATGATGCATTAGCACTCGCGTTTCAGAAATGCTTTACAAGCTGGTTTGGCTACAGCATAATTTAGTCACAACACGTCCATCTCCTCTGCTACACTTGTTTATGCAGAAGTAGATTTAATTTATTCTAGCCCTAGTGGGCTTATCTTCCAAGACTCCACCCCACCCACCCGCATATTTAGAGCATTAGCAACTTCTCCAGAATGCCCGTGGATCAGCACATGTGTAATTGTGTGACACCTCCCCAGCAGGCTCAACTCCAGCTCAAGTCTGCATCTCTTATGGTAAAAGACGGTCAGAAAGTGCAGCGCTCCCAAAGTCCTGCAACTACAAAGCCACCAGAAAGGTGCTTTTTTCAGGAGTTAAAACAACCCTAGCTTGCCACTGAAGCCCTGCACAACTCTTGCTGCCATCACAGTGCATGAAAGCACTACCCTCAAATTCCAAACCTTCTCAACAATGAGCCTCTCCTGGTTGACTGAAATGAAGCAAAACAAACTATTTAGTAAAATAATCTATACCATAAAATAAAAAGAAGTACCCTGGGACCCTAAACTTTGCAGAAATCAGTCTGAGCTCTCCTTTCTAAAGTCAATTTTGCCCAGGAAAAAAGGGGGGGAGGGGGTGGATTATGAGGCACCTTACTATCAAAACCCACAAAAACGTCTTAACAAACATCATTATTTATACATAGCCTGTAACTAGACACTGAAACAACTTACCAAGGTGTCAGAGGGCTGTCAGGAGGGCTTTAACACGCTACCGCTGCACACACAGCCGTGCACGAACCTCCAGCACGCTCTGCGGCCTCGCACCGTGCAGGAAGGCAAACCAAAGGGGCTGGTTCATCCGCTTTGCCCCACAAGGGCATTAAAAGAAGTGTGAGGTTTTGCTTTGTTTTCCTTTTTTGTAAGCGTCAATGCAAGTATCATATACAAACAGGCATACAATTCTAGCCTAGAACTAGAAATTCCCTACTGTCATTGGCTAAACCAAACAAAAAAAGCAAAACTATATTACTACAGAGAATTCTTAACATCCATTAATCATCTCAGTTTCAATTAAAAGAGCACTGACACTTTTGCGCTTTTATACTTACAGATGGCAATAGCCTTTTAAGTTCTTTGGCATAAAAAAGAAATGTTTCTAAAATTAATTTCCTGCAGTGTTGTCCCCACTGGCTCTCGCTCATCGGCCACCAAGCGTTACCGCAGACGTAGCGGGAGCAGACCGGGCGCCTGCCTCCCTCCATACCACGTGAGGGGTCCCTCGGGGTGCGCGGCTGGCCCGTAGCCCAGGCCAGCACCGATGTCAAGGCCAGGCAGGGAGCCTGGTAGAGCCATCAGGAGTTGAGGGACCCTCTCCTTTTACCCCGGCTCTCCTCCTGCCCTGCAGCCACTCGGTCAGCGGGTGCCTCAGGCTCTGCAGGGGACGTCGCACTCAGAGCGGTGCCAGGCCCGGAATGTCTGACCCGCGGTTTGCCTAAAAGCCCTGGCCACCTACCTCGTGCTGGCCTGCGCGGCCCCGGGGCTGGGCAGCCACGGACCAGCTCTCACGGGGGGGCCCCTTGGCACAGGCCAAAGCCATCGCACCAGCACCATCACAGCAGAGAGAGAGAGAGGAGAGAGTCAGTCTAAGAAAACGAGTGTTTAATCAGGAAACGAGAAGAGACAAGGGATAAGAAACCGATTACAGGAGAGTAATACCCCAGCCAAAAGAAACACGATTGTACAACTCGGAACGACCAGGATCAGAACATCCTAGGAGCCAGCAGTGCCCAAGGAGGGCCACTGCTGAGGACGAGCCCAAGCACTTCCAGCCGTCTCCAGGCAGCTCAGTGCAGTCATGGATCCCCACTGCCCAAGCTCCAGCCGCAGGAAGCCGCAGAGGTGGCCCTGGCCCTGCTGCTCCAGTCTCGGCCTCTCTCAGCAGGAGGTGCTGAAAGGAATGGAGGGAGCACTGGCTGTACAGAGCAGTCCCAGCCTCTCCCGACAAGAGATGGTGTGTGTGGAGTAAGAGAAGCCCATATAAAAAAAAAAAAAAAAACACCAGAAGGAAGGATGGTGTGAATGGAACTACAACTACACGGGACGAAGGGCTGCGCGTCCGTGGAGCTCCGCCTGCCGTCACGGCGAGAAGGTGGTCATTTCCAGAGAGACCCTTTGCCACAGCTCCTTGGTCTGCTTGCTGCGCTTTAGGTTCTGGAGAATATCGTTAAACTGCATCATGCCCATGGGAGTCAGGCAGAAGGCGCTTCTGGCGCTGCGGATGGCATTCACAAAGTCATCGTAGTCAGCTGGAGTAAGATGGATCAGCCGGTGATGGATGTACTGGATGGGGACAGGGAGAGAGCCTTAAGGTATTTGCTCACCACCCTCACACTGGTAATACTTGGGGCAGGGCTCTGGAGCTGCCAAGGTGACACATCACAGGAGCCTGTTACCCCGCAGCAGCCCCAAGGCTCGGCAGCTCTGGCAGACAGGGAGCAAGCGCCATTGGCAGCAGTGCTCCAGCTCACTGCCTAACATGGCTAAGGAGACTGTCCCCTCGCAGCACTGAAGCAGCAGGTCTCGCCTTCATTCTCCTTCATGAGCATCAGACCACGGCACAGCCCAGAGCAGAAGGGTCAGACAAAGGTCTTCACCTTCACCCACCTGTATTCACCTCACACCGTTAATTCTGCAGAATATGCATGCAGCATGTTCACAGGACAGCTCCTTTGCTAATGGGTATGGCAGCAGTAAGGATTACACTAGCACCCCTGGACGTAGCACTCTCAGGCAGAACCTGCCACTTCACTGAGTTTCTCAGCTAATGCCCCAAAACTGCAGGTCCAGCCTCAGAAAACCTAGTTCCCTACTGCAGCTCAGAGAAACAGTGCAAGCACAGCAGCTGCAAGTAATGATGCAGCTGTGATGCCCCAGAATATCATCTAGGTGGTAGGACGGCTGATTCCACCTGGAAAGGAAGTCTACAGCATCACCCATCTTGTCATGTATTCAAGAGAAGTAGCTACATGTGAGGCAGTTTGCTTACACTGGTTTAAGGAACAGACAGCTCTGGTCCTAGCTGGCTCAATTAAACAAACTTGTCCTGGTGTCAATAAATTCCAAACTATCTCATCTGTCCTGGTAGCTGGTCAAGCTACACCCACCATCAGTGCTAGCACTAGCACTCCAGACAGTTGTGCCAGCACTCAGCGAGGAGGTGAAGACAGGCCACAGTCAAGAAAAGAAGGGAAAGACAGGCTAGGAAGAGGCAGACAGGTAGTTCAAGATCAAAAATGGTAAAGAAAAAGAGTGCAGAAGTTAAAAAAACATGTAGCATTCAGAGCTACATGTGTTCAGAGAACACAAACCCACACCATCTTGCAGGGTGAGCAAGGGGACAAGAGGCCTTGAAAAAAAATCAGTACAACAGCATCCTTTGGCCACAGCCTCCATAATGACAAGTGACACCTACTCTGGAGCCTGTGAGACAGATGCATCAGGCAGTGGGCAGCTCAGCTACCAGTACGTCGAGGCCCCTTGCCCTCCACACGCGTGCGCAGCGTCTGCGCGTCGGAGGCTCTGCCAGCGGGCAGGGAGGGAGCACGTTACCTGCATGTAGGCCTGCTGGCATCTCTGCACCAGCTGGTGGAAGGCTGGCGTGCGCAGGTGGTTGTGCACGTGGGCTGGGTTGAGCCTTTGTAGAGCTTCCATGATGATCTCCTGCAGCACAAAAGGGCTCAGCACACCCTTGGCTGCACCAACACAAAACTGATGCACGTAATTTACTCCTGCACAGGAAGGAGAAGTCAGAACAACACAGTGTTACAAACACACAAGAAGTCAGACAACCACCCAGCAACAATCTGGATTTGGAGCTCCCCTGGCAGCAGCAGGAGAAGCCATGCCACTAGACGGGCTGTTGATAGACTTGTTTTTGTAATTTCTTACTGCTGACAAAATAAATAAATAATTTAAAAAAACAAATGATAGAAAAAAGACCCAAGGTGAAAGTGTAAGTGAAAAAAGAAAGCTGAAAGTTTAAGCGTCTATTGCTATAGTGGTCTTCCCAGAAGGCATAAGCATACATAAGAAAGAAAGGAATACCTACAAGACAGTGGAAAGCAAAAAGAAAAAGCTATTCTTATAGAATGGAAGATATAAGAGCTCTGAATCCAGTCTGACCCCACGAACTTCATCCAGAGCCTCAAAATCAACAGCTTGAGGATAATGCCCAGAAAGACAACAACTGGCTGAATGAAAGAGCAGCAAGGACCTTCTGAAACACTCTCAGCAACAGCACACCACCTCCCCGTCTTTGAAGTTCCAGTCTTAAGAGAGCTCTTCCCCCAGGACCCAATCCCAGCAAGCAGATTTCTGCTGCAAAACTGCTCTGAGCCTTACCTAACTTGGCAGCTAACCCAAGGAGCCATTTTACATCCTCCGTGTAGGGTGGGCTGCGGGAGAAGTTGTTGGGGTGGTCGTTGTGAGCTCTTCGGCCAAGCATCTCCAGTGCCAGCATCCCTGTGAGAAAGGGGCAGCCAGAGTCAAGCAGCACTTCTGACCCCCAGCACTCAGTCTAGCTCTTCCTGCACCGCCACTTGATTGCCCTGTCCTGGCTGCAAAGAGCCCCGAGAAGCAAAAGGTCAAGTTTAGAGGCTGCCATTATAAGGAGGAGCTGCAAGGACAACTGGCTCTGTTCCAGGCTGGAAAATCCACTCAACTCACACCTTGCTAGTACTGCAAAGAGACCAAGAGCATCTAGAACACAGGGCCATAAAGAATGCACTGCAACAGATGCCCTGAAAACAAATCCTTTCCTCCAAATTTAGAAACAGAGGAACTACCCAAAATCCACCAGTCCAGCTGCAAAGGCAAGTGGCTCACACTAGGCTGCAGTATGCTAATCTGCAAACATTTCACTCATTCCTTTACAATTCTTCACACAAATTGTCCCATATAAACATTTTTTTTAAAGCCTAGCAAGTCCTGTGTAAACTAATGTAACCTAATCTTCTAGGCCCTCCTCCCACCCCCTTCTTGGTTTTCCAGGCTATTAAATGCCTTTCATGTCTTTCCACTTACTACTGCAATGTTTGCCATGATATTTTCTCCCTTTCTGGCTGACGAGTACCTTCTCCTCTAGCTTT
>VZSV01000159.1:1202738-1251297 GCA_013398735.1 Nothocercus julius
CACAAATTGGGGAAAATCCGTGCTGCATTTCAAGTTGGCTGGGGAGACTAACCCGTAAGAATGGGCTAGACTGTTGTCAAAGTTCGAGTGTACATGGCTACCTTCACCAAGAACAGTGAAACAATATTTTAAGAACTGGAAAACAGAAGTTTACACAAGCTATGAACAATGGAAAGGGTGGAGTTGTTTTTTTCCTTTTGTTATTCTAAGTGCTCTGAGATAAGTTAAGAGCTCTGGAGGCTTCAGAGCTCTTGGGAAGCATGCAGAGATCCTTTCTCACAGACAGGGCTCACAGCTCCAAGCCAAGACTGAAGCTGTCAATAAACAGAGGACACTCTTTGAATTCTGAGGCTCTCAGGATTCCTCATTTTTTTGTGATGGCTTTTTGGCATTAGAATGAAAGTGCTTTAAAAATAACTGAAAAGGAAGCCTTCTCCTGAAAATCTGGATATAAGGGAGGCCAACACATCTCTCAAGTGCTTTTGCACATGCCAATCTTCCCGAGTGTGGTCAGTTGTAAGCCCTGAGAAGCAAATGTGCAAACAGGCAAACCCACTATCTCCAGAGAGCCTGAGCCCAACCCTATCTGCGGGTGCAGCGCTCTGGTACAGAGAGAACATTCAGTCAACAACATATCTACTGTTCCGGTGTTGCACACTACCTGGTGGGTCTTCATCCTCACTCCAGCCCCTACCCAACAGGATGGAGTCACTCAGACCGCCATTGACATGATCCTACCAAAACCTCTGTCCTCTCTAGAGGAGTTCCTAGAGTACGTTTGGCATCTCCAATCTCTTGGTGAGGAAAGACAACTATTAATGCTACTCTAATGCAATCTATAAATGCAATCTACTAAACAATGCAGTTAGTGAGGAGGACATGACTGCAGACCAACCAGCAGGCACAGCAACTGTACCTATGCTACCCACAGCCCAGGAGGTGTAACACTCACTCGCTACATTGGAAGACAGTGACAGTCCTGTCTCGCTGTGGTAGGGATGCACCGCAATCTGCGTCATGGATGGAACCGGCACGCCCGGGAACGACACCGCTGTAGCTGCCAGCGACGGTGTTGTTACCGAGTAAGGGTACTGCGCTCCTATGAATGCTGGGTGGACACCCTGGAACAGAAGATGAGTAACAGTCATGTCTATGTCCTCTGACCATTTAGGAGAAATCCAAAACATCATGTCCCCACATTAACCCTGGAGTGTTAGTGGGAAGTTCAATCTAACAGGAAGGAGGAAGCACAGGAAAAAAGCAGCACAGAAACTATCTTGAACCAGATGACTGTTACATCTACTTGCTTCTTATCCTTTTAAATCTAATCAGTTTGTACAAAAACACTCCAAGAACTTTCAACAGGCAGAGGCTAAAATATCCTTTGCTGTTTTTATTTCATCTGAAAGTTCTCAAGAAGATAAGCTTTCTGTCAAGTGCCTTGTATGTTCTGAGAAACTACAGAGCAATAATAATTAAAAGCTACTGACATAATACTGTATTTTATTCTCTCTCAAGACTTTACATATACCCACCGAAGGCTCCTTATCAGTGAAAAGGAAGACAGATACCACAAGCCGCTTAGGGAGACCAGAAGCTAGAACTCACGACGCAGAAGCTCTCGGCCACTTGCTCTCCCCAGTCTCCCCCATCTGGAAGTAGCCACCCAACTCTGCAAATGAACAAGCCAAAAGCAACCCTCACCTGCGGGTAGGCTGAGCCAGGCACCGGGAAGACTGCTGGTCGCGGCATGTGCTGGATGGTGTGTCCAATATACTGAGGGTTGCAGGGGATGTGAGTCTGGAGGGTGGTGTAGGGGTGGAGGCCCTGCGTGTGTGTGTGCGCCATGGCCGGTCCTGCCATCGTATGCTGCTGGTACATAGTTGATCCCACAGAAATCACCGGCATGACTGTTGCTGCTGCGGTCACTGCGGCTGCCACTGTCACAGTGGTTGGCTCAGAGGTCACGCGGTTGTCCGTCAATCCGCGTGCTGCTTCAGAGGCAGCCCGTGTACTGCTGGCACTGCAGCCAGTGGCGCCTTCTCTCTGGGCTGGGGTCCCACCAACAGTCTGTTCATAAAGCCAGTACCACTGGTGAGCTACTTCAAAGAGGACCTCTGGGTACACACCGCCTCCCTTGGCTGCCTCCTCTACCGCCATGCAGGCCTTCTCCAGCATCAGGTTATCCTGAGGGCAATGGGAGGAAAAGCAGAGTGTGAAAAATACCAAACCAGAAACACCAAGAGAAGGTAAAACTACAACAGGAGAAAACTATAAGGCACTCTAAAATGAGTGATGCTATGGGCAGCAAACAGAAACCACACCGCACAATGCCACAGCTATTCATGAAAGACAAGAAAAATCCACAGAAATGCAGTTAAGACTGTCCAGCAGCAAAAAGGAGCCAGTTTCACCGACAAAAGCCCGTTCTTGATGGTGGAAATCAACTCACGTTGCCACCCCTGACGTGATGCTCACCTGCTCCTTACACTGCACCAGAGCCCTCTGGATCTCGTTTGGGTTCAGGGCATGGGCATGGGGCAGGCAGCTGAGTGCCAGTTCAGCAGCTGCTCGCACCATGTTGGAGTCTCTGGCACGTGAGGCCCTGTCCGCCAGCGATGCCACCTCCGGCGGTGTCAGATGCCCATCCCAACACTCCACCAAGATATTCAAGGCCGCACTACCAATCTCCATGGCCTGCCCTAAGAGTAAAAGAGGAGGTCGTCACACTGCTGGCCATGCCCACCATGGAGCCAGTCAGCTTCTACCTACAGCAGGTGCACTCGTAACTTCCCTCAGGGGTCAGCAACAGAGACCTGTTGCTCCCCATAGGTTTCCTTCAAGTCAAAGTCATGCTCTTCCCCTCAAACCCAGGATAGGTTAAGATCCCTGGATAAGCTGAATAAACAAGCGATGGCTGAGGGCACTATTATCCAAGCTAAGTAAAAGATGCACTTGAGGCAGTGAGAAGAACTTGCTATAACTGCTTTAGCACCCGCAAACCACAGCCTGGACTGTTGTTTGACTCCTGGCACATCAGGAAAGCAAGAAATTTCCAGGGAGTGTTTTTTGTGCTCTAGGAGCCACACAGGGAGAAAGCTGGCAGTGGGACTGGATACAAATGGAAGGAGAGGGAAAGTGAAATTTTGAACATATCCAAAGAGCACATTCAAATACAAACATCCACCTCCTCAGAGACTCCCAAAGGAGACCAGTCTCTGCACCACTTCCTTTTCCCAAAGGGAAACCCTTTTGAGAAAGGGCCTATGGCTCCAGGCCCTGAGGCACACTGCAGTACAAACAAGAAGAAATAAGTCACCAAAATTTTCCATGCCAAAACAAGCACCACAGTGTAAATCACTGGTTTCCAGCTTGTACTACTCATTGTGCCACTGGCTTACATGGCTATCACAGCACCTCAGCATCGTCACATTTGAGCACAAACTCCCCTGTTTCCCCTCCAAGAGCAAGCTTCCCAATAAAATTGTGCTGTAACCTGTGATCCAGGAGACATGGGACGAGTAAGTTCGAGAGAGCCAGTTGGGAGACACAAAGTTGTGTAGCCCTAGTGCATAGAGCCCGATCTCGAAGGCGCAGAGGTGAAGGTTGCGGTGTGGTCCCTGGTGTCCACCACTGGAGGAAGGGTGGGTGAAAATGGAGGTGCTGCTATTTCCACCTGCTTTGATAAGGACTGTCTTGGCCAATTCAAAGTAGAAGTGAGCAGCTGCCTCTGAGGGCTGGTTTGGGACATGAGGAGCATGGCTCTCCAGCCGCCTGCCTTTATATCTGAAAGAAGATGGAGAAACCTTTCAGAGAGCAAGAGTTACCCCAAGTTCAGTAGCTGAGGTCCAGCTCTGTCTTTAGGATCCAGAGGAAACAAATTAAGCTCTCCTAGGGAAGTTACATCCCTCACATCATGCCTACAGTTTGTCTCTGGGCATTAGTATTATTCATTACCTGCCAACTTCCACAGTCTTTGCACGGGCTCCCCCACTGGCTCTCCTACTGCCACTGGAGGAGGAAGAGCCCAGGGAATCACTTGAAGAACTGCTGATACTGTCACTGTCCTGTCCTCTGCCCCAGGATGTTGTTGCCCATCCTCCACGTAGCGGTCGCCGACTGAGCGTTGGAGAGCTGTCAGAGGTGGTTTCAGGAGCGCTGCTGTCGATACTAGCCATGCCTGCAACACCAAAACCAACACGGCAACGTCAGCAGGCAAGCCCCTACCCGGGCCACCGACAGGCCTGTGCAAGGGGCCGTGCCAGGGGCAGTCAGCCTACCAGCTGCCAGGCATTTAACTTCTTTGCAAACTACAGGAGATGGAATTAGCCTGTTTGGCCATTTTGCAGTTCCCTGATTAAAAAGCAGAAATATCCAAGCAGTATCTTTATTTCCTCCTTCACCACCATCCCAACGCCTCAATTCATCTGCTAAGCTTTCTAGCAGAGCATAACAACAAGAAACAAATATGCATACAAGGTCAAGTCCTGTATATTGCATATGAAGCAAGAGTGAAAACTGGAATAAAAGACGTTTATTCTTCCAGGCCAAAGGCCTCAGAAGCAAACCACTGCTTCTGTAATAAAGGAAAGGTTGACAGGCAGAATGAAAGAACCAGTGAATGACTGAAATCCCAGTGGGGAGGCTAGCACAGAGCTCAGGCTGCATCCTACCTGTGTGCTTCTTCTTCTGCCTGACAGGCGAACCCCAGCATCTTCCATTGTAGCCACCGCGGCTGCCAAGAGCCAGGCGACTAGGAACCTTTCCCTCTTGTTTCAAGACAGTGGACTCCCCCACTGGCTCACAGGGGGACCTCTGAGAGCTCTCTGCATAAACAAGATGGTGACAAGGTAAACATGACTTGTTTCTGTGCCTTTAAAACCAGATGTGCCAGCCTAAAAGTATGAATGTTAGAAGACATGGGTTTTTTTAGAAAGTGAGTGCCGTTGAGAAGCAAGATGGTATCAGTTCTCCTTCAGTATTAAACACATCATCAGATACCAGGTCAAGAATATTTAAGCTTAACTACTCAAAATTTGGAAAGTTTGTTTCAAGTTTTAGAATAACAGTGCTCCAGCAACCTGGCCTTATTGTGCTAACTCTAAACCACTACTGATCTCTTTGGGAAGAGTTAAGAGACCACCCGCTTTCCCCAGATGCTGCTGTATGTGATGTTTGCCAGTGAAGCAGGGGCATACCTTGAAGGAAATCACACCCCCTTTATTGCCATCATAATTACTATTCTCAAAGGAAAGCACCTGACTTGGTACATAAACTTTTTGAAATGCTGTGATACAAAACTAAAAGGTGCAGTCACAATAGCTTTAGGTATACCCAAAATAGTTAACAACTGACCCACTATAGGATAGCCTGAAAGGTAGTCTGAACTCCTATGCAACAAGCTCAACAGAAATGCATCCAGCCAAGCAGGTAACAGGAGAATGACATTCTGGTAACGGTCATAATGGTCAGGTGTAATGATGTCAGTCACTTTCAACCACTTCCCAAGATGAACAAGAACCGAGTATCCTTTTTGCACTCATAGCCAAAGGGTTTCAACACAGCCCTTCCAAAGAGCCTCTTACCCTGTGCACCCTTCTCCATGAAGTTCTCGGGACTGCTCTGCACTGCAGTGCTCACGCTGGCCTGCTGAGTGACAGAAGTCCCTGGAAGCTGCTGGATAGCTGCCGTGGACTGGGCAGCATGCTTGGAAGGAGATTTCTGACTTGCTACGGTAGGTTTGCTGGATGAGTAGAAGGAACTCAGAGTCTGTGGCTTGTGTGTTTGACTCTCTCTGTCTAGGAGTTTGTCTAAAATCTTTAACAGCAAGAAAAAAAATATAAATCTTAGTAGGAGAGTGAGAAAATGGGCACTGCACAGAGACAGAGAAAGTCCAAATCAGCTTCCTGATGGAAAATAAATTACATTTGGTTGGATAATAAAGAAAACATTTGCCTATTTTCTAGAGAAAGTAGGCCCCTTCTTGTGCTGGAGATCAGTCATGCACAGCTGAGAGACACGTGGCCTGCATTACTAGGGAAGCAGATTCATTTGTACTCAGTAACTGCCCCATCTTTAGTCCAAAAAGCCACACAGAAGGCGCCCAACACATACAATGCAACAGCAATTCTGCCACATCAAGCACAGAACAGGGCTGTGTATGTATGTAGTTCTGCCAGTCATTAGACCTTCTTGCTTAAGTCTCTGCAATTATTTGCTTGCTGTCTAAAAATTACAATTACAGAGAAACTGGTATTATTTGCTTGCTGTCTAAAAATTACAATTACAGAGAAACTGGTAAAGCCTTTGGAGACTTTCAGACACTAGAGAAACGGCCTTCTGCCAGAGCACTCTCTCTCATCCCTGGTTATTACATAACAGAGGAGCAATTCATGAACACATTTTACGGGTTTGTCCATTTCTACTGTTCATTCTGCATATGAAATGAACACTGTAAGTATGATCAGATCTATTTGTTGACAACTGATACTGCAGGTGTTCTCTACTAATCCCTGTAGCAGAGAAATGTGTAGTGAAAGAGCTTCTCCCATAAAAGTCAGAAATAAACTCTTGTTGGGTAGAACTGTTTCTGAATATGAAAGATTAATAAAACTGCTCCTGAAGCTCTAAGAGTTTTTGGTACTGGGGAGCGGGGGACACAGAGTTGTGCTCTCTCTCTCTTGCATAGACAGTTAAAGGATAGGTGGATTGAACTGGTAAATACAAGAGCAAAGGCTTTGCTAGTTACATTGTTCTGCATGACAACATTCCAGCAGCAAAACCAAATCAATGCCCAAACCACACACACAATGCACCCCAAAAATCCCCGTGATCAAAAAAAAAAAAAAAACCACAGTGAGAATGCATTTCCAAAGTGGCACTTAAGAAGCCTATGGAAAGAGTACCTCTTCCAGACCAATGCACACTGTGCAGTCAGATTTTGCATCAGTGGGAGAATATAAGCACTACAACATGGCTTGTAAATCAGCAGGCAGACCATGACACAGCAACTTACACACACTGGCAGAACTGTGAAATCTGTCAAAAAACAAACATAATTTACTTTGCATCATCCTCTCTGCTTTTGAAGAGATACCCACCTTCTTCAGCTTGGACTGATCATCCTTGTAAGTAATCATCAGAGCTAATGCCAGATCCCCCTTCTCCCTTCGGGTGCCCTCACACAACAAAGGATGTTCTGCTTCACTTACAGTTGTCTTCATGCCTGCAAGCCAGAAAAGAAAGGCATGAAAAGGCAAGTGAGCTCAAGGGGTGTACACAACATCATGAGCAATAGCTATTCCTCATACTGCTTTATTCACCTCACTATCGTAAGTGAGAGGAGATTTTTCCCTATTTCTCTGTTCACTTCAGAAACAGCTGTTGAATAAAAGGCGCTGCTGTCTGTCCCAGAATACTAAGCTTGCTACAACTTTCAGAGCAACCAGAGATGCCACGAGAGTCCAGGCAAACCCAGAAGTCCATCTAGAAACAAACTTTTCCAGCTTCTGCAGGTGCTACAAGCAAGAATTCTCATGCCATAAAGAACTCATCTTCCTCCTTTCAGAGATAAGGCAGCAGAGGATAGGTCTTGCTTAATCCATTCTATTGCTTCTTTTCATGTGCTGCTCTAAAACAGGCATACGCATATTATCAACAGTATAAAACAGTAACATATATAACCATTTTTTTTTTGTTGCTGAAGCTGATAAAAGTGAGGCAGTAATCCAGTATATGTCAAGATCCCAAGTTATATGACAAGGCCTGGGAATACTTCTGCTAGTGTTTTACCACCACTTCTGAGGTGATGGCCTTTTAATCTCCGAAACTGTCCACCTCAATTAGGGCCCACCCAATACCTTTTCTGAGATAAACAAGAACGACTGAAATGCACATTACTACTTTAACATTCAGTTCCTGCCCCATATCCTCCCTTCCATTATTCCACTCTTTGCAAAAGCACCTCAAACCTGGCATGTAAGACACTTTGCATACAAAACCAACAATCCATGCAAATGCCTTTATTTCTCCACCAAAATGAAACCACCCCACAACCCTCACCACCAGAATGATGCAGGAGGCAGAAAATGGATGAGGAAAATCTTCTCTTGCAACAAAGATTCTTACCAAGAGCAGCAACAGCAGCTTCAAAACCAAGCTCTTCATCTCCAGGCATTTCATTATTCCAGTTACGGCTTGGGGGTCTAGAGCCTGTAGGAGATACCACTGAAAGAAGATAGAAGAATTAGTGCTCTGCTTTCAAAACCAGGAACTCAGTACAAATGGCATTTCTGGCAGCTTTCTGAGTTTGAAGAGCTTCCTGTGCTCTAATCCGCTGCCTTCATATCAAATTCAAAACCCCATCTCCATTCTTGGTCTTTTCTCCTTCTCTCTGTGACCTCAGAAGGCTCCAAACTAGGCAGATACATTATCAAGCAAGTCTTCTAATCTCAGGCTGTTGGGCTTTCTTAATTACTAAGTTTACACTAGTGAGCATAAGGGAGGAAGAGTCAATCATTTATAACTGTTTTGCTAACACACTAACAGCGCTGAAGCATGATAAGTTTCCAATTGTTTTCAAACATAAGTAGAAGCAGAGTCAATTCCACTGGGATAAAAATATCTCTAGAACTACATGAAGGAAGTAACAGTGTAGAAAGATCAAGCTTAGGCTGTTCACACACAGACAACAGTTCTTTTCTGAAAACCTCTCAAAACATGGAATCTTAGAACATGATGTTCACACATGCAAGCCAATGCAGACTGTACCTGGAGTGCACAGCACATCAAAAATAAAGCTAGCCAACATGAGAGGCAGGACAGGCCGATAATCACACAGGGTCCCCTCTCGCAGTTCTTCAGCTCTTCCTCGAATAGTGTTCATCTCATTGGTGCCCAAGGGAATCTTCTTCAAGAGGGCTGCAATCTCAGACTCCTGATATGCCAGCTTCACCTAGTAGTGGCCACAAGGAAAGAGCAAAAGCAGGCATCAGCACAGGCCCTTAGCAACATTAGAAGTGTTTGGTTGGATAAGTCATTGGAAAAATTCTTACACTCTTTTCCTACAATTCCTAAATTGTAGGAAAAGACATGCGAGATTCAGTAATACATCAGTCCGAACCAAGAGGGCATCACTGGGAGGTAAATGGGCATGGGCTGGCAACAAGCAGGCCACGAGAACAGAGATCATAGAATCATTATGGTTGGAAAAGACCTTCAACATCATCAAGTCCAACTGTAAACCCATCACCACCACGCCTGCTAAACCATATCCCTAAGTGCCTCATCTACACATTTCTTGAACACCGCCAGGGACGGTGACTCCACCACTTCCCTGGGCAGCCTGTTCCAATGCTTGACTACTCTTTCCATGTAGAAATTTTTCCTAATATCTAACCTGAACCTCCACTGGTGCAACTTGAGGCTATCATGACATTCACAATCCTGTGCCATTCCTGCACTCTCTCCTTTTTAACATGAGAAGGTGAATGTTTTCTCCAGAACAGCTGAGGCAGCTGGTGACTGCCAACCTCACAATTAATCTTATCAGACCGTCATAACTACAAATAAACTAAATAACAAGTGTACTTGGTGAATTCCTAGCAACAATGTTCATTTTCAGAGCCTGTGCAACTTGCTGCAACTCACAGACAAGGTCCTAATTGGCCACTTTTTTTTTTCCTAAATAAGGAAGCCTAATAGTCATCAAGCTGAGTCCACAGTAACACACTTGCAACAGTACACGTGTTCATACACCAACAAATCAAACATCAGCAAGAGCAACAGTTTTCCTACATGAAGCAATTACACTAGTGCACCAAAGAAATACATTTCAAACCATTTAAGCAGTGCAAATATGGACAATTCAGTTTTACAAACAGCTTCTTTTTTCAGATTAGCTAAGCAAACTGGAAACATATTTAAGATAACATGAAGTAAGCTGCTGCAAATGAAAAAAATATGTTCACAAAGGAGCTGGTGCTCATTTAAACATTTCACAGATTCACGTGAAATCACATGCTTGTTGGCAGATAAGGCCTGAGCTTCCTTTCAGTGAAGATATCCTCAGATGAAATGATCATCCCAATTGCCTTCCAGGAAGGTCTGTGTGTGCTTGGGATGTGCACACAATCCATTCAGTTTCAAAAAAGCTATTTTTTAGGAGACCTATAAAAGCATGACCAAACTTCACAAGCTGCAAGGAGAACCATACAAGCGTAAGCATTCAAGTAGCACAACGCTGCTTATGGACATAATCATTTCTAAATACTTCATACCTCCAGGGCCTTGGTAGAAGCAGGTGGCCTCTGCAGCTCCAGGGCAAACATTCCTATTTGGAAGGCCAGGTTGTGGTACTCCAGCCGCTCACTCAATACAGTCAGCAGGAAAGCAGCTTTGGACAAGGTGTTGGTTGCCATCCAAGTCTGCTTACTTGTTGATACTTTGTTCTTTTTGCCCTGTTTGAGAAGATTGCAGCAGGACATTTTAGGAAAAGAATTCACTCCAGATGTGACAGTATGAACAATAACTTTCTGCAAAAATTCCTACATACTGACGAGGCAAGACAATGATCAGCATTTGTCTAAAAGCAAGTTTATTCCTACTCTCCTGATCAGTTCTATGCCTGCCTCCCATCCTTCTAGGAGACAAAAGGAAGTTGGGAACAAACTTAAACTTCATTCCCTTTTTGCAGAATTCCAAATGCCAGTGGTTACGGATGATCATTGCTCCTTCCCCTATCTCATGGCAGCCCAACACAACGGAAGATACAGCAGATATGTCAATAAGACAAACGTCCACTATTGGACTGGTGCTATGCAGGCAGATGTTGTATGCCTGGCCCTTCCAAGGGCAGGGAACTCTGCCATACAGCAAACACTGCTTAGTGCCACTACAACTGATTTTCTGCTTATACACATGCACAGAGCTGCACAAAAATCAAAACTTTTTTTGTGGCTGGTGTATAGTCTTAAAGCACACAGCAGAAGGTACCTTTTAAACCTCCAAATATCCTTTGAAGTTAATGCTAAATAGGATGTTTTGTTCTACCAGATTTAAAATATATTCCTAAAGGAGCTGTTTCTTGCAGGTTTTAAAAGTCAAAGCAAGATTCACTCCGCAGCAAATGGAAAACGGAAAGAGTTTTTAATAAAACTTAGTTTCCAAAATCACCAGGTCCAGCTGAATGGCATGTTATTTTCTCCCTTCTTTTCCCTCCCTCTTCTTGCCCCAGTGATTGGGCACATTAATGATACGTGAGAAGTACAACCCAAAGAGAGTATCACGGAATGTCCTTACATCACAGTAAATGAGAAATGCCTGGGAATGCTACTGCACTCATCATATATATCCTTTCTCATGTCTAGAATAGAGATATGAGACAAGAATAGATATTAGACTAGCTCTATCTCTACCTTAGTTGGTGGCTGTTCCACTTTGAGATCTGGAGGGTTGGCCAGTAGGTCCCTGGCCAGCTCTACAGTTAAGCGACACGCTTCGTTACTGTATCCATGTGCATACAGAGCCTCTGCACAGGCAAACAGGATCTGCAAGAAAGAACAGATGGTCATATCTGAACCACTCTCCCTCAGGCCAGAGACAACCTCCTCAAAGTACTTGTGGCAAAGCCTCTGCAAACACAATTCACGATTAACCTTAGCAGCAGGCCTTCTCGTAGAAATCTTCCTCCCTGGACCTTCGCCACCATCCCTTCAAGCACTCCTCTAAAACCCCTCTTCTTCTACGATAAAGTCCCCACCTTCTTCCTCTAATTGCTATGATCAGGAAATTACTGAAAGATAAACTAAAACTGAAGCTCAGTTACTGTAACTGTTTCCACGCATACCCTTTTCAGCTTCCCACTTATATAGATGCAAGCCCTAAACATATTTTGAGATTATTATGGTAAGCTGTCACAGACTGTCTCTTGCTTTCCATAGAATTTGTGTTTATGAGATTGGATTTAAATTTTTCCTGCTGGGCATGTCTCAGTCTTTTTTTTTTCTTCATTTGAACTCAGTCAATTTTGCCATTTCCAAGAGAGAGACTGAGAAAAAGCAGACACTGTTTTGCCTACATTCGTAAAACCTGGAATCTGAGACAGCATTATTTAAAACTGGGAAGGGAGCAGAGCAAGGCGGAAGCAGAAGTGTGATACCACTGTATTAAGACTGTAAATATGGTACAATGGGTTGTGATGACATTATAGTTAAGCACGTGACTTAAAAACATATGAGGTTAAGTGCCAGCTGAGAGCGTAGGGAGACAGTGACACATACAAGACAAAGAAAAGTGCAAGACAGTGTTCTGAACTAGATCCAGCCCACCTCCATCCGATTCTCCTGCTCCAGAGGCTTTATACCAGCAAATATATCTTGCTCCTCATCATTTCCTCCTTCAGCTTTGTCATCATCTTCCTTGGCTACCTCCTGTGGATTCAGATAGTATACCTGGTAATCATCTTCCTCTTCTCCCTCGTCCCCTCCCCCTGCTGCACCATTCTCCCCCACTTCTTCTGGCTTCAGGCTCACACCACCGCTGGTCTCATCTGCAGAAGGTGGGTCATCATCGCCACTACCCATTTCTCCCACAGGATCCTTGGGTGATTTCTTGGACGTGGAACTGCTCCTGACATTGGGCTCAGGCCCCTCAGAGAAATAAACCCCACCATCCTCCTCAAAGGTGTCCCTGTAGCTCCTGCTCAGTGGGCTTTCTGCAAAACTAAACGTGTTGCTGGCTTCTGCCCCTAGAGCCAAGCTGCTGTCATCCAGGCTCATCTCTGCCAGGTCCGGCTCCAGGGAACTGTCTTCGCTGCTCATGCGGCGTTTCCCGCTATGTTTACTGGTCAAGCCTTTGCTCGCTGGCAACTTGGTTTTGCCCACTCCAGTCTTATACACAGTTTTATCACCTTCCGCTGAAAGCCGCCTCAGGACCCTCTGTGGCGCTTCAGAGACAACCTTCCGCTTTCCAGTGAGTTCCTTTGGCCGGACCGCCGGCTCCTGCGGAGAGGGACGTGGCCTGTCCCCAGGCTGCGGGCACGGCCCGCCAGGCTCCTGGCCATGGGCTCTGCCAGTCTCACAGGCAGTTTCTGCACACTGCAACCGGCAGCTCCGCTGCTGGATGGCCTTTACCCAACAGAATGAGTTCTTCTTGTCAGTGCTGCTATACGTGATCCCAGGAATGGGATAAGCCTCTTCCCAGTTGAAGTAACAGGCTTCCACAGCTGGCTTGAAACCCTGGAAGAGCTTCTCTAGTGATTTCTTGTGCTGACCCCTCTTGACATTATCTATGACTTTCAGCTGCCACTGTCTGAGCTGTGAGCAAAGGTCCCTGCGCCTGTGGGAAGAAGTGAGAGGACAGGTTAGAGAACAGACAAAATACATGGGCAACAAACTCCCACCCAACCCAGAGAACACCTTGGAGATCTGATTTACGCTGTAGCAGGCTGTCCTCAGGAGACTAAATTACTGAAACCCACGGGCACAGAACAAGCAAGACAAAAATACAACTTGAACTGATGTTCAAGGAAATCTGAGGAGCTGATAGGATTACATATAATTACTACAGCAATGACTCCCATGTTCCGTATTACCCAGCTCCAAGCTTCACTTAGAGCCTAGGCACATGAGTGAGATATTTGAATGGGCTACATGTTCAGCTGATCAAATTCAAGACATCTCAAGACACTGCACCAAGTGTCTCAGCCAACCGCCATCTTATTCCTGCCACAGATTTCAGGAATCTGGGATACAAGCCCAACACTTCGATCCTCAGATTTCCTATCACAAGAACACAAAAGTGTATCAAAACAGGGTAGCCCAATTTAGGTGCAAAGAAACAAAATGAGCTCAAAAGAATGGACTGCTTCTATCTGACCATTAAAGAAACCAATTAACAAGGGAGCAGACTGGCAGGGCTCGGTCAAGGAGAGGATTTTCAGAAGGAAAAAGGACGAGAGGGAACTACAGAGAGAAGGTAACATAAGGATGACAGTTTGCAATGAATTACAAATGAGGCAGCAAGTTTCCTTATGGCTCACTGTGAACAGTAGTGAGAATGGACAGAAGCGGTTTCTTCCTGATGACTATTCAAACTCTAAGAGAATAGGAAATCAAGCGGGAGCATTTGAAATATGCATGAGTTTAAGTAGGAGCTTTGAGCAAATTTGAAGTTCATCAGATAACTAGAATGCGAATACACATAACACAACTTCATGCTTTATTAAAAGTCAAAGAGCTTTTATGTCTTTTACTATGTGATGTGATTGATGTTTGTGCTTGTTTTAAGCCTCATTCCCAGTTTCCTACCATCTTCAGTCTGTTTTCATCACCTATGTTTAGCTACTTTATACTGCAAACTGTACAAGACAGAAACTGCATCCGTTTTAGTGTTCCTGATGTACCTTACAAACATACAGCATTATATTAGTGCTATGTAGCAATTTACAGAAAGCAAATATTAACTTGCAATTGTAGTAGAAAATTGTGTAGAAAATCACATCCATTCTTTGTTCTGAAAAAGATCTGACCATTTATAGCACATTAAATTAATACAGTACAATTTGCACACTATACTTTTTAGACTAGATGGGAAAAAACAAGTTATTACAATGTCAAGCACACTGTTTAACGCCAGCCCTCAGTACCTAAAATGCTATTCAGTTTATGCTAAATAAAAATTTACCAATGCGCGATATGGTTTAGAAATCTATAGGAACCTTGCAATTTTCCTCAGGCAAATGAAAAATACATACCTGTGATACTACTTGCCAATACTCTGCAGAGAACAAGCTCCCTAAGAGCACAGGAAATAAGAAATGGTTCATCTTGAAATGGGCAACAGTGAATAAATGGGCTGAATAAAAATCCACTAAACTGGCAAAGTTTTAAAAAGCTAAAGTTAAAATTTATTGGTAGCCTGTATTACCAACCACAGAAAATGTTCTCCACTGGGGTGCTGAAAGGCAGAATTATGCTTGTACGTTAAAGGGAGAAAAATTAGTTGTTTTCTGAGAGAAACTATTCACGTGATATGATGTTGCTAAATGTAAGAAACGGTGTCAGTTAAAGTTGAAAGCAATTAGAGTTCTCTTGAATCTTACATAGCGCATGGGCCAGAAGGACTAACAGTTGAACAGTTTGCTTAACAGGGTAGTGACACAACCACAGCACATCTACAGGAAGAGACTCCGAGGGCGCTTGCCTACCACAGAAATAATCGAGAGCCTGGAGCCCGCTGCTGAAGGAGTCTCCGCATTCCACACCCATTACAGATTACCCGGTTCTGGCGCTCACCTCTGCGGACTAATAGTTGGGTCAAGGACAGCCAGCCTCCAGAGCACCACCATCTCGTCACACATGCTGGCACAGGCGTGAGCAGCTACCTCCGACTGGCCGTTGCTGCGGCCCGTGTGCCCGCTGGCGCTGCTGTGTGACGCGGACGTCCGCACGCTGTACCACCAGCCCGTGATCTGCAGGAGAAAGGGCCTTCAGGAGAGCTCTGCTCTGGCTCTCACGCTGTCCCACGCTCCCGCTTAACTTCCTAACACATGGCTGCTGCATCTGCGTACCACGCTGTGTCAATATTTAACAGGTAGGCAGTAGCCCATTTTCATGTCATACCAGAAAAACTGAGTAATAAAGGCAGTAGCACATGGTGAGAACCAAGGGTCTCAAAGTTTGTTTCATTCCCAGAAGGCATGTGCTCCAGAGGGGGAACACACACAGCAGATTTGCTTACTAAAAGACTTAATGTTTAGAGGAAAAAAAAAAAAAAAAAAAAAAAAGTGAGTAGATGTGACAAATGAAGCACTTCCTTTCCTCCGATTAAAAATGATATATACAATATGGTAATTATGGAAACTCTCACTACATCTTAAATTATGGAGAAAGATCAATGGCCTGAACTATCAAGGGAAATCTTTTTCATAACAAGAAACAAAAATTTATCCCACATATTATGACTTACACTTACCAAAAGTATCTTATCAAAAGATAAGATACCAAAGTAACTTATCAAAAGTAAACTTACCAAAAGATACTTTCCATAAAAAAAATCAGAGTCTGAGATTCAACCACTCAACACACATCAAAATGACAGCTCATAGCTGGTGTACTTTGTTTTGGAAAAATTATTGTAATAAATCACCCTGACTGGACAGAAATCAAATCAGGTTTGCTTAAAAAAAGAATTCAGACTCATACACTGATACTAAAATGGGCAGGTGTTTTGGGGATGTAGCGTTGCTGGGGCATCACTGAATCAGCACAAAAGCAAGTGATAAGCTATTTTCGGTGTGGGAACACATATGCCTGTAATGCATTTAGATTGCTAAAATTAATAAATAAAAATTTCAGCCATGAATTTAAAGGTGCATGGGATTCTGATTCACAGAAGTTGTTCTTTTTTTCTGTACAGCAGCGAGGCTCAGTTACCTGCTCATAGTTGAGACACTGGTCAGTCAAAATCTCCAGCAAAGGAGCTGCGTTGCTATCCCGTCTCTTAAACATCTCCCGCACGATGGAGAGCAGGTTCCAGATTCCCTCGGGCTCCCTTCCTCGCAGAGGGCGCAGGAGACAGGCCCACTCAGCAGCAGCTGGTGGCTCCGTGGAAGAGAGATACATTGAATTCACATCACTGCATACAGAAGAGAGATGCAGTGATGAGGAAAAATGAACTCAAGCACAGACACACAAAATCCCACGGGGATATGCTACATCCAAATAAATGTGTACACTGTGTGGGACAACCATGCATAATAGAAGACAGGATGCATAGCTGAAGTCTGAGAATACCAAGCAAGGAAAGCATTGTACAAAAACACAGCAGGCTCCACCGAAGTAGCACTGGAAACAGTATGTCAAACTACAGTCTGGAAGGGCGACATCAAACTAAGCGGCCTCCATTCCATGGCATCACAGAAGGGTACATATTTTCAGATTATGTGAATATTGCATTTTCCCTTGAATGTGGAACACTTTACCTGAAAACAACAGGAGAGGGTCCACAGAACTTATGAAGAGTTTTCTTTATGTTGTCACTCAGAGTAGACTCATCTAAGTACCAGGTGCTTTGATCTGATGCAGAGGGTCCGGCAGTGGGATCTTAACAAAAGAACACATACAGAGTGTAGAGGTTTTGAAGAGCTGTCCTCTGTATGTCCAACCACAGAAATTACAGGGAGCACATAAACAATGTTGCTCAGTTTATTTCACCAGGCGCAGAACTGCTCACTATTTCAAAATGCTATCCCAGTACTGACAACACTAAACAAGGTGATGTTGCCATGCTGAATGGCAGTGCTACAACCAGGGACCAGGATAAATTCAAGGATAGTGTCAACAGAAACCTCATGAAATTCAGCAACAAAAAATGCAAACTTTTTTACCTGAGGCAGAAAACCCTATCCACCAGTACAAGTTGAAAAGCAAATGGCTGTGTAGCTGAAAGGGCTTGAAAATTATGGTGAACGTCAAGCGGAATTCCCAAATAAATCAAAGTGCACACAGGACTAGACAAGGAAAAGCATGACTACCAGATGTGAGGATGTTATTTTACCCCCCTCTATGTGATAGTAGTAAGGTTGCATCTGGAATATTCTATCCAGTTTTAGGTCCTCTCGTTTGGTCTCAAAAATGATAATGAGAAACTAGAGAGGACTCAGCAAAGAGCTACCAAGAGAGCTGGCACAGAGCACACAACCTGTGAAGAAAGGTTTTGTCTAACAAAAAGAGGGTGAGGGGTGATCGAACAACAGCTTTCAATTGTGACAAACACAACAGAGCCAAGCTCTTCGCTAGCAGAAGATGAGAAAATAAAGGGCAGCATCCACAGTGGAAGGTTCGTACTGGTCATTAGGAAAAAATACTTCATCAAGAGGATAATGCAGTACCACAATAGCTTAACACCAAGTTAAGCAGAAAAAAAAAAACATTAGAAACGGTGCAGTGCTCAAAGCTCCCTTCCTCCCTGCACGCCCTGAGGAGTCCACCACACTAGCAATTTCCTGCAGCTGCTCCGTATATAAACATAAATATCAGTACTTGTCCCCTTCCCTTGACCTCCACCTACAATCCTAGATATATGGTGACCCACCAATTCAGGAACTCAAAGCAACAGGAAAATATCTGTTTCCTATCTTTGACACAGGTTATTGAAATAGGATTCAACAGTTACCTGGGGCTCCACACACTGTGTTGATGGCAGTGGACTGAGACGATAACAACTCATCCAGCAAGCGCTGAGCAGTTGGAAGAATCTGCAAACATGAAGGAAACATTCCATACACATAGTATTTCTCATCCTGCTATACCCAGCCAAAGACCCACCTCAACTTTCATAACTGAAGGACTCATAATATCACAAGTATTAAATATCACATATGTATTTGTGTGCATATATGCATAAGTATGCCTGCTTATATGACACGTATATATTTATATACCTATTTGTGTGTGCATGTGTGCAGGTAAGTGCATAAATATGTGCATATGTAAATATATATATATATATATATACACACATGTTCAACCTATTACTTTTACAGTTTTTTTTCCTAGCTCTTTACCTTTCCGTTTAATAGCCATGTTTCCAGAAAGGACGGTAGAGGGTGCTGCAGATAACACAACAGCAGAAATAGCTGCTCCACTTTCTCCTCTCCTGTCTCAAAGCAAACCTTTACGCAAAGCTCATTCCCTGCATTCACACCCACCCTAAGAAGTAAACAAAATCATCATAGGATACTAGTTCCTTTCTCATTTCTTGAGGAGGAGGAGCTGCCAGCAGTGTGTGATACTGCAGCTGGTTTTTATAGATACGAAGTGACTGCCGCCAAGGTCACCATTTTCCTGCACTTACTCTGAATGCTTCTTGTTTCTTGCTCCTAAATCATTTCTCTAAAAAACAACTTCATGGGAATGGAGGCAAAAACTCTAAATTGCATCTATCCATAATTCTGCAGGCAGACTTCAGCTCATTTACCATGCTTGTAGCAAAGAGATAGCACATATCTTACTCAACACCGAGCTAACGCAGCCAGGGCTTCTGGCAGTTTAGAGCACAGGCAAAGGCGGCTCACACCTGACCGCAAAGCCCTGAGGACTTTTTGGTCCTTCTGGTCTTTTTGGAAGGAAAATGGATAGCAAAAAGCTCTTTTTCCCTCACTTTCAAACTAAGCCTGGCCTGCAACCGCAGATCTATTTCGTCTTTAACATTCACCTTCACAATAGGTTAGGGAAACAGTTAGGCTTTAAATTACTAGCAACATAACATCTGATATCCCCCCACCTCTCTCTGCACAGCAGCTGCAGTGGGAGATCACCCTGGAAGGCGAGTAATATTCGATAGCCTGGAGACAAACATTTGCAAATAATATGCACCCATCTCATAAACAGATGGAGAAAAACAACGTTTCAGGAGGACATCCTGCATTTGAGCCACCTGAAGAAATAGGCTCAGCACTAAGCTATTCTTGCACCTTTTTCACTACTACATATTGTTAAGACACCAAGAAGCAGAAAAGTCATGGGATGACACAATGTCACATCTTCAGCTGAAATACCAGGGACCTCCAGAGACTTTCCTTCGGATATTTTTGCCTAGACACATATGCCTAACTGGAATAAGAAAACTTGGTTGCTGAAAGGAGATTAATCTTGGGAGAAGAACTGTGTAAGAACTTCCAGCTGCTCAGCATCACTGACATTTCCACAGAGATGCAAAACCCTTTCCACAAAGATTTTGAAAAACACCTCCTATCTTGCTGCATTCCTGTGGACCCCAGTCCTTCACACTTGAAGGTAATGCAGCACTATTACTGGAGTACAATAATGTAACTCACAGCCGGAAATATGCATAAAATACAACCATGTGAGCAACCTACTCTGTTTCTACATTATGTAGTCAAAATACAGGGACCAAAGGTATCAAAATATCTCCACTCAGAAATACCACAGACTGCGGAGCACCTGACAATAAAATCCAAACTTTTCTGTTAGGCAGCATCCCATCAGATTATCTGGCAAGAAGTAATGTATTTGTCCAGATGTTACAGGGTGCACAGCCTGGTACAAATAACGGAAGGAGAAACGAACTTTCCAAAAAGGGGCTGATGCAGAACATATGGAGCACCATATCAAGCAAATAACTCGCATGCTGTTGAGGGAACAATGACCACCTCTGCTAGCCTTTCAAAACTCTCTTTTACAAAGTACCAAACTACATGCCATAAAGTTCGGAGGCCTTAAGTAGGAAAGAAACGTGCTTCCTTTTTATGTCCTGCAGAAACATGCATGTGCTATAGGTACTGAACTCTCAGCCACAAAAGAAAAGATGTGATTTTCTATAATTTTCATATTATTGACTCCTCTGTTTCCTCTCCTAAGGAGATTAATGTTTCTGAAGATAATTTAGAGGATGTTTCAGAGACAGAATATCTTAGTGTTCCAAGCATACTACCACATTATAAATATTAGCTAACTTCTACTTAAGACACTGTGCACATGATACTGAAATGTGGCAGATATTCAAGCATGGCAGTGTTTCTCTGCATTTGGTTGCATCAAAATATAAAGTTGCTAAGCTCTTATATTTTTAATTTTAAAGCAAACATTTCACAGTAACTTTGATCTGCTTGTATAACCAATGCATACATTTTGACCAGGTGACAGAAATTAGCTCACCTTGAAAATAAAGATATCTGAGGAATAAGAAAGAAGGATTTTACGTTTGACTAACATTTTTTTTTCTCTATTGTTTTCCATAGCTCAAATCATTCTTGGGAATCACCAAGAAGCTAGATGGGAGAAGTCAAAAAATCATTGATGGGTGCACTGGGGACTGCTCACCTAGGGCATATACACTCAGCCCCTGGGTAGTCATCTCAGCTAACAAAACTTGCAAAAAAAGCAATAATGTGATTTGTTCTGACCTAGGGCTTTCACCACTGTACATTTATTTTGTGTCAGATCTTCACATCCACAAGCTACTTTATGCTAATATTTATAGCCAGCACTGCTCACTCTCCTTTTAAAATATTTCTTATCTTTTATTGGCAACAATTGTCAAGTAAGAGAATGATGAACTTGAAAAGAGCTGAAAGCAAGCAAACTCCTAATCAAAGAGCATAGCTCATTATCTTGCAACAAATTCACCCAGAATAAAGACACTAGAATTTAGAAAGCCAGTGCTATTGATTTTACCTGTTGTGGAAGTTCACTGATTAGGTACTGAGCAAATTTTTGCAACTGGTCTCTTTGCAGCCGAGACAGGGACTCAGAAACAGGTGCCCGTAAGCAAACGGCAGACGCCTGAGGAAAGAGAAGGAAACATAATGCTGACATGAACAGGTCAGACATAAGCTGGGCTCACCAGGCAATTAAAGCACCATAAACATGGATTATGGCAAAGCACTTTGTTCTTGGTTCCAATGGACACAACTTTCTGTGTTGCAGATAAGATGCAAATAAGCTGTCTAGGTTTTATAAAAGCTGTTTTTAAGAGTTTCTTGTCAAGAAAACTGCTTAAACAGATGTTCTTAAGATCTGTTGTTGCTAGCAATTGCACAAATACTGGCAGAGATTTCACAAACAAACTTCTTAAATAGGACATTATTTTTAAGCCTCTGGCAAACAAAGTAGCTTGGTGGGGGGCTGTTTCATAGAAACACAGCCACCTCTTGTATCTCATTAAGCATTTTCTCTTCAGTCTTAAAAATCAATCTTGTTTCATATCTCAGAACAACAGATCACAGAGAACAAAAACGAGTTCCCTCACTTTTTTTCATCATACAGACTAAAAATAATCCAAACAGCACCCACCTAAAATTTAACTCAGAAGCAGGCAAGAGCACTTGGCTGAGAAAGATGCTTCTGATATTGATTTGGCTACACAGAGCAATACCCTGCAGAATGTAATCTTGTTGGTGTTCACAACTGACCAGCTTTCAGGTGGGAGAAAGGATGGTGGGAGCATGATCATCTTACACAGGTTTCAAACTTTCTGGGTGTCAATACTATAAACTGAAGCTTGCTTCCTAGTCTCTCTTTCCATAAACATTTCAGAGCAGAACGTAAGCCTTTGCCAACTTTACTGCCATGACTAAAGACAGAAAGTATACTGATATTTTCACACAACTCTAAGTTTAAGCCCACTCCAGCTGTCTATTTTGAAATGCCACTGACAAACTATTACCAAGTTTCAGCAGGTAATTAGCACTCATATAGGAATCTGGGGTCGACCATAATCATATTAAATATAAAATGTTGGGTGACAGCAGAAAATCTTCTGTTCCTTTCAGTCTTCCAGGCTTGATCCTTCCTTAACACATACGCTTTACAGCGTTCCAAAGACTTAAGGATTTAAATCTGCACACAAGACTGAATGATTAGCGGGTACATCATGTGGATTTTCACTGTATACAAGGCCAAATACAAACATACTACTTTTCGGAAATCCACAGGTCAAAATGACAAATGACGGGTGAACATAAAGGCCAACAGCGACCAAAATGACTTTTCCCCTGCACTCTGAATGATCAAATAGCCTAAAGAAAGAGATTCTAAGTCTCATATATACAGAGACTTTTATTAAAAGACTGTTAGTGACCCTTCACTCCTTGCAGAAGTGAAGAAAGAGTGACTAATTCTAGCCTTTAAATGAGAAACAGGAAGCGGCCAAAAAAGATTGTTTGCCCACTCTTAGCAATTCACACATTATCAAAGGATATCCTGCAGCTTAGAGCCTCAGTCAATTCACACTGCAGACTGCAACTGTGAGCACACACTTGCACAATCTGTAAGCAGAGAGGAATGCCAGCAACAACTTCCCTAGGGCGAGCGCATCATGCATAAAGCTGGAATGACAGACAGACTTGGGGGGAAAGATGCCCCATTTAAATGCCTACATTGTGTATCCGGAAGAGACAGAGCGCCACGACGTGAGCGCACCACTTGGCGCCAGCTCCGCAGGTGCAGCTGCATGACGTGATCCTGCATCGGTCGAACATCACGGCCACGTTGTAGGCACCTTTGGGCGGCACCATCTGCGGTGGTACCACTGTGGCACTCAGGTGGAAGCCTGTCGAAAGTCAGAAGTGCAAAGTTACTGCCCTGCTGCCTGGGATAGGACACATCCAACTAGCATGAAAATTCACGTAGGACATTCAGCTAGCATGAAAATTCACGTAGGTGCAATGTAAACAGTAAAACAATAATATTTGTAGCAAGCTGGCAACAACATCCACCCAGAAATGGCCACTAGTTTAGAGTCTCCAGCATCGTCGCTTCCCAACCAGCTATGACAGCACATTAGCAGAGAAAAATAACATGTTTTAAAAGCTTGTCTTTTTGAACTTCTTAATATACTGATCCATATTTAACAAGCTAAAGCCAGAATGGATCAAGCCACCACTGAAAGGTGTGGCTCTTCGATGGTGTGGTCACCGCTAGACCACACATACTTTGGGCATGACTTCCAGGTTAATTAACTGGCAACAGGGCAGCAGAACAGGTTAGGCAATTTCTTCTGAAATCTTTTCAACTCAATCAACTTTCAAAACAGAGCAGTGAACTATAGGAGGCAGCTCTGACATCTCCTATCATCACTTGTGGTTTCAGAAGTCACCAATTTAACAAAACAATTTTTTGTGATCTATACACCTCCTTGCAATTTTGAACAACAACAACAAAAAAAAACCTCTTCTATAAAGCCAGGTACCCTGAAAATGAAAACAAACAAACAAAAAACTCTTGCTCAGATAAAAATCAATGGGAAAGGGAAAATTCAACAACAACACTTAAAAGAAGCCAACCCACTCCTCTGTGCTCACACAAGTGAATTATGAATCTCATCTCAGGCAGGATGACAAAGAACTTTAATGAAACTTGGCTTCATGTAAACTTATCTACAGCACAGTCCATGCATGTCCTCATAATGCAGCTTCTTCTGCAAATAATGGTTATCCAGGGGCACAACATAAAGAGCAGGAAAAGGCCATTAAAGAGCACAAATACTCTGCCTGTCTCTAAGGTCCCTATCACCAGTTAATTTTCTTCAGTAGCAGTGAGTATCAATCTCAAACCTTTTTGTTAGATTCAATTTCAGTTTTAATGCTACATAAGAAAGCACAAGGAGCATCAAAGCTACAATCAGAATTCAGTCCAATGATCTACCTTACGTAAAAAGATATGGCTTGGGACAGATGTTTGAAATAGTAGGTTATAAATACAGGTTACTACATTTTATTATGACATTGTAAGATTATAACAACCATGGTGTTCAGTAGCTCACATGACCTATTGAATCCAATTTAAAACAATGTGCAGTAATTCTTCCTCAAAATATAATCCCTATGCTAACTTGCTGTTACCTTGTTTAACCTTTTTATTTCTCCTGTGCACCAGGATTCAAATCCTCTTCCTGATGTGGGTGATTATTTTGATTAGTGCACATAATGCCACCCAAATTCCTCTGCTATTTTAGCAATTGGAACAGAATCAAAACAAAAGGCGACATTCACCACAAAATTTCTGCACTGCTTATTACTAGCTCCAGTTCTAATTTATGCTCCTCACTTGGATAATATAACCCAAACAGTTCAGCTAGTCCTTCTGTTGCACTAGAAGCGTCTCAGACTAATGCTAACATGTCCTAATTTTCGCAAAGGCAAATTAAGCATTTCACAAACTGTAACTGCAGCATCTCTATTTCACTGGGAAAAAGAAGCATTCTAAAGGTGGCAAAGCAGCATGGGTCACAACTACACCTTCTTATTGAGAGCCTAGCAGGAATATTTTAACTTGCACATGAAGTCAATTAACTGATTGCATACAAAGAGGAAGGCCTGGTTTTAAAAAGAGACAAAGAGAAGAAATATTAAAAGGCTGCCACACAATACATCACCATGTTGAACTCACACTGCAGTGTGATGAACACTTCTGCCTGAGACACCGCTAATTCAAGCGGCCCTGCCTGACTCTCTTGCACCATCAATCTTGATGTACTGAACAACTGCCTGGGGGATGGCACAGGAAACCATATCAGGGAAAAGATCTGGATTAAATTAATGACTACCTTTTATCAGGATAAATGTCACAATCCACTTCACTGTGCAGCTTGCAGGCAGCTGAAGCTGCATGATTTGAAAAGGTGGCAATAACAGGGACTCTTCTGAAGTGATTAGCCCAACGCTACTCCTTAAAGAAATATTCATCAAACTGTACTCATTTACAGTACAACTGCAACTCTTATCTGTCCTGGTAGGTCACAGCTCTTCCGCTCTTCCTTAAATGTGAATGCATGAGTCATGTCTGCTGCTCTGACCTGGCCACCGCACAGAGCAGAGAGCCAGCTTCCCTCTCGCTGACTCCTGGCTCCCTCTGGTCATCAACAGCAAACCTACTACCACACACAACAGGACTTAACATAAAATAACTGTCCCTGTGTACCAGCAGCATTCATTCTGCAGCTGTGAAAAATGAAGATTTGTAGCCTATTCTCAGCAAGCTCCATTCCCAGGAGACCCACAAGAACAGGCCACATTTCCAGAGGAACTGCTCTGCACAGAGCAAGTCTGGTGCTCCACGAAAGCACTTCTCATGAGCGTAAGATACACTTCTACACTTCCACAATTCTTACAGACTACTCACACACAGAAAAAATACAGCAGGCAGACAGCACCAGCACTGCAGAGGATGTGCCAGGCCTCGCACTGAAGGATTTCATCAAAAATACAGGGTCTAGTTGTTTAAGGTTACTCTCGTAGTTAACTGTATTATAAATATAACCCTCTGCTATAAGAATAATAGCTAATCTTTGCAAACTTCACCTTTGCTTCATATAATATATGCTTTTTGGAAGCAATAATTTGATCAGATCACTAGGAAGACAAGTTCTTTTTAACCCTGAAGAATATAAATGTTATGGAGACACAAGCATTCTATATAGTTTTACCCAAAAGACTCAGATCAGATTAAGCATCAAATTTCCAAATTTGGCTCGTCACTCAATTTCACAGCACAACTGATGAAGGCTGGAAAAACAAACAAGCAAAAAAAACACAGTATTTTGCTCAAGAAATTACAAAGCACACACATAGCAGGGAGCTGAGTGTAGGATGCCAGCAAAGCTAGTTTAGAGATATGGTCACACCAGTGCTGTTCAACTGCAGACATAGTTTGGGGAGTGTGAAATACCTAGAGACATGGAGCTGCAGTGCCTTACCTATCTGGAGAGGGTCTTTGACAGCCCTCACCCTGAACAGCTGCTCGCCGCGCTGGAACTCATCTGCACTGCCGTTTGCCAAACACGAGTACAATCTAGAAGAAAGAAACGTAATACATCAGCATTAGTCTAGTTCCAAGAAACTGCACGTTCTTATCCTCTGCATTTTTTGTTTACCTGACTTTTAATAAATTCTCACCATTCCCCACCTTTAAGATGGAAGTCTCCCCCTTTTTTCCCATTTCTCCACAACACCTCAAATCACAAGAATCATTGGCCTCTTTATAACTGGGTTTGTAAATAGCCACTGACATTTCTAGGAATTTTACCCTAATGCTCTGGAATACAAATTAATTCATGGTCTAAAATTTAACTTTAATATAAAGACTAAAATTACTTCAAGGTCCATCCAGCATCATCAGGCCACAGCCAGAACTCCTTTGCCACATGCTCAGATGAGATTTTCTACTTCTGTGCTCACCAGAATAATTGCTATAGAATATACAACTGACTAGATTGTTCTATTCCTTCACAGCTGATCCAACTATTTAGATCAGCTAGGAACAAGCAACTATGAACAGCAATTATACAAGACAACAAACACACAATAAGTCCTGTCTAGTGAGCAGAACTCCTCTGAAAGCATCAACGAAGCAGAAATAGGGCACATTACCTGATGTCTTCCTCATTTTCGGGGAAGCTCCAGAAGGCGATCCGCAGCTGCAGTTGCTCAGGCACTGGCGGATAAACTTTCTCCACCACCTCGAATGGAATGTGAAATGCAACCTGCTTTGCAGACAGTTCCACCAGTGGGATCACCAGCCCATCTAGCAAGACAAGAAACAAGATGCTATTAGTCACTAGCGGAATTAAACCTGCGAGAGGTTAGTGATCAAAGAAGGAAGCCTTTCCATTTTATTTCTTCTCTCACCAAGTTCAAGGATCAGGCACCACAGAACTTTTCTGCAGAGTCACCTGACAGCTTCATGTGTGGCCCCCACAAGGCAGGGGCTGGACATTCCTAAAACCCAGTCGTTCATCAGGACACCTGCACTAACCTGGTAGTCATCAGCGCTCAAACTATCTTCTGACAGTACTAGAGCCATTTGGTAAGACATAAGGTCACCAAATCCAGTTTCAATACCTTAGTAGTGGTGGTGTTTTTTTTTTTTTTTTTTTTTTTTTTTTTTTTTTTTTTTTTTTTTTTTTTTTGTAACTTTCAGTATTCTGCAGTTTACACAACTTCCATTTAAAATCATGTTTGCTGCTTAATTCCTCTCACAGCCACCTTTCATATGACATCTATTTCACAAGTTCTTTACAGGAGCATTGGGAATTCACATCTTCACACAGCGCTGACTGCACTGAGCCTCTGAGGACCTCAGAGTGCACTACAAGCTTTACACAAATAAATTTAACCACCACCTTTCCACTAAACTAACTCTACTTTTTGTGTGTTTTTAAGTGCAGATCACAATTTCTTGACATCAGGCCAGGGAGAGCTTTATGTTTCTGCCAGGGAGGAGGATATACTCTGCTCTGGGCTCGATTACACTCTCAAAGCACATGCCAGCCTTGGCTTATCCGCAAGCACCTCACTGCTTCCCGGAGATCACCTCCTGACCTGACCCATCCACAGAGCGCCCCGCTGGCTGCCCCTTGCCTTCCAATTCCCATTGCCACGAGCCCAATTAATTCAGTTTCATATGCTCGATGTTATGTCTCTTCAGCTCCCTAACCAGCTTCTAATACACCACTAGAAGCCAGAATGAAAACAGATCTGGCCCCTGTTCCCCTCCCCACAACCACCAGGCAACAAAACCCAAGGAAAATTTAAGCCCTGATGTCACTGAGCACTTTCTGCCCCTCTGCCTCGAGACACCCTCGGGTCCCAAGAGCTAGGAAGCAGATAGGGAGGGAGAGGGTTTGCAAACACAAGCACGCAGTAAGGCAGCCAAGAGCCCCCAGTACTGAGCAGGCCTGTCAAACGGAAGGATTATATAAATGTGGAAAGAACACACCATTTTCAAACGGCCACCGTTGTGGTTACTCTGCACTAGGCAGCACTCCCTGCTTACAGAGAGGTAATTAATGGAGTCCTCTACTGTCACAGGATTATGTCTCCATCACCCGCAAACTTTAATCTGCATTAACTATGGAGCTTCTGTTTTACAGTGCTAAAATCCCATCCACAAATGTGAGAGCAGCAGACTCTACAGTGAACTCTGACAAAATAAGGAGCATCTCTTTCTCTTCAGCTATCTGGTAAACAAGATCTCAGGGGAAAAGTCATTCCCATTCCCACTCTTGACAATTGGCACAGGTCTAAAACTTCTGTCAAGTCACTAAAGAAAACTATTTACTTACTGCAACACATCCAGTTTAAATATCACAGTTGTTACCACAGTAGCAGTAAAAAAAACAGAAGGTGCAAATGGAGACACACTGATACTTGAAATTGCACTGAGCAATGGAAGGAAAAATATTTTCTGTACTTTTAATAGCGCTTCTTGTACAGCAGCATTTTATCCATGTCTTTCCTTATAAAATACTGGAAAAGAAATAACACCTAAACAACCTATATCTACAAAGGCACAAAAAAATACACAAAAAAAGCCTTCAGTATCACTGCACATTCTTCAAAGAGCTGGACTGCTTGGGTACAGCATCCCAGAAAGTGACGATCTATAAAAAAAAAAGGATTTGATGCTGGGTATGAAGGCCAGAAATCCTAGAGACAGATGGTGTTGGCGGAAAAGCAGCAAGAGCAAAAGCATTCTGATAAATATTGCTCTATAGTCATGCATCAGCATTTTAAATACCCTCCTGCCCAGTCGCGATGCGCTGGATGTACAGCAGGTGACCAGAGGAGCGGCAGCACAACCGCTGCCGTCACCTCCCACCTGTGCTGCACAACGTGCCTGTTCTTCTTCAGGCTAAACGAAAACTCCAGAGAGAGGCTCTGACAAGCTTCGCTGAAATTACCTCTCCTAAGAACACCTATCTTCCGAGAGGGAAAGAGTCAGTGCTGCTACACATCAGAAGCTCACATGCTTCCAGAAGAGCCAAACGGTAACTGCGTAGTGCCCAGGCTAATAAGTTTGGGGATGCTTCGACCTCTTGGTCCAGCAGCAGCGCAGCAGTGCTCACCTCAGACGGGAGCCCTGCGCTCGCCCCCCATCACCACCTTCCCTGACGCAGGGACAACAAGCCAGCATAAGCAGGGTTGTTGGAAGCGGATAAGCACCACCAGAACCATTTCCCCAGTGCGCGGGGCACTCCCCACCATCACCTGCTCCCAAGTGCGCTTCCAACCCCAGCAGGGAGCAGGCAGGAGCTCGGCTTGGCTGGGGATCAGGCAGGATAAATGGCCTGGGCTGAGCCAAGATGCCGCTCCCAGGTGCCCCTTTTCCCCAGAGCTGCTCGCCTCCGTCACACAGTCATATGATACACTGCAGGGATGGAAGGATTTAGCAGGATCTCCTCGAGGCACGGGCCCTCAGCTTTTCTACATAACCTACCAGGATTTCACGGTACAAAAGGAAATGCAGCATTACTGGGGAGGACAAGTCACATCAGCAATGTTTTGTTCACTCAGCACCAACCAGCTATACAGCTGTAAAACTCCTTGCCTGTAAAACTCATTGCAGACTTAAATTAATCCCAGATGACAATGACCGTGGGACACAGAGATGCACCATAAGTATGTGAGTGCCAGCCCCTTTGCCGAGTCTCTCGGATTTACTCCTTCAGAGAGGCACCCAAGCAGCTAGCTCATGACATCCCTTCACATGGTGGCAGGTTACTTACACAGTTTTGCTCCTCTTCTCCAATTTGAAGTTAAAAAGAAAAGCGGGAAAAGGAGTCAAAGTGTAGGATAAAACCCAGTACCTTAGAACTGTGCATGAAAAAAACAATCCCAGGGAAACTGGAGCAAAGAGATGTGCTGCAATGCAACAATGTACAAACACTGCAGAGGAAGCAGAGGGAAAGATCTTTCAGCCTTCAAAATAGGTAAATCAGGACAAAAATCACGAGGCCTGTCCAACAGATCAGACTATCTGGATAAAATCGGAAATCAAACACACAAAAGCATTAATCTTTCCAAAATCTAATCAGGAAATATAAACTCAAACACTGGCATGAAAATCAATAGTAAAAAAAAAAAGAAAAACCACCACCAAAAAAGACCAACTAAAGAAAGCCCCTTTTCCTCTCAGGATGGTCCTGTGCATGGCTTAAAAAAAATAAATAAATAAAATAAATCAAAATACTGCACACTTCGTGAGGTGAAGACTGTTACCCACAAGGAGATACCTGCTTTAACCCAGCGGCCCCAGGCAACGGGCTGATCTCACACCGAACCCACCAACTGCTTCATCGGCCGCAGCGCCAGCAGCAGCGGCCAGGCGACGGGCACCGAGAGCAGCCGACCCCCTGGCACGGCTGGCTCTTGGAGACGGACTCACAAATTCTCAGCACAGAGCTAAGACACTTTCGAAACAAGCTGATTGTAATAAAACCTGATAGGGAAAAATATCTAAAAAGCAATAATCTAATTCATAAGTTCCCAAATCTCTTCTAAATGCTGAAATTTCAGTAAGAAAAAGGGAATCATGGAGAAGAAATGGTAGAACATAACTAAAAAGTTGAAAAGGTTTTTCAATAATATTTTAAGAGTGGGTGAGTTCACACTAGATAGCTTGCCACAGTGTAAATACTAAAGAAGCAAAACCTCTCTGGGTTTCAAGGCAGCAGTCCCCCATGTTGTCAAAGGGAGAGAGAGACTTAGCTAAGAGCAGCTCCAAGGAGGCAGCTGAGCTTCTTTTCTCATCGGCTCCCTAAAGCTGGCTACCTTGGAGAGCCTGAGGTTAGTGCTATGCTTACATCAGATTAATACTGTTTGATTGTGAACACTGTCTACTGAGTCCTAAACCCATTCCAAAAGGATATCTTTAGGTATTAGCCATAGTTGATGGACTTATACTTGCTTGTATCAAAACACACATAAACACACACACACGAGGCAAAAAAACAGGGCTTAAGTTCTACACAAACGTATTTTCAGCAAATACAAAAATTCAAAGACTGATGACAAATAAAATGGGGAAAAATATTGGAGCTTCTACTGAGGATACAGCAAAGATAAGGGCAGTAAGACTGCAATATTAATATTAAAAATAATAATAAAAATCCAGTAATGAAATGAAAGATGTGAATCCAGTAATGAAATCAAAGATGTAATAAAGAATTGACAAGTCTGCAAGATAGACGAACCTGACAGAGAAGATAATTTTAAATTGTGAAGCAAAAAACTAGCAAGGATCCCTGCCTGCTCTTGGCAACGACCCACACAGAACAAAGGAAATGGTTCGGGTCTTAGAGGAATGTAGCCAGACAAAAAGCCTAAGGAACCTCAAGCAACTGTGACTTATAGGTTAAATGACTAGCAAATAAATAAATAAATAAATAATCAGAGCTGGGAAGGGAATTACTGAGATCACTTAATCTACTCACTCTGCACCCCAGAGGCAGGATGAAGCAGACCAAGACCATTCCAGGTAAATCACGTCTCATGTGCTTACCCCCATGCAGAAGACACAGCCTAAACAAGGGCTAGCTCCCCCTTTTTGCTACCGTTTCATGTGACTGACAGGTTTTGACTTTTATGACACTTTTGTAGTAGCTAAAACTAGCACGGAGAACTAGTCTTGCAGGGAAAAAGCAGACACACACAAACCTCAGCTGATACGAGCTACGCACACAGGTAGGTATGTTCACCAGGGAGAGCAACTTCTATGGGCGCAGGACGTGATGTTTGCATGTAAGTGTAGCTACATCACTTAATCTTTGTAGGCCATAACATGTTGAGGTCAACAATTATTCATAAAAACAGACTATGTTCAAACTAAGCTATTATTTCTTCAGTACAGTAACAGAGCTTGAGTATTAGATATATATACAGAGAAGAGACTGCTCAAATGATCAGCAAAGAGGGGCCATGAAAATACAAAAGAGTTATTAAATGGAACTGAAACAAACCCAACTAGGCCAAGCACAAGTGCCCTTGTTACCTAATTACATTATTTCCATTGGGTTACTTCCAGTTGACACATATTCCTAAAAATAAAACTCACATACATATACATAAATATAACTGCAAGTGAACAAATCTCATAGTGCAAGATTTCACAGTGCAAAGGCAGGACTCCTTGGGTTTGTTAGATATACCCTAAGGAAAACGGGATGGCATTTTTTAGTAGAACAAATAATGCATGTTGTAAGACATCTTGAACTGCACTAACTTTTCAGAGATGGCTCTACAGCTTTTATAGCTATCCCTAGCCCCCAGCTCGCACTTCCCCGCAACTCCACCACTGGCCCCAGTCCAAAACAGAGTAAAACAAAGTAATACAACTACACTGAGAGCAAGGACATGAGGGAAATGGAGTAAGCACTTTTGGAGGCAACAGCCATGATGAGAAGAAAGAACAGAAAAGCCAAGAGGAAATAAGCAGAATGCAATGACAGTGAATGGGGGGCAGAGGAATAAGTGAGGGAAAGAGCATAAAACCTGATAAAATCTGTTTTGCAAATCTTATCTTAAAAATGGTAAATATTACTTCTCCATTTTCAGGATTTGCCAAGCGGAAAAACAAATGTGTTACTTTTGGATGCAGTTAAAGTATATTTGTTCCATTTATTTTCATTAAAAGCCTATTACTGACATGTACCGGTGACAAATGCCTATCAGTGACAGATCAGTGTCATTTTTTCTTTAGCACCCTTTGAAACCAAAAGGTGTTCAGAACTGCCAGAGCTACAAAGTGATCAGAAAGGGAAGATCTTCAGAAATGCTGAACTAACATATATCCAGCCTACGTGAGCACTAAGAGGGCATTTCTGTCAGGATGCGGGTTTGTGGTTTTCAAGCATAAACTTGCAAGAAAAGAAGCTTCCCGTCTGCCCCGTACAACTCACAAAGCTCAGGCCACATGACAGAAAACACAACACATCTACAACACACACACTACTACAGGATCCACATATAAATGGGGGGATATGAAGACCGTCCTCGAATATTATGATCTTAGGACTAAATCATACTAAGCACAATTAAATGCAAGCTTTGTGAGGCAGGGACATGCAGACCAGCTGTATTTGCAAAGAGGCAGAGTTCTTGGTTAAGGTCAAAGAGGTGCTGCAGCAAATTCATGACATGAAGTGCTGAACCACAACCACCAAGCTCCAGAAAAGAAACTAGGTACCTTAACATACAAGCAGCAACTGAAATAGCTAACTTAACTTTAAACATACAGGAGAAAGAGATAAAAGACAAGCACTTAAAACGGTAGAAGAATTATCTTGAAACAGCCATGCCAAAATGCACCAAAGCTGTTGGGACAGGGGTGTGGAATAAAAGGGTTTAATCTAAATTGAGCAGCTTGAAAAACTTTCCTTACAAAGCCTCACAGCAGAACAGTTATGAAGTTAAACCACAGAGTAAAAGAAAGATTCGACTGATACCGGTTCAGAGCAGACTAGCTAATAAAGCACACTGGATATAAAGGAGGAATTTGACTTTGGACTTATATCCCTCCAAAACTCATTGCGCTCTGGGTTGCAGATGATCTCTTCGAGTCACACAGCTGGTCCAAGCATAGTTCACAGTGGTCACACAAACAGATTACCTATCGCTCCTGCGCAAGCCCCACTAACCGGTAATCCTGTGGCAGCTCAGTATAGATGCCAAGTACAAACTAAGCACAAACAATGCATTTCTTGCCCCAAATGCAATACAAGCAAAGAAACCCGACTAGCAACCCAAGGAGTGATGCAGCTCTGCTACAGTCACTTCACCAAATGGAAAAATATGGATTCCCCAAATGAATTTCCCACACTGCAGTGACAGATCCTGATAACTAAGTGCACACAAGAAGCACTTGTCCCAAACAAAGCAAATCCAGGTCTAGCTTGACAGTGCACAGAACCAAGCAACCTGAGGAGCTGAAGATACAGTACATTGTCAGTAAAGTACTGACTCCTGCTCATCTTCAGCGAGCGTTCCTCTCTTGCAGATCAAGAACTCCAGGCCACCCTGTATCGGGCAGGTCTCACAAAGCTCTTTGTAAAACAAACAAACAAAAAAACGCAAACCAGAGTATCGCTAAAATGTAGGGGTTTATTTCCATTCTACAGAGCCAGGAAACAGAGGTGGGGATTCTTGTTCCTCGTTCCTAAACTACTCACTGCAGTAGTTCCTCTATCAAGTCAGAACAAAGTTTCAGCTATTTGTTTCTCAGTCTACCCCCTCCACAGCAGTGCTTTGCAAAGCCAGCTGCAATAACATATGCAGAGCAGCAGATTGTGGAGGAAACTCCTTAGTAAAACACATCTATACAAGATTTTCAGATGCTGGGATAGAAAAACAGAAAAGGGCCAGGGGACACAAGAAGAGGGCTCTGGAGATGCAGAAAGGATGCTACAGACACTGCTGCTGAGGGAGGGTGTGATATGCTTGTTCAGAAGAGGCTACTGGAGGGAGCATTCTGACCTGCGAGCTCAGTCGGTTTTGTTCTCGCTGGAAAGTGTTTCTGTAATTTTTAAATACGTGCATGCTCCGAGCAGGCTAGCAGGCATAGCTAACCTGATCTACGAAAACAGCAGAGACAAGGCGCTGCAGTGTAACCATTAGGTATATCAGACAAAGTCAGCCACAGGAGAAAAACCTACTCATGCATTATCCATGAGAGCTGTACACTAGGGTGCTTTTCCTCATCGCGAAAAAAAAATAAACTTTTTTTTTTTTTTTTTAACTGAAAACATAGCTCTAGAGAAAAGTGATCACCAAATAAGCCCCAGAAAAGCAAATAAAGATTCAGTCTGAAACACTAGTACATTCATTTGCCCATAGGACAAAACAAATGAAAGAGAATACCAGTGTTACTAGGTTGTGTTTTTGTGTTCATGTAATTCACCTATTAAACCTTTACATAGACTTTATTAGAGCCTGTAAATAGTGTAGAACTTTCAAGAACAAAAGCTATCCACAAAATACATTTTGTAAGTTTAGGAACAGGTCTGCTTCTCATTTGCTTTTTCATCCTCCTTCCCCTCCCCTACCATCCTCCTTTCAAAGGCTACTAAGGGCATTAAAATTGTAACAGGATCTGTGTTAGGACTCTCATACCTCTTACTTCCCTACCTGGAGTTACACAGCTCTGTCTGAATCATTCTGCAGCAGTGAAATTACACTGACAAGAATGAGGTGGTGCAGGAAATACAGAGGTGTACCAAATCCTCTGAAAGAGAAAAGAAGAATTTGGGTGGGCCTACATCAGTCCTAAGCCACACAGTGACATTTTTATGTACAAAATTGTTGAAAAGATGAATTAGCAACCAAACTTTTTCACTAGTACATGCTGGAAGAGAGAGATGAGATTCATAGCCAACAACTGTTAAAATTACAAATCCCAGATGGCGGATTATGGTGCAGCATTGGAAACCTCGCTGTTAGCTGACAAACTGCAGTACCTATTACTCCGCAAATTCCATTAAAACCATCACAATCAGGTTTTAAGAACATTTATTTGTTGTTTTATTAAATGCAAAAAAACCCACTAATTTTATCAGAAGATGCCCAATCCATCCTCGAAGTCTCTGCCAGCTATGGTCAAAGCTATGGCACGGAATCAAACCTAAGCTTAATTTGGTTTCTGAAAATTGCCTAATGCTACATCACAAACAGCACTTATATATAGCCCAAATATGTAATGGCTCAAACTATCCTTTTGATGCTGTATTCATATTTCTAATTCAAAATCAGTTAAGTAGATCATTTAGCAGTATAAATACATCCCGACACAATGACTTCCACTTCCAACATTAAGACACTTGAGGAAGCAAAATAAGTTTTTCTACAAGGGAGACCTTAACGTGCATCAAGACATCTAAGTATATAACATTTTTCTATTTTGTACACAAATCCTGGAAGATTTGCAACATAAAATACTAGAAACTATCACATTTGGGTGGATGGCTGCTTTTTCAAGTGTCAGTAAGTTGAAACCCAGCCCAGTCTTGCAATTCCCATTCTCTGATGTACTTAGAGAGAAAAAAAAAAAAAAAAAAAAAACATGATGGTTACTCACACTCTCTCTTTATGTGGACAGAGCTTTAAATATATATAAATGCTGTCCTAACTTTGCTGCCCTTTTGAAAAACAGTATCATCCTCACACTAAAATGAAGCATAGAGACCGCATCCCAAAACATTTTTTTATTAAAGATGCCAAGCATTAAGGTGTATATATTGAGCTCAACTCCTACTTTATGCTACTGCACTTTCTAGAAAATGAAGCAAGAAACATCAAGAGGCTCGAACGTACATGAAGCTCGAGACTCACTTCTCACTTCTCAGGATATTTTTTGGAGCACTTGTTTACCTCAGAACTTCATTTTCAATTTCTTTATATCATCAAGAATACTTCAAGATACAAACAACTATAAATGAATAAATTAAGGAATCCTCTCTTCAGTGCAGCATGAGAAGTTAGTAAGAAAATCACTCCTGTTGTGTTATTCCTCCTTTCATCACTGGTGAACACAGCTAAAGACTTTTGCTGTGCCCAAGTAAATTTTAATCACAAGACAGATAACTCTCTATGTTATCACTCGAAGCTCCGCTTGCAATTAGTAAATTGAATGAGGGCTCGCACATCAGAAGTGTCATCTGCACTCCAAAGGTCTCCTGGTTGAAGAGATTTCCTTTCTTGCCTTATGTCCTTAAAGCACCACAGCTACAACACTACTGGTGTGCCAGAAACCAGATCGCTAGAAAGAACGTTGAATCAAGTCTTTAGAACTTCAGGATGAGCCAAGGGTGGAAAGCTAAATGTTACTTTTAATAACCATGGGGGAAATAAAGACAAAACCTAAATCCACGTTTTCTGAACTCCAGGACTGAAACACCTGCACATTGCTCCATCATTAAACTCAAATTCCTAGGACTCTTGTGCAATGATGGTACTCACACAAGTTCTGCCTAAGATTTTGTTGCAAGATATGTGTAGTACAGAAAGCTCTGAGCAAGTGTCAGAAGTTCCCTAGACACAAGTCTCATCCAGCTCAGAAAGGAAAACTGTGTTTTTCATGCAACTCTACTGCTTCTCCTGTGCAGTAACTGAAATCTTTTGCAGAGGACTGTGCTGATGAAACTGGAATATTTGATGTTATGTTGATGAATGAGCCACATGAGATCTATTTGTCTCCTCATAAGCTCCAAACCTCAAGAGCAAAATTTTGATATGCTCTTTTCTCAATTCTCACCCACTCTAACATGATTGACATCCAAAACTGTAACACGAACATGAGGCGGGCAATGCAGCATTCACAGCTTAATAACCTCCTCTGGAAAGTCAGGCAAGGAAATTCTTAATCCAATCTCACCCTCCCATTGCCCTCCCTAAAACACAAATTCATTTTAAAAAGAAAAAAGAGCAGCCGGGACAAGCAACCCACAGCTGTTAGAAATCCTAAAATGAACAGCAGATTTTTGTAAGGCAAGACAGCCAGTGCTACAAAACACTGTATTCGTGCCAGCGCTGGCCAAGGTTTCATGACAAATTGGGCAGCTTGCACGCAGAGTAACTCTGGAGCTGATGAAGCAGAACAGCTCCAGGCTACTCGCTCTCCCTGCGCCGCTACTCGTCTCGCCGTCGCTCTGCGCGGGAGCGAACGGCACAACCTGCATTGCGTATTCAGAGCACAGGGATCAAACAGCTCCGGCTGAGCATCTATCAAGAAATACTGGTATGTCCCAGTGCCGAAAAAGAAGCCTTACAAAATACCATGCAAATATTTACTGCGCTGCTTTCCACCACCAGTATCCATCCTGAAGAATTACATGTGAAAATAAACTTTAAACCAGCTTCTTTTCCTGTGTCTAAATCCCAGTGCAGTATCACTGCTGGCCAAACAAATGCACTGGCAAACCTGGAAGCAGCACGTTCCTGAGCGCATCAGAACGTGATCAAGCTGACTCCACTGAGCCTTTCTGGAAAGCCACCGTCTGTAAAGAATCATCACGGATCTGTTAGCAGTAAAAAAGCTTTCTCATCTCTAGGGAAAAAAATAAACAAAATAAACATCTATCGGCAAGCAAAATAAGACACTGCCTGTTAATATGACCAGCAGGAAGTCATGGGAAGTTTAAAGATCTCTTTTATAGACAGGAGTCAAAAAAGCTAGATACCTAAATGTTCTGAAAAAGAAAAAAAAAAAAAAAGCAATTTTAATCTCTAGTTTTGGACATATCCTCCCAAATCCAACCGGTGGTCTAGTGCTTCGGGGGCAATCCCAAGCTCACTTAGACCCAGGCTCTCCTGCAGCTCAGAGGGGCAGCAGCCCCGACCGCCCACGCTGCCCAACCAGCAGCCTCGGCCTGTACAGGCTCTCCCCACCGAACCACTGCATCTCCTCCTGTCAAAGCATCCAGTCAGTTCTTGGGATCCTTGGGATCCCTTCCACATGCCCCTCCTGCCCTGTGGAGGAACAAGGGCAAGAGATGCCATGTGCAAAGTGTAGAAGTGGGCACAGAGGAATGCAAGCAACAAGGAAGCAACTACAGCACCTTTATACAAGAGGTGGTAATTACAAGCACGTTACCATTTTTGGTGCAAAAAAGAAACCCGAGAAAACTGCCAGGCATTAATTAAATACACGCCATTGCATGAGTCTTCTGCATCTGGCCAAGCAGACCTCTCCAACAGCACAAGACTGAGGCAAAGCCAACCCTCCTCTGGAAACATCTCCAGAACTCCCTAACCAGCCAGGGAAAACTAACTCCCTGCCCGTGAGAAGGATTAGCAGCTTAGCTGACCCTTGCTCACTACTGCCTTAAATGCCATCAATCGGTCAATGGAAATTCCCAGAGCAGCCTGGGCCCTGCACCACCACCTCTCCTGCATAACATCGCTCTCCCTCCGAGCAGCAGGAAAGGTCAGTGCAGGTGTAAGTTACAGCATTTTCACCCAGCCCCTCTAGCTAGCTCTGCTGAACAAATTTACAGCTGCATTTCCCCTTTTCTCCCATCTCAGCATTTACTGACCTAAATATGAAGTAGCAAACAGCATCACATGTAATATGCAGCAGGAACTGTAAACAGCTCCAGAGAATTATTAAAAGATGTTTGCTACGGACCCTGCAAAGGTCCTGGACTCTCAGGATCATTTCTCTGTTGTTGTTTACTTTCTAACTTACCAGCAAGACTACCAGGAAGTTTGGAAGTCAAGTTGTTACCAAGAGTTATACTCATTGCAACCAGCGCTACATAAAAGCGCGGAACTTAGGCGTTCAAGTCATCGTCAAGCTATTTGATTAGCCTCTAACGTGGATTAATGAGGATCCAAGTTCACGCGTCCTCTCTAGACACATGCAAATTTACAAATTAGGAATTCCAGTACAGTGCCTTTAATAAAGAAACAAAGATTAAAGAGTAAGTTCTTGAAATCAGGATTTGTTAATACAACAGTCAGGAAAACGTGATGACATAATGAGGACAGGCAAAGACGAAGTCCTGCAAGCACAAGAGAAGACCCAGAGACACTCCATGAGGTCACACAATACTCAAGAGCCACAGGTTCGGCAAACCTTTCTGTACTTCAAGGAGGAATCCGGTTCTGTCAGTACATTGACAAGCTGCCAGCAATAATGGTTTAGCTACATGTGGCATTGCTTTAACAAATCTCTTTTTTTTTTTTAAAAAAAAAAACAAATATATGCTTTAACAAATATACGTTTTCCAGTAGTTTATCTGGAGAGGAAAAAAAAAAAAAAAAAAAAAAGCCCCAAAGAACCATGCTAATTTTCACTTTAAAAACTGCTGTTTGCTTCTCACATTTCCACCAGTAAATTCCTAGTGTTTACCAATATTTATGAAGGGCGAAGAATCACCACTGCCTGTTTACATGTTTTACCTCTGTAAACAGAAGAGGAGGACAGAACTGGTGGCGTACATGTTACCAGCCCACTGTTTCATAAGGTCACCTCATAAGTGACTTGCAAGGTAAAAGCATAGCTGGATCCTTCCTGTAAAGAGTCTTGTTACCTACAGACAAATTCTGGGTAAGGTTTCTCTTTATCACACCATTGATTTATATTTTTGTAAGGGCTGGCTTTCCTCACATCGTTTTTAGTCTCCGACCTCCCTCCTTTTCATTCTCTCCAGCCCATTCTCCCCTTTCCAGCAGTGCAGAATCCAACCTTTTTCCCATGATGGGACAGGCTGTCTCCTAAGGACAGAGTCCCCTTCTCATCTCACCCACTTATCCTTTCTCTTTCTTGTATGCACCAATCCTTAACCCATATCAAAAAGAAGCTTGAAAGCTCTACTATTATACCTCATAGTCACAGAACAAACCCAGCGGACAAGCAAAATATAAAAGAAATTGAGACATCAAGAAAGAAGACACAGGTCCTCCATTTGCAGTGGAACAAGGGATGCTAAGAATTTGGTTAAAGTCACCATTCCTGCAGCCTCTTCAGAAAGTGTCTCTCTCCTGGGGAAAGAGAACGGCTTAAAGTAGAATTTTTTCAGTACTGACCACACACCGATAGTTTTATACAAATGCAGAAAAATCAGCACACAAATTTTTCAATTGAATGCATGCATTACTAAGCATGCTTGACCATCTCCTATCTTATAACTGTTAAATACTAATATTTCTTTCATTTTTTTGCTGGAGTAATCTAGGAACACTAATGATTCATAATAGCAATAATAATTTTTTTAAACCTCTTCTTTTAGCATCCCTTTTTTCAATTTTTGCAATTCCAACTCCACTTTAAGAATGACAGAATAAATTGTTTTTGACTTTTTGAGTATGCTACTTAAAGATATGAAAACAAGAAGTATTATATCGAAATTAATTATGAATATTCTAAATAGCCAAATATTTACTCCAAAAATTCATTAAAGCATGTAAAATAGATATTTTAAGCTGGGCATTTCTTTTTTTCTGCAACAATGTGCAATAATTAGGACAGTGGACACTTAAGAAGAGACGGTTTCTGCTGCTGACTTGATAACTAGCTGTGAGAACTTGACAAATCATTGATGCCCACTGCAGTTCCCCTAAAGGTCTACTCTTTTTTTTTAGGGGCAGGGCAGTGGGCAGCAAAGAGGAGAGCTTTTTTATTTACTTTATGTTTAAGAATACCCTATGACCCCAGCCATTCAAGTCTCTTTTTTTTTTTCTTTCCTTTTTCTCTTTTCTTTTACTCCTTATTTCTGCATTTTGTGTTCCTTGCTCTCAACATTTAATTCACCATTTTATCCTTTCTTCAGCATACTAGCAAAAATTTTATTACTTATCAGCCCTGGACTGTCAAGAGCTTGGCATGGATACCTAAGCACTCTCCTACCCGCCAGGACAGTATCAATAATGTGTGCACATTTCCCTTCAAATTCACCAGTTATTCCAACACTACAAGATAACACATTGACTTGAGTACGTACCACTTCAGAGAGAAGAAAAAAAAAAAAAAACAGGGGAAGAGGGGGAATTTAGTCCCAGGTCAACATCTGAGTTTTATTTCCACGACTAGTATGAAGAAAAATTGTTACTTGCTGTATATTACACCAGAAATAAATATTTTGATAAGTCTGATCTATTCACTTCTTTATGCCTGCCAGTTCTTTTCTCACTAAAGCTGTAATAAACATACACTGTATGAAAGGTGCTATTTTCCTGTATATGGGCTATGCTAGATTTTTGTTGCTTTTCCTCAAGCTGAACTGGAATTTCAACATTTTAAATTCACATATTAAATTGCGTTTAACTGATGGTTCTTCAACCAAACAGACCACACCACTACGTTTAGATTGGAGGCTACACAAATACAGAGCAAAGCATGTATGAAACTGGCAATAACTTAATTCAATTTATGAATCTACTTGGTCATCTCCATTTACTGAACAAGCCTGTTTGGGTTCTTGACACTTCCAATAACTTTTTGGACCTGAGCAACTTGCACTAAAATTTCTAGCAGCCATGTGATGAGTTAGAAAGATTCATTTGTGTTAAAAGGCTCAAAACCAGACCCCAAAAAACACAGTAATTTGCCTGGTGATGAAGATGCACTTCATGCCTAACCAAGCCCTAATTTATAATTCTTCCAGGGTTTTCATGAGGGCAGGAATTACATCTTCTCCTACATTTTCCAGAACTTATCAAAAGCAAACAAACAAACAAAGCTTTTGTCTTTTCTGCTTTTGCCCTTTATCAGCAACACTCCAGAAGCAGCAGCCAATTTTCTTGGCCGTTTTGATGGGTGACCCCAGGCATGCAGCAAGGGCAGAGCTCCCGACACAAGGCTCTCTGCAGTGATGTAAGATATACAGAATTAGTCTCCCATTGCTCCTCCTGCTTAGAGCACAAATTATATGTCAATTCAGACAGATTAATTTAACAAAGAAAATAACTTCTGCTGTTAGCATTCAAAGTGCCATAAGCAACAAAAGCATTTTTGAGCATTAAAAGAAAACACTCTACTTAACCCGAGTTATCCTGTGGTAAAATACTCTATGAACAAAAGATATTGGTGTTTCATTACAGAATTGCATTTGGCCAGATAACCACACATTTAAAACCTGAAGTTTAGCCTGAGAGAAAAACTTCAGTGCCTTATCTTCACTTTGTTTTTTACCTCAAGACAGAACTATCATTCAACAGGTAAAAAAATTAGGAGATACAAAAAAAGCCCACATTTTAGCAATTAAAAAAATGGTCAAAGGAAAAAAGAGGAAGATAGAGATAGGACACAAAGGAAGAGCATAACACGGAGCCTAGTGTCAAACCTGGGTCCTTATCCTCGCTTCCATAGGGCTAGGCACACCATGGAGAAGGATAAGTCCCTACAAGTATCTGAGACTCAAACACAGCTGTGACCTCAGTTTGTTCAGCAACATGAAAGAAACATGAAAACCGCAAGGTGAAAGGAAAGAGAAAACAAGCACAAAAAGAAAAACCCAAGGAATCCAGGAAGGCATCCCTGAAAAAAGATGACACATTAAGAAATGGAAAGAACATGCAAGACCTCTGGTGGGGGAAGAAAAGCCTATTTAAAGCAAGAGGCTGAGAGACAACATTAGAGTTAAAACTGAATTGGTCCCTTAGAACCGCAGCAGAAAAAAAAGAAAAAAAAAAAAAAAAACTCCTCTTGATAACTTCTTTATGCGGTCTCTTACATGCCGGTTCTTGGGGAAGGGAGCCCAAACATTCAACTGTCTCAAAAAGGCCGTCTCTGGAGTCTGTCTGCAGCATCTCCAGCTCCCATGCACCTACAGCACTCAGTCTGTACCTTGAATTATAGGACTGATACTCCATTAAGTCATTCCTCAACTTGAATTTCTGCTGCTGCTATATAGAGGGCCTACAGCATTACCAACCACTACTATAATATACACTGGGTTATAGTTCAAAAATAGGTGAAATCCCTTTTACCAGGGCAAGAAAATGTACAGAAAGGTATTTCCTGCTAGCAGCTGAGCCTTCTTTTTCATACTACCACAGAGACCATTTCTCTTTGGACATCTCATCTCTGTTCATTTCATAAACACTTGTGATATCTTCTTGTCTACATTTAGCTTCTTAATTCTATTGCTTATGCAAAGAAAGTCACTAAGCAGCTATACAGGTATTTTGCTCAACAGTTTTTGTTTGGGGGTTTTAAATGTTATTAGTGAATTTAGATGTACTACAATTATAACTATATTTGAGCTAAAGCAGATTTATCATGTGTTGTATTACATTTAAAAAAGGATGCATTACATCAGTATCTCCCAAAAGTATAGGCTGATTACATAATGTCCCTCTCAATAGCAGAGGCACAAATAAAGTAGCAAAAAAAAAATCAATTCCAGCCTTATAATACACAGTAATTGTCAATAACAGAACAGCAGCAAGCTGCAGAGTCTACATTTTCAGCTTCACCAGCCTCAAAGAGAGGATACTTTGGATGACACCAACATTCTTCTCTGGGAAAAACAAAAGTTTGAAGGCTACATTATGAACACGAAAGAGACTGCGCATTTCTGCTGCTGCCTTCTTGCAATTATTTTTTTGCACTAGAGTTAATTTTAACATATTAAACAGTTAATGGCAAATCAGAGGAAGAAGCTCTGCTCTTCAACCCATTTATTCTTTGTCCTTATTCACTAATGAAATCCAGTCAGTCATTTTACTACTGTAGACACTGTTCAGACTTTGATCAGGTTTTTCCTCTAAACTGATCATATTCTCACCTCAGGCTCTATCAACTCTGCGCCAAATAGTCCAGCTCCACGGGTTGTTTTTTTTTGTTTGTTTTTTTTTTGTTTTTTTTTCTTCTCAGGTGCCCTATCTCAGATTTACTTAGCTAGCATTCCTAGCAGTTTGGAAGAAGCTTTGCACCTGTATTACCAACTTACAACATATAATTTTCAACTAAATGCTACCATAACCCATCTGCTCTTTTTTTCTAGATGTTTTCTAGACCTCTATCTGCAATTCTTAGCCTAGTTAGAGGAATTTTGCCACACACTTTGCGATGGTTCACGCTTACAGTCAGGGTGGGAGATCAAGCTTCTTCACTAGCTGCCTATTGAAAATGGTTTTCACACAACTCTTCAGCATGCTTCCAGTAGAAGCTGGTGTGAATGAATAAATACAAACTGATTAGAAAAAAAATTGTGAATGCACTGCTTAACAGTATTTATGGCAACCTCTGAACTGTTTGGTAAATATTTGTTCTTAAGAAATTGTTAAATAAAAGGGACTAAAGGCAGAAAAAGGTTTTGTAGCTTCCAGGCAGAGACAAAGCCAGAGGTTCAAGGATTTGGAGCAAAGATACTTACTTTGACTTTAGGTTGAAAAAATACAACCGGTTACAATTTAGGTTTCTGATACAATTACTTGGATACTTAAATTTATAAATAAGTCAATTCCAAGGATCATACTACAGAAACTCAAACATTTTTCTCCACCTTATCATCAGCTTTTTATCAAGTCGATGGGGTGATTGACATGCAAACAAATAACTCAATTTTTCAGCTACTCTCAGCAGAGAATCCTGTCTGCATTTGCAACAAGCTACATCACATCTTATATTTACACTTGCATCACACAAAATCATAATATTAAAAATCAAACAAGAAGAAAATAGAAAGTTGTGAAAAGCACGGAAACCAGCAGTTGTGGTGGCCTTTTTTTTTTTTTTTTTTTTAAGCTTCTGACTTGTTTACTCCTTTATTTATATTAAAGACGAGTAATTCCAAGCCAGCAACACTCCTGCCAGTCCCAGGACAACTCTATTTGAACTAATTACTGAGGAATTGGACTCTCACAAGGACAAGTTCAAAACAATTGAAAAAGCTAGAAATCCTTTATTACATAACTTGTTTGACTGATCCCAAATCAAAACACAGGCCGAGTGCCAAACTGGAGGAGAAGACTAAGAAAACATAATTCCTTTTGTTTTCCTTTAGTGTTCAAAATTGAAAAAAAAAAAAAAAAAAAAAACCGTCTAACCCAATTTTTGGGTGCACAGGCAACTGCACCACTACAACCACGCTGCAGACCACTGCAAAATGGTAAAACTGCTGAAATAAAAACACACAAGCTGAATTTAGAATTAGCACATTTTAGAAGACTCCTTACAACTGACCATCTCAGGACCTTGCAAGACCTACAGGTATCGGAAACAGTTAAATCCGCACATTCAAAGCAGTCTCAGAAGCTAAAAGAGCAGATCAACATGCTATGTATATTAAAACACCTGTAAGTGTTCTATATTGATGACAACATTTATGACTTTGTATACCAGATAAATAATAATCTGGAAGTGAATCCCTGCTCAGGCACTTCTCAAAATAACCCTGAGCAGAGCCTGGGAACTGCCCATACAACAATATCCTTTTCAAATATCTGCCGTGTTTTCCAAAATAAATGCTTTCATAGAAAGGACTTAAGTCTCTCTGCAAAGAACACCTAAAAAAGTGGACCAAGTACAAAAACACAACCCTGCCTATTCAAGTCTGCAGAACTTGGAACAACCATGGCTTGGTACGGTGTGAAAGACAACAATGGTTATGAACATGCACCATCTACTGAAGTGTTTTTTCTGTTAATGCAACAAGTGGATGACAGTAGAGAGGGCAACTGCTGCTTGCTTTTAATTCAGCCAAGAAAGCTAGAGGAACTTGAGCAGGACCCAGCAAAATGTATGATCACACACTGAACCACTGAAGAGCAATCAGCAAAAAGCATCTTGAACAAATACAACCACCTTTACAAACATGAATTTGACCCGCAAATTGTGCACACACCAGTTTCACATACTTCTGCTGAACTGGTGATGCCTCCTTTCCCAGAGCCATCTGCTTGTAACACCTAGGCTCCCTTCCATTAGCGTATGCAACAAGACCTAAAGCAAAGGACAAAGTTTATACGCTTGCCCTGTGCCAAATCCTTCTTCCTACATCTCAGGCTTCACAGCTTGAAAACACATAATATTAACACTGCTCACCTACCTCACACCATCAAAACGTTACAAACTAAAACCAACGCGTCCTGGCAGCAGGGTATTATAACAGTTATCCAGCTTGCACATTTATTCAGCACTTCCCTCTCTGTTTTTTGTTCGTTTGTTTTGTTCTGCTTGTTTATTTGTTTTGTTTTTCTTTTTCCTCTTTAACTTTTTTTTTTTTTCCACTCACCCTTGCTCTTATAGTGAGTAGTCCAAGACACTGCATATCCTGGACTACAACCAATTCTCAAATTTGTCAATAATTTAATCTCTTCTGAAAATCCAGTGGTACTTTCTGGACCTAAGCTAGTGCCAAGCAAGTATCTGTGTATATTGCAACACTGTCAGATTTCAGCACAATTCTTTATAAATTGCATTCTCTGTTCTTATAAGGCCAGCATTCACAAGAGAATGAGGTTTTGTAGCTCCAGACAGGAAGACAGTAACACAGCAGCTGATGGTCATGAAGGTCAGCAGTAACAGGAAAAGTACTGACACTGGACTGGAAGAAAAGAAAGGAGACATAAGGAACAGGGGTTTGTGTCATTTCTGCTAACTATGTACCTAGCTCTGCACAGTGTAAACTCCACATGAATTCCAGGGTCAAGATGTATTGGGGTAAAAGAGAAATTGTGTTTCAATTAAAAGCAAAAACAACAACAAAAAAGAATTAGCAGCTCTACAATAGATGTAAATAGCTTCTGAATGGCTAATACTGTACAATTTTCTGTCTGTTGTTAAAAAGAAATGACTGTCAAGAAAAAGGAAATAAAACAACTCTTACAGAGCGGACACATTGTAGCTTGGTCACTTCTTAGGGTCTTCTTGCTCTACTACTACAAAAGAAAGTTTGTTATTTTAAGAAGAAAAAAAGCAAACAAGTGACTGCTCCAAACAAATGAGACTTGCACGCTTCTCCACGAGCAGTGCTGAAGCAGTTGTAAGCACCTCTGTGAAACCCTAGTGTAATTCTATCAGTGCAACTGGGAACCCGTGCACAATTGCTAACAACCAAGTTTGCAGCTTCTTTATAGAAAATTCTTTTAGATTTTCAAGAAGCAGCTCAGAAACCGTGCTCAAACAAGGAGCACTACAGCAGTACAGAAAACGCACGGATGACAACGTGCCCAAAACACAACTTCTTCTTCAATTCTCTGGTACGATTCCCAGTTTCCACCTTTGTTCAACAACCGTCTTCTCACCACGTCCGACGTCTCTTTGCACCTTTGACATCTCCTCTGCAAATGAGCGCACCCGCCAACCCCGGGCCTCTCCTCCGCGGCAGGAACACCCCGCAGAGCGAGGTGCCCTCACCTTTCATTTTGACAGTGGGAGAGTTGGGTCCGGCCGATTGCTTCCTCCATCCTCTCCAGTTTTGGCACAGGCTCTCTGCCTCGGAGATGAAGGAACAAAGAGAGTCTTCTTCAAAGCGGTCGGAGTCTTCAAAGGAAAACCTCTCGCCGTCCTCCCACTCCGCGAACATGAGTTCCATCACATCCAGCTGACCAGGAGGGGAAAAAACAAGAATAAACGCAGAGCCGCTCGCTGGGGCAGGTGGAGGGACTCGAGGGCTTCTGAAACGCTTAAAAATTCAGCTCCTTTCGGCTCCCTGCGCTGCAGCAGCGGGAGGAGCGGCGCGCGAGCGGCAGAAGTGGGAAAGCAGAACGAGGGAACCTTGTAAAAAAGCCCAGCAGGCGAGTTCCTTAAAAAGTTAAAAACCAGGAGCGCGCGCGGCGGCTCCGGGGCTGCCGCTCCGCTCCGGCCGCGGGCGGCCCCGC
>VZSV01000159.1:1251961-1280994 GCA_013398735.1 Nothocercus julius
TCCCGCGGGGACGGGCCCGGGCTGGGCCTGCAGCGCCACAGCCCTAGGGCGGCTGCTGAGGCCTCGGGCAGCGAGGCCGGAGCAGCCCCGCGCTCCCCAGCAGCGGTACAGAGCAGAAGAACAGCGCAGAAATGCACCACAGCAGTGGCGGTTTAAAAACATGTGTGTATATATATATATATGTATATACGCACACAGAGTCATATATATGTAGATCACGGCTGGGGAAGCAGACTGAGAATAGAACACACAGTGAAGAACAACTGAGGCGAGACCTCTGTTGTGACCCGCAGCAGGAGCCGCAAAGGGCCCGGGGCTGCAGCCCCGGCTGGAGGCAGCCGGGGGCCTGGGGGCAAGAGGGGCCTGGGGACAGGAGGCAGCACGGAAATTAAAAACGAGAAGCTACTGCCCGGTGTGGCTGCCCTGGACATTAACTGGAGGCCATTGGGTGCCTCTCCATTCAGGGACAAAACGGTTCAGAGAGTTGTAAGATCAGTTATAGTCCTAAAGAATTCCTTTTCATATTATGCTTGCACTTAAAGCAGAAATTTTTCATTTACGCTTAATTTCAGGACCTATTTAATGATTCCATTATTAGAGAAGACTTGTAAAGTAACTAATGGTTTCCAGTTTAAGCCAGAATTACATTTGAACCTGAGAACCATAGACTAGAGCTACATCTGCTTTCCCCTATTTGTAAGGGGGAAAAAGAGCAAGCAATAGAAGAAAAGAAGAGCACGAGAACAGAGAATTAAGTACCGAGAAACAGAGAGCAAGAGAACATAGAATTAAATACTGAGGAAGAGTGGACCTAGAACTGAGAAGCTGAACTACCATGTCGCTCGTCTTAAGTCACTGTAGTCCTTGATCAAAAAGGAATCCACGTTAATTGAGGGATCCTCACAGCAGGCCTTGAGAGGCCTCTTAGACCTCAAGGGGAATTACTTGCATCGTCTTGTTAAATATATAATGCTTACCAGCATAGGATGTAATACACTGAATGCAGAAAGGTACGTTAATACGCTGTCCTCAGCTGTAAGATGTATATTTACCCATATAATGCCTAGCGTGGTCAGGTAACTCCCTGGGGAGACCAAGATCCTGGCTGAAGAAGGTGGTGACCTTACTTCCAGTAAAGGACAAGAGAGCAGACCTCAGCCTCTTAATCCTTAACTTTCTCCAAAACTTTATCCAGCTTAATGTGTTGTTTGCCCAGAGCTGCTGTTCTGAAAATACTAAGACAATTCCTTCAAGGGATCCTCTTGAGAAAGTATCTGAAGTGAGAGCAGATATATGGCAAGAATACTTTTTTTTTTTTTTAAAACCTTTTTACATAAGTCATTCTTTAGCTAAATAAAAAAAAAAGTAATATTTTGAGAGTTTTTCTTTGTCATAAACTTTGTGAACAAGCTATGCTCATATTCACTTCCACTTCACAGGAAAAGCTCATTTATACTCATGCACACACCAATAAGTACTGACGTCTGAAGGGTCATGTTATCCTTAATAGTCTCAAATGTATGTATTAAAGCAAATCAGGATCTCTGAAATAAAGACTCTTCCTTTGTGGAAAAAACAAGCATCTGTTTTTCAGCTAGTGAGAAATACTATTAATTAAGAATAGCTGCTATAATTACCCTTTGAGCTAACAGCACACAGTCAGACAATTAGGTACTACTCTGCTCAGTCCCTTTTTAGGGAGTGCAGGGGCAAGCAAGGAATGCCTTTTAAAGACAACCTGGGCATTTCAATCTGTTTAAAACACTTTGACTTTAGTCCTACAAAGTCAAAATGCCTCAACCTTGGTTCCACAAAGTTAACAGATCTAATAGGGTGCTGAATATCCTGTAAAACACCACTGGCAGTAGGTGAAATGCTGAGCTGGTGCTAAGTGGCTCAAAGATCTCCACAGCCTGCCAGAGGGGAACCTTCATCAAAGTAGTTTTAGCTGGAACAACGTCATCCACCACACTGACGTCCCGCGCTTCCTAGCACGTGGGCTCTTGCCCTGTTTTCACTCTCAGTGGTCTGAGGTTAGGGACCCTGAATACCACTTCTCAGAGAGTAGAGTCATTCCTAGCACCCTCTCATGCTAAACACACACACAAAAAAAAAAACAAAAAACAAAAAACAAAAAACAAAACAAAAAAAAACACACAAGGCTTTGTAAATTCTTTGTAAACCTTCTACTGCATGACTTCAACTAAGAAAGTTTCAAAATGCCATATAAGACATAACCATTACAAATAGAAATATTAAAGCAGTTTTGAACTGCCGATAACACACAATTCACAATCTGTCCCAAAATCAAAACCAAGGGCAAAGACAGCAGGCCCCAATGCAGCCTGGATGGTTTTCCTCACCCTCCTGATGTTTTCCCTCAGGTGGCCCAGCGCAGTCTCACCAGGCAGAAGTACTGGGCCTGCTAGCTTGGGCAGGATGGAATTGTCTTGCCTGGACCCATCTGAGAATTTGAGAAATGACCAGGTCCACCACGACATCTCATGTGCCCATGTGGCACCTCAGGAGCTGAGGCAGGGCAGGGTAAGGGGCCGAGCTGGGCTCACACGGAGGCTCTCAGCAGTGAGCGCCCCTCAAGCACGCAGCACGTGTCCCATGGTATGCAGAGATTCACCACTACGTAAACTAAGATGCAAAAGTTATTCGTGTACTTAGAGAGATCCTCCAGGGGAACATTTGGGATTCCCCAAGTTCAAGGACAAACTGCATCTTCCAAAGGAAAGAAAGGAGAGAAGGACACCATGGAGATAGATGGGGAGCAGGATGAGGCTTCCAAGACCAAATACCTGAATCAAATACTCCACAAAACAACCACGAATACAGTCCTTGGAGTCTGTGGGGGCCATCACTGCCCCAGGTGAGGAAGCCCAGCTGAGCGGCTCTTCCATGGTTTGGGATGGTTCTGTTCTGGGGATTTTGTTCCTGGGCATCCAGCCAAGGGCCGGTCTCTTGGCCAAGACGCAGCTACAGCGCCGTTCGCGCCGCGCACGTCCACGCGCCCCGTGCCCCGCTCACAGCCCGCGCCGCAGCCGGCCACGCTCCCACACCGCCCTCCCTTCAGCTTCTCCCATTTTTACCCCGTTAAATGGCTGCTGAGTGCCAGGATGCAAGTGACACCCAAAGGCATTGGCTTGGTGCTTCTCCCAGGACAGCGGCTAACGCTGGCAACAGGCAGCTGGTTCGACACACCTCCCGGCTCCGCAACGAGGTCCGCGTTACGTGGTCTGCTTGGCAGAGCACAGCGCGAGCCAGGTACAGGGCTACAGGCCACAGCACATGGCAGCAAAGGGTGTCTCGTCTTCCAGCTAATCTGGCAGAAAGGTTATTCTGTGTTCAGCTCGATCAAGTCTGTGCTACCAGATGACCTTCTGGGGCACAGCAGCAGTAATTAGAGACCCACGATTCACTGGTAATAGGAAATCTCACAGTCTGCAGCAATAGCAGTCTGGGTCTTGGGCTGTAATACACTGCAAAGAATCCTTACTATATCAGGAAGCAGAAACATAGGAAGGTGTCACAACACTTTAGAGAGTACTGCATGAAAGAAGGGTTTTATCTGAGGGAAAAGCAGCTCCCTCATAGAGAAAAGATGATTTAGGAGATTGTGGTAATCTTAAAAATCTAAAAAGACAGCTGAAATTGGGGTGTGTTTTGATGAGGAAAGGGAGATACGAAGGAAGAGCAAAATAAGGTCAGTCTGCGGAATGGAGAGAAAAGGGTGAGATTTAACACTCTGACATAACCTGAATATTGTAGCACTTATCATGTCAACACGGTTAGTTTTCACCAGTTTTACCAGAGCACAGTACAGAACATACATAACACCAAAAAAAAGCTGAGGAAAAACAGTAGAAACATTTGTTAATGTGACACGCTAAAAATTATATGTGTACCTCAGCACATTATGTTTAATGGTATTAAATTAGCGTAATTCCCACTCACATTCTTTTGCCTTCCAGCTTTGGGATATTGCAAGTTGTAAAAATTTCCTTTAAAATCCTGTTTCCACTTTCACAAACATTACAGGCTGAAAGCACGGAAGAGGTGACGAGAGCAGCGAGGCACAATGCTGGGTGAAAAGTTTTGCTTCTATTTTAAAATGCTTTTCACAAGACTGAATGTATCTTCTGGCTTGTGCAGACCAGACCTGGGTGTGTTCTTCCTCTGTCAACACGAGGGAGTGCAGGTGTGACTATTAACTACTTGTCCTCAGGGCTATGGCCTGGAAAGACGCACAAGTTCATAACCTCTCATCTGTGCTCTTTCCAGCTATCTTATTGCATGAGACAGGCATGTATTTTCCCTTGTGGATCTCCCAACAGACAGAAACTATAGCCATTGCTGAGGAGGTCATGAAAAATAATATCTGACAGTTCTAGCATTTCTCTGCTATCAAGAAGGAAATTGAATAAAAAAAACACTGCAGAGATGACAAGGTTGCCACCTAAGAGGGTTTCTCCCTTTCAGAGATGTACACATAGCACTCTTATTTGAGAGGAAGGAAATTACTGTTCAAAATTCCTGTGCCTACATAATACTCAATTTTGAATGCAGTGTTTCATATTAGACACACAAACATTCTCACCTGCCCTGAAGCAGAATCACAACATTTGCATTTATTTCCTAAGTTCTCACCAGGGATTTAAAAAAAAAAAAAAAAAAAAAAAAAAAATCAAAACGAGGCTGTGCTGCACCCCAGCAGCATCTGCACTTCACTGATGAGTCCTGTAGTACTCCACCAGTCATATCCACTGCATTTTACTTTTGCTGACATGGAAAACAATTCATATCCTCACTAAAACCTTGAGTCTAACACAGACTCAGTGACAAAGCGAGCGCTCTTGAGACTGTATCACTGCTGGTGCCACAGACACATTCCGACTATGCAAGATTTCATTGTCCTTTCATGTGCAGTACTGCACCCAAAATGACAACTAAAAGGAAATTGTTTATATCACACATATGGCTTTGTTTCCCAAGCAAAGCATTGGACACTTAGAATAGCTTCTCATACTCTGCTGTGTGACACTACAGTAAATGGCTGATTAACTTTTGCATCTGAAGCCCCTGCTCCCTGGGAAGTGACAATGGCAGCAGTCTGTTTTCCAATATCAGCTCTGCCAGAAGACCGGCTTCACAATATACTGATCACTAATTAGTGACAGATATTAAGAGTCTCCAGAATAAAATCACAACCATCCTATTGTTATTGATTTCAGAACACTGGAATCGTAAAATATATAGAGCAAATACTGTCTTAGCACAAAGGGAGGGAAAACACATAGTTAGCTAGTTTTCAGCTGTTCTGCTTCTAACCAGACAAGTGCTGTGCAAGATGCACAAAGCTTTCCCAGGCGCTGAACATGGGGAAGCTGAAAGTGAATCTATTCCAAGGAATCACAAACTCTGGAGCAGAAAACAAGCTTCCTCCTTTTGGATTTAGCAGTTTGGCTAAGCCTTACCCCAGGAGATTTTGAACTGATGGTTTAAGAGGTTCATTCCTCAGAATATTATACAATTTGGACATAGGCCTAGTTATTAAAAACTTATCCAAAAGTCACTTCCTTTGTCACCCATATATACATGGAAGAGAGACTCATTAGGGAAGCATTGCTTACAACACCTGCTAAAATTGTTATAAAGTGAGAGACTACAGTTATGACTAAGATCTCATGTATGAACATAATTGCTACTCTGCACAATACCTAATACGCAGTTTACAAATAATGCCCATAAAAATTGCTGAACATACTAGTGCGGCCTCTTGCATTTCACAGATTACAGGTATAGATCCTCTTTCCTTCACAGTATCTTACAGGAGCATTTGTTTGCTTTTCACACACTTGTCTGCCCTTTACCATTACCAAAACTGTCTGTCCAACAGGATCTAATACGTAATGCAAATCCACAAATAAGTGAGAGGAGTGGTATTAAGCTCAAGGGAACTGCAAAGAGATGTACTGCTTCTTAGGGGGTGGGAGGGAAACAACCAGGACCTTTTCTGATGAACACATTAAGCAAAACATAGCTCCCTAGCTTTACTTTTCAGTCTATCAAGAAATAATCAAGCAAAGTTTCTAAATTTGATACTCCTTATCAAGCTACAGTTTTAGAAGTCAAAAAAAAAAACAATAAATAAATAAATAAATAAGCAAGCAGAAAGCACAAGCACTGCAGTAGCTGATCACAACATACCTTGGCTGTGGAAGGAAGGTCCCTGTACTTGCTGTTGAGGGCACAGTCAGTTGAGCGCTCACGCAAAGCATCGCTGTCAGGGAGACAAAGAAAGCCCCTTCATTCATGTCAAGAACAATATTTACTCATCGGCAACGTATCTGAGGAGATCTTGACCGAGTGAAATAACCTGGCAAACTCGGTGCTAGTTTGCTGTGCTCTATCTACATGCTTCTCATCTTCAGGAGTGGAGGCTTGTTACTTGCTGTTAAAACTGCTTTTTCAGATAAAACTGGACATAGAAAATATCTGTGCTATAGCTCTATTTCAGCACTCAAGTCTTCCAAAATATAAACGTGAGGCACCTTAGCATTTAAATACAGCCACCACCACACTAATATCAGATTGCTTTGAAAAAAACTCTTCTAAAGCGCAGAACAGCAATGTAGAGCAGTAAGCAGGCAGTCATTTGCATTCTACACAGACAAGGACAGTAAAACAGTTTACACACCCTGCACAGATATTCCTCAGAAAAGTAATCAAAGCTCAGAGTGAAGGCTATCAATTTTTTAATTTAAAATTTTAATTCCCATGTTAGGTCCCATCAGAAGTTAAAGAAGCTAAGTCAGTCCAGAGCAAGGTTCTCTTACAGAAAGTGCTGCCACTACAACCCTGCACCAGACTGCAGTTATAAAAACCTCAAGGAGAGGTTTAGTATTTGTGAGTGCAGGTAGGAGTGTTAAGTAATAAGTTTTTGACCAGCTCCTTTTGTGCAAGACATTTGGAGGAGACACAAGCAAAAACACTGAGACATAATGAACAAAAATTGCTTGAGCTACTGGATAAAGAGGTAACACCCACCTCTCGGTCCCTTTTCTGCTCATTGGAAAGGGAGAGAGGGAGAAAATATTTTCTCTTTTATCTAGCCCTACCTACCTGAGCAAGCAGAATCTATTCCAGGGTGCTCTGTAAAACAAAGCATTTGATCCTTAAAATTACATGGATACTTACAGGTTGAGAGCAGTTGTCTTCAGTCCATTTTGACCCGCAGAACTCAGAGCTCTGTTTTTACCTGCAGAACGCTGCTTAATAGCCCACATGTGTGGACAAACCTGCCTCAGCTGAGCACGGTTATGTTATTCAGACCCCCCCTCCCCTATCCCACTCAACAGGATCAACAGCTGCATCAGTTTAAGCAAATTGTTAAGCCACTACAACTGCACACACAAACCTTGCATGATAATAAAGATTTCTAAAGTCTTAAACAACCTAGTCGTGCTTTAAATAATAGAGGAGTTTAAGGGATTCGATTGAGAACTTGGGGCTGTGCTGTACCGCAGTATCTCATCCCACATCTTGATAGGGGTACTGAAAAGGTAAACCTTAAGTAAGAGATTTTTCTCTCATGTTTGGTTGCTGGGTCTAACACATGACAGGTGTTAAATAGTGAGAGTAGTGCAAACACCTGTGCTCTGTTAAACACATCTCCATCCCATGGCTGGAGGTCATAACCCTGCTTTACCTCCAGCCATCCAGCGCGTGCATGATGAGGGTGAGTGGGAAGGGTAGGGGGAAAGAAGAAAATAAGCTTGACAAATCTATTTTCTTCTTTGCATCTCAGATTTAAGCAAGTAGATAGCTAAACTGCAAAGAGGAGGTGCTTTTTGTTGGTGGTGGTGTTTTTCTTCTTTTTGTTTTATTTTTGAGTAACAAATAGCAGAGAAATTTAAACTTTTCACATGGTGTCAGCAGAGCTGTCCAGCTACTTAGAGCTGGACACTTCCATTGCAAAAATCTCTATCCTCACACAGTGAGCAGGGCTCACTACCCAGGCTAGCACTTTATGCAGAGAGGGTAGCAAGTTGCTGCAAAATCCCTTTCCATGGACACATTTGACAGCTCCCATCTGCTGCTTCCCAAGCCCGCAGGGCTAGCATGGGCTCAGGATTTCATCGACATGTTAATTCCACTGTGAAGCATTTGCTAGATTTGCTGCAATTTTAATTCCTGCCAGTTGGTTTCCCCTGTTGGAAAGCTCCTCAACCTGAGCCTAACATGGACTGATCCCTCTTCCCAGTTTAGCTCTTTGAGCCAAAGCTGCCCTGATGCCTGCATGAAGGCCAGCACGGACAGAAACAGGAGGAACAAGACTTCTTGCTTGGCTGACAGCAGAGCAACACGGCTTCCCAGCTTCCCTTTTGGTAAAGCTGGTCCAAAGCAGCTGACTCTTCCTTTCAAGCGACAGGCTAGTTTTGAGAATCAGTAGAGAGGAAGATGTCTTATTGCTGGCAGAGTATGTGGGATTTGAAGAGCAGGGAATAGAGGATCGAATGGTGCACAGAGGTATTACTAATCTGTTTGAATTTTGTTTGTCCTACTTCTGTTTCTCTCATCAGCAACTGTTAAATCCAAAGATTCTTCTAAACAAATCACTCAAAAGGATCACACACTTACTTAAAAATCTATTTTGTTAGCTCTATCCTCCTCTTCTCCCTTTCCCACATAACAGCACAGTCCCATAGCAAATCTCTTACCAGTGCTCAGACACGACAGCTTTGTGGCACAAGTGGCCTTGCCCAGCAATCCAAGGTTGTCCAAGCAGTGTATTTTCTTTCTCCCTTAGAAAGTGGAAACTGCGCCCAAGTAGGAATCTTTTTAATCTCAGCAGTGATGCCGAAGTGCCTGCCTTGCTCCTTCCTAACAAGCATGGTAGCTGTACTAGGTAAAACACTGCAGGGAGCAAAGCCTTATCTCCTCCCGATTCTTACTTCTGCTTCAAAATCCAAAGGCAACTGTCTCCCAGCTGGCAACGTGTAACCAGCAAGATCCTGCCATAGGCTCCTCCCAAGCCATTTCACCACAGGACAGCGGCCTATACGTGCTTTAACACAAAACATGAGACCCAGACTTTTCAGCTTAACACAGTTTCAGCTTTGTTTCTCCCCCAGGCAGCGAGTAGAGAACAACACTGCAGAACTTTGCTGGTGAAGCAGAGCCCGCTGCCATTTGGAAGGCCGTCTAAACCACACCGGCGCTGCTTCTCCCAGCGACACGAGACACGTTGTCCGTCCTTGCAGAACCTCAGCCACGAGCACCAGTTCTGCACAAGCAAGAGAGGAAATTTAAGCAGATGTAGAAAACCCCAAAGTCAGATGCAGAGCAAGGAAAGTCTGTTAACAGCTTTTTCTTCAGTGAGTTCTTGTCTGCTCCCCAAAGCAGGCTGGAGTCAGTACACATTAAAAATCGGACATGACAATTCCTAGAGCTGCAGGCATCAGTACATCAAACCCTGGCCTAACCCTAATGACTTGGGAAAGTCACTGCAGTAGCAGTAATGTTGTGAGCTATTTCCAAAACACATTTTCTATATAGCAATATAGATTTCAGGCTTGAAGAGAGCAGCATTCCTGCATCAGTGCCCAAGTTAAATTCAAACTGCATTTCCCTCCTCCCCCTTCTACTTTTCCAAAGCTTGGCTTCAATTCTTAGACAGATTATACACGAATCTTTGACTGAAAGGAGCCTATATCACACTGCACATGTGTGTTCATAGGAAGCATAGGATGATCAACAACAACAATTAACAAATTATAAAGCTAATATATCAAATCCTGGTAAGTATTAAGTGTAATGAGTTGATCTGCAAATATCCTTCACTTGTTTTAAATTCACAAAATGAGGCATTTGAGAAGTTGTTACATTTCATTGTATTGATAACTAACATGATGCTGACTTTGTAACATACTTAATGTTAATTTTAGAATGGCTTGAACCTGTTCAACAGAAAAAGTATCAATTAGTTTAATGCAGTGCTGAAGAAAATCCTTCCCCCTCCTCCCGCCCAACACACACCTTGGAGCAAGTCCCTTTATCAAAAATAAGCAGAGCCCCACACGGTCACAGTATAATCCATTTATTAGTATATCTTGTGAACACTCGGTGTTAGCCTGGGGGACATGACAGCTTTGGCACTTGACCGATTTCAGAGGTCCTCAGCCTCTGGTCAGTAGAAGGCTTTAACAGGACTTGAGGGGAGGCTACTACATATGTGAACGTGGGGAATTAAATACTTTTCCAACAAGTGATACTATAGCCCAAGGGAGAGACATCAGTGCAGGCCACGGTGCCTCGCTGCACAAGCAGCAGTCCCAAGCTCGTTACCACCACGGCTGTCCTGCTCCTGTGCCCATATTCTCTAGTTGCAAGAAATTCCTGGGGAATCTATCAAGGCGGTGTTAAATACCACGGCACAGTTTATCCATCAAAAACTTTCCTTCGATTGCTGAAGAAAAACACTAAAAAATGTCTTCAAGTGGTTGATGGATCACTGCAGCTCTTTCTGAGTGAAGAGACTTGGGGATATTGGCTTCGGAAAGGAAGCAAGACAAAAAGCAGACCCACTTCTGCCCCTAAAGACAGCAAAAACCCAAATTTCTGGTCCCTAACCAACTCCTCCACTGGTATCTTTGAAGAACGGATCCACTGCTCTCTAATATAAGGGTAATTAACATTTTGTCATGTCAAAAAAAACAGCTGCCCAGGACGCAATTCATGCAGAACACGTGAGCAGCGCTCAGCTATGGGAAAGGGCTAAACCTTTAACCCAGGCCCAGCTGGCCAGAGCCTGCACTCGAGTCGAGACACGGCTGAGGACGGTGCCAGCGCGGGTGCCCAGGTCAGGCCGCACTGGCACTGGGGCAGCATTTGTGCAGCACGGGGTGTTTCCCTTAGAGAGGGAACGGGGCATGAAGGGCCGATCCTTACGCCCTTTAGCCTGGCTGTGTTTCCATGCCCGCCACTGCTTCCACTCGCTCCCAGCAACATTCCCCTTCCCACGTAGGCAACACGTGTCCATCCCGCTGCTCTGGGAGCTGGTCTCACACAGCGTAACGGGGGTCACGTCCCCAGGGCCCAGGGCAACAGGGCCCCAAGAACTGCCGGCTCCTGGAAGCAGCCTGGTGCATTGGCCCTAGCCAGCCGGAATGCTGCTGGGGAAGACTGGATCAGGCCCTACAGGTGCATGAGCCAAGGCAGAGCTCCAACCAGCTGTGTTCCCTGCCCAGAGCTGCACTACAACACACAGCTAGACCTACAGCAAGTGCCCCTAGCCCAGAGGGGCTGCACATGCCCCAGACAGGGGGGGAACTAAGGCTGGCCAACTTTCAGCCCGCTGCAGGCTGAACTGCCCCAAAGACCACATCACCACTAAGGCCAGCTCCGGCCCACGCACATAACCTACACACAGCACCAAAATCACTGACAAATAATACTGAAAATAGACAGCAGATGGCACAGCCTCCTTTGGCAATGCGTACTCACTTTTAGTCACTAAAGCTCAAAAATCCTAAGCAAGAGAAAGCATGGAAAGATAGCACGTTATTAAGAGACCTAGATAGTTTGTATTGAAGGGAGACAGAAGACACTGTTTTAGAAATGATCTGCACAAAATTATAAAGCAAGGCCCCTTATTCTCTCTAAAAACAGAGAATACAAGATAGATGGGATACAATGAAAAGGAAAGGCAATTCATTCAGGAGCCATGAAAGGAAAGGATGTACTACGGTGAATAAAGTGATACTGGTTCTCCTTGACAGAAATACTGTGGCTGTGAGCTTATCTATATTAAATACAGGGATTAAGCATTCATAAGAAAGATGAAGGCAGGTTACACTAAATAGGTTTCTAAAGTTAGGGATGTAAACCCTCATACTTTAGGAAAAAAGACTCACAAAAGGAGAGTATTTAGTGTTTGTACAACACCTTGAGTAACAATTCCTTGTATTTTTCTTCTCAATAGTAATGCAAACAGTGAATTAAATGTCAAGAACAAAATTCTCCAGTAGAAAAGGATGTTAAAACATCTGTCTAGTTCCCAGTCACTTGTACTGTCCTCTGAAACATCTGCTGTTGGCCACCATTAGACACAAAATACAGTCCTAGAGCAGCCGAGGGCCTCATCCTGTCTGACAGCTCCAAGAGCTAAGTGCATTAGTTCAGTTTGGACCACAGTCCCAGTTTAAACAGCTCAGCAATTTAAAGAGCAATGACACTACTCTTAAACAGGTTAGGACAATTGAGAAGAGTATTATGCTATTGACTATGGGACAAGGTGTAAAATTAGGAGAAGGAGATGGGATACTTCCTTCCCTCTGCCTGACTCCTGCAGGATTAATGGGATATTAGTTACAATGACTCTCACAACTGTCACAGTGACAAAGTTGAGGAGAAGGAAGGATTCTGAACATGAACATGGGAATTACAGCCCTGCTGTTGTCTTCTGAATCTCACTCATGTTATGTGGTAATTTTTGCTAACTCCTGGACAGCACCAGTGATGCAGCCTTAGGGAAATCACTTTACACTTTCAACCTTTTGAGCCCTTTTATGTCAGCTGAGGTTCTGTGCACAAGCAGGAAGAACAAAACAGGTTAAATAAGAGATGCAGCAGCACCCAGGGAACAAAAATTCCACTTGAGGTGCAGCAGGCTTCTGGTTTGGGGGAGGCTGAAGGCAAAAGTCAAATCTCCTCATTTTTCCCAGCCAGTTACTGTTCCTGTCAGTGCGGAATTTGAGATTCCATCTCCTGGCAAGAGAAGATGCCTTTAGCATAAATATCTTTGGTCCTTCTGTCATTTCAATTCCTGGAAAACAGTGAGCAGTTTGCAGCTTGTGTCTTAGGGTCTCTGCCAACAGCTGTAGGACAACACAGCCAGTGTGGAGGCAAGCTCAGCGCTACACGAGGAGGAGGAGGAGCACTTCAAACGGCGTGATCAGCACAGGCTGCACTGCAGACGCTCAGCCCCTCAGGGAGAGGCACTAACAGATCAGATCCACCTCACAGGCCAAGCTGCTGTGGTTCTGGCACTGCACGTTTTAAAGTTTTTTAAAATCCTTCAAAACATAAGTTTCCAAGCAGGATCTTTAAGCAGGCCATTGCAGCATCTGCAATCTATCTGATAATGACTGGGGAGAGTAAATGTAAATGATTAGTAAAGCATACAAATGGAAAAATCAGACACCTAACCAGATCAGCAAATTTAAATTAACCTGTTCTATAGAAGCCAAAATAAAGTTTTAAGCAATCACTGCCTGCAGAATCCATGGCAATTGCTAGGACTTGATCACCACATCTTGTAACATGACATTGTTAATCCACAGGCTCTAACCTGTCTTCTATTCTTGCCCTAACAATATGAATTTAGGTATCACATATTTCAGGGCCATGTGGGCAGACTTTCCACAGAGCAGGCCAGTGTCTGACTCAGTTACTGTCTACCCGCTAGTTAGTGAACCAAAATATGCACGGCTGGCATGAGTTCCACATGTCCCATCTTGTTTTACTACTGTGTGTTCGGGTCTTTGGCCGTGCACCAAAGCTCACTGACACTGCTCCTGACCAGGCACCACTCCTCTCCGGCTCTTCTGCACACAATTAGAACATGCCATTTTTATATTTTTCTACCTACTCAAGAATAATAAGTTAACTTACAAATTAATCAAGACCTGTGAAAAGGAAAGCACTCATTTGTTTTGATAAGAGTGGAGAAAGAAAATGGAGTATTCATCCACTCTTGCCTTCTCAGTATTATTTCTGTTCAGGCTGAGAGTATCTGATCCTAAACTGCAGCTTGATGTCACTGCTTGCATGCACTCTGGTTAAGCCAGTTTACTCCCACTGAGGGGGAAGAAAAGAGATAGCACAAATAAAGGAAGAGACAAAGGATACCCAAGAGGTTGCAAGAGCAGCACACACTTCAGGAAGCTGCTTTGCCACACACTTACTCTTTTCTACATCAAGCAAATCACTCGCTCCTTGTGTTCCTGTTCTGAATTTCTACCACAGGAGTACTTCTGTTTCACAGGAGAACTATGAACACAGAAATATTAAAGACTAAGATCACAAATACAGTCCAGTTAATAACTATGAGGTACTGAGAACAATTCCCTGCAGTGCTGCTAAATCATGATGTAGAAGACCTGAATGCTTGAGATTAACGTTATATTTGGATTTAAAGAAACAAAAATACATCTGCTAGTTCTCAGTAATTTTGAGGGCAAGAAAGCTATAGTCTCTTAAAAATGAAGACTTATATTTGCACAATCAGTTGATTTCAGGCGCTAGTGCTTTATGGAAAAAAAAAAAAAGAAAGAAAAAACACTGTATAGTGAGAAAGCAGGAATAAAACTACAGGATCTGGCAACTGGAAACATGTGATACAGGATTACAACTGGTGGGACACATATCTCTTCCCAAGGACAGATACTTTCAAAGGAACCATGTGGGAGAAATCTTATTATTTGGAAAAGGTTCCCCCTAAAGACATAACAGGGAAGGAAAAAAAAAAAAGAAAACAAAAAAAACCTGCTGGCTTGTTCTTGAGCTCAGGCAAATCCAGCTTCTGACTCCTGAAGCCCGAGTTATGCCATACACAGAAGTATCTGAAGTAACTACAAAAAATATCTCTAGATTTCCACTATGCCACAACCTGATGCCATTTCCCAAATATCTCACCTCTCCTGGCCGTCTCTTTCAAGTGTGCAAATGTACAAAAACTGGGGAAGAGATTTCCAAAGGCAGGTTGCCAGAGCAACACAGGCGTATTTGTCTTACTAGCGTGCACCTGCTTTCTCTGCCCAAAGATTGTGGACTAAAGTGAAACCAAAGACTTAAAGAAATCAGCCATGACTGTTTCTCTCCAAAACCTATGTTAAAGTTTTCCCAGTGTCCAATGACAACATAAAAAACTCTGTCAGGCACAGGTGAGAAGCTACAGCCCTTAGCTGCTGCACGGCAAAAGGGATCATATGCTGAAGATCCGACAGCTCATTTTCATTTTAGCTTGGTCACTTTCTTGATCCAGGGGACGTATTTGCTGACCTTTGTGTACACACCAGGGGAATCCTTCCGGCCACAGCCATAACCCCAGGAAGTGATCCCCAAAATGATCCAGCGTCCATTCGATCTCTGGCACATGAGCGGCCCCCCGCTGTCACCTTGGCAGCTGTCCACTCTCTTCTCTTCAGAGAGGTTCCCAGCGCAGATCATGCGGTTCGTGAACTTCTGTCTGTAACGGGCCTCACAATCTTCCCGGGGTAGAAGAGGCACAACCCCCTGGAGTAAAGTTCTTGAATAGGACTTCCCTGGAACAGAACAGAGGCACCAATTCATACAGGGACAGCAGCAGGCAACATAAAGCAAGTGCTCCGCCCAAAAAAAAGAAAAAAAAAAAACACCAGATATTATACATTTCAAGTCAAAGCTGTGCCACAAAAATAGGCTTTGCTCAGCATCTCTGAAGCACTAGAACTTCAGAGAACAGTACGGCAAAGCCAGACCGCAAAAAAAGAGCTATAAGATCAAAGAAAGGGGGAAGAGGTTGGAGAATGAGAGTTAGATCAAAGGATGACTTACTTCTGGTCTGCCAACAAGTAACTTGAATATTGTTCAAGTTATTCTACCTCTCCATTTCCTCATTTGTAAGACAAGAGCAGTGTTTTCTCAAGGGAATAAATGCATTAATATTTGTGAGGTGCTCAGTCCTCAGCGAAGTTTTGGAAGACGTTTCAGAAGTATCCAAATATTTTTCAAAAGAAATCCACTTCATCTTTGGCCAGACTTGTCTCTACTTGTTTGAATCTCTTTGGAACCCCAAACTTGCTCAGGACATAATCTTCAAGCGTTGTATTAGAGCACAGCCTTTCTGTGCCTAAGACTTACAGCAAGCCCACGAGCGAGTGATGTAACTTTATATCTCATCTGGAAAGCTGGTTTTGGAGTGTGGGAGGGATTCTGGCCATTAACTCCCAGTACAACCTAAGGGAGTTGCATGGCTAAATTGCTCCTTGATCTTCCCCAGACACCCCAACCGACACGTGCACCTGGCACAACTGGCTCCAAAGACAAATGTATATTTTCAGTTAAGCACTTGGGCAACAGTCAGAGGGACAGCTGGGAAGAGTGGATAAGTCCAAGATCAACAGACAAGCTCCTCGGACTATTTGCCTTTTGGCAGCAAGTTTTTCTAGACATATGGATTTGCTCTAGTCACAGCAGCCTCAGAAAGCCCTCCCTGCCCAAAGCCCTGCACTGCATCCAGGAACCCCAACTGGGGGAGGATTGCACAGCTGGTCATAACGTTTTGTTTGAGTTTAAAGCTATCTTCAGGCCTTGCTAATGCATCCATCTAAGGGCTCCATCAAGCCCTGAATTTTAAAACACTTTGAGAGTTAAACACTTAATAATGAATACTTTCTAGCATAATCCTTTGCCCCTTTGGCCCTGGAAGCACCATAGCAATGGGCTGCAGGAGAGCAAGTATTGGCTATCTTGAGCCTAGTGCAAAAGCCAATGTCAGAGCCCAATGGAAAATGTTTTGCCCTCAGTCTCAGGTTCAAAATCCAAGGAAATTTGACATTGTGACCTGGCAGACCAGAAAGGCCAGCAACTGCACAGGAGGAAAACTCGCTTAGGTTTGCTCCCCAGGCACATACCTTGATGAACAAAGTAGTCAGAGAGATCCTCCCATTCTATTAACTCTGCTAACCTCCCACACTAAGGCCTCATTCAAACACTAGAGTAGCATAAGGGAAGCTGGTGGTCATGGAAACATGGAGGCTTCCCTGAAGAGAGTACACAGCTCTGCACCAGGATGCTACCTAAGGCATCTGCTGTGGGCAAGAGTGTATAGAAGGAAGGAGAAAAAAGAATGTGACAAGGGAGCAGCATTCCCCTCTCCCACTGATTCAGAACGATGCTATGATAGCCCAGAATTTCACCACAGACAAGTCCAAGACAGGCTCAAAATTAAGAGACAGGGGCACCAAATTACTCTTCTTCCTTGCTCCTTCAGTCCATGCACAGATAATAGGAGCATAATGCCATGTTCTTAAAGCTGTGATATAAATTAATAGTCTGTGTAGACTCCCAAGTCCAGATTTCAGGACCTATTTTGCTTCTCAAAGCTCTATCACTTACCTGTGTCTCCCCAGCCAGAGATGATGCAGGCTTGCCTGTTGATGTCAGATTTCTCTTTCCTGCCAGGAAGGCAGACAGGCAAAACATGGCGATTGAAGGAGAGGCAGTGTCCCTCTCTGCCCCGCATTCGGACCAGGGCAATGTCATTGTCATTGCTGCTGGCCCAGTAGTTCCTGTGGAGGACGATCCTCTCCACAGGCAGCTCCCTCTCAAACTCATCCTTCACACCTGTGTGGTAATCACCTACCCGCAGCAGATAGCGCCGCACATCAACACCAAGCCTAGGGAAAGATACACCCAAAAGGTTGGTACTCCTGCTGAGGGGGAAACACAAGCCTCTATTGCTATGAGACCGAACCACTTCCTCACAAACTTACAGAATTGGAAGCTACAGGACTGTGGTTCCCTTTACAGAATCACAGAATGATTAACGTTAGAAGGGACCTTTGCAGATCATCTAGCCCAACTCCCCTGCACAAGCAAAGTCACCTAGAGCACGTTGCACACGGTCACATCCAGGCAGGTTTTGAAGCTCTCCGGAGAAGGAGACTCCACAGCCTCTCTGGGTAACCAGTCCCAGGGGTTCCAGTGTTCCAGTCTTTAGCAGCTGGGCTCTTAGAGCCAATGAATGCCACAGATCACTATCTGCTACACACAAGGCTTCTCTCTATAAAAATGATTACAACAGTTGCAACAGACTCTTGACCTCACCTGCTCACTATTCCTTAAATCACTGGAAGGATAGCAAAATGCTCATTCCCCTTAAGCTGTAAAACCTCAAAGCATGTGTAAGCAGTGAGGGATAATGCCAGCCTACGTTTAGTCATCCCCATAAATTCTCCCAGATCACACATAACCTGAAGGTCCTGGCTTAGACACTTCGCTTCCACTGGAGTGGAAGGATAACCTCATATGAGGTTATCTTCTCAGTATTTTTCTATCCTTCAACGTTCCTTGCTTGCAAACACACCTTTTGAAGCAGTGGGCGGCAGTTACGACCCAGCAGCTACTTATCACTGTTGCTCCACACAGCAGACGAGTATCCCTATGAAAACCCTTCAGCCGTAGCGACGCCTGCCATGGCCAGCCGCCCCTGAAGGACAAACAGAAGGACAACAGGTGTCACACACACAGGAGCTGTTTTCCTCTTTTCTGATCCACTCTGTCCCATCTCTCCTCATCTGGTTTGCATTCTCCTCTAGATGGACCCACTGGCTTAAAATCAATTCAAGAATCACCAGTGGAAATGTGTCAGTGAAGTCAACCCTTGCTAGACTATTTTCCAGTGTCTGTAGGAAGGCTTGGACCAGCTCTGCCTTCCCCAGCAATGGCAGGGTAGTACCTGAGAGACTTGTTTCCACCTATGATCCTTTTCTTGCGACGGTGAAGCAAGCGCATCCCACACATGCCAAACTCTGGACCTGCACAGCAAAGTTAGAGCAGCTGAGTAGATTTCTTTGGCTTAAGTATGAAAAATTGCTATCACAGAACCAAGATACTAATCCCCTTCCCTAATGACATTAATCCTCATGGTAGTTGATTGCCTTGTATGTAGAAAATTCATAGAACATTTGTTCCCACTGGTTTCCTCACTCTGAGTGGGGTAGCTTACCTCTAGTACTTGTAATCCTATGCCAGGAATGGGACCTCTACAACTATTTTCTCAATATTCTAGAAACCCACGTTTGCTCTCAGCTACTGCTCTAAGGAAGGGTGCAGCAACTTGGCTGCTGGGAAACTCTGCAGACTCAGAGGCCTGAAATGGATGAAGCTGTCAGACACTAGTTTGGAGCACCCTTTGCTCCAAAAAAAAGGCAAGGAAAACAAGGAAAGTAAATAGGAGGTGCAGGACAGGACATGCTTATTTTGCACCTTCATTAAAAAAGGGGAAGAATTACAGGCAAAAGTGTAAGATATCTGCAATGCATATTTGACAGCTAGAATCCTAGATTTCAGCACACAGTAAGTGGGCAAGTCACCTGCTTTCCTAATATCCGGGATCTTCTCTTCCACATAGTCACAAATCACACCAGCATCTTCACTGTGCCAGCAGCTGTGAGTGCCAGGGTCAGGCCTGCCACACTCCCCCAAGGCGTGCTCCATGCCACTGCATTCTATATTGTCCAGATGGATGGGCCCATGTCCTTCACCAAAATAAGCCATTCCCCTGGCTTTTGCTGCACCACTGCAATGACAGAGAATATGCTAATCTACAGTGAGCAGGAAGCAGATGAACCTGATACACCAGCACATTTTAAGAAAAATAGTTTTTGTGTATTACTTCACATACATAATACTCCAATACTTGCTCTTGGCAGCATGAGAACAGGATCCTGCTTCCTCATATATCTGAAGACACATGAGAATTAAAAAACAGTCTGCAGAAACAGGTCTGGAAAGAGCTGATTCCACCTGAATTTTTCCCACATGTAAGATGCACCTACTGGGTCTCTTACCTGAACCCCAGTTGCCTGCAAACCACTGCAGCATCTCTGTCTGTCCAGCCTTCATCACAGACACTGCCCCACTGCCCATTCAGGAACACCTCAACACGTCCCTCCTTGGTGCTTTCTCCATCCACCAGCCGCACAGGAGGCCCTGTAGGAGAAAACACATAAGCCACTGCAAGCAAAAATACTGACAACGTGCGGTGTCTAGAACTAGGGTTCTCTGTGGAAAAGCTGAATCCCAGAGATCAGTAAGTCCCCACCCCATTTTTTTTTCTAATATAAAGACTATGCCTCTCATTTCACCTTTCTGCTGAATTTTAAGACTACATGGATATTAATTTACTTAACACAGACTGCCAAGCATTAGTAGATCATATTCTAGAAGCTGAGTAAAGAAGAGAAGAAGAACAGAAGGGAGGTATCAACTGCTAAGCCAAGATGGACAAGCTTAAACATATGGTAGGAAGAATCTGGCTGTATATCCTGTGGAGCAACAGCTCTGTGGCCCTGATCCAGGTGCATGGCTAGAAGGCACCTAGGACCCTTCTCCAAAAGCAACTCCCCTCACTGAGGCAGCCCAGGGAGAACTCCCAACTTGCCAGAGTCTCAGAAGGAACAGATCAGTAACCAGCACTTGCGCACTGCCCCAGGAAAGAGGCCTGTGAGTTACCCAGGTTGCCGTCGATGGCCGTGTTGCTCTCGGGGGAGCAGAGGACTCCCACATCCTCAGCGTGCGAGCAGTCGTGCTGCCCCCAGTCACTGTGAGGACAGTCCAAGAGGGAGAGCTCTGTCCCAGTGCAAGCCACATCATCCAGCAGGATAAAGCCTTGGCCAGCAGCGTAGTCCCCTTCAGCGGCCAGAGTAGCAGGACCACTAGAGGAAAGAAACAGAAATATCCACTAAGCTTCACCAACTGCACAGACAGACCCAGACTCAGATGCAAAAAGAAACTCCTCCCACAAAGACCAAATGCAATAGTGGCAGCCTCCCTACTTAAGCCACTCATTTGTACATTTGTATGTACAAGCATTGTATGCAGTTTAATTTAAAGGGAGGAATTTACAAGAACATTATAATCATACTAAAATATCCATAAAAGAAAAGTTTATTGGTCTCAAGACTACAGTATCCTGATTTAAAAAAATCTTCCACCAACTCATACGTGCAGTGAAGGGACATGGAATTTAATCCCTGAAATGAGGAAGCACAGACACTACAAAACACTCTTCCTACCTGAAGCCCAGTTGCCTGCAGACCACCTGGGCACTGAGATCTGTCCAGCCATCATCACATACTGTGCCCCAGTCTCCATTGTAATAAACTTCAACCCTGCCTTCACTGGGGCTGCGGCCACCAGTCAGCCTGACAGTGCCCTCTGCAAGGGATGAGAGAAGGAAAGATCAGCAGTAGGCAGGGGAGGACAGAAGGGGCACTGCCCCATCGCTGGAGACTGTACAGCCTACGACTGGAAGAGACTGAAGATACAGATACCTCAGGATACTCAAAAAAACCCCAAACATTAATTGCTCACAAATATACTCAACTACCAGGATCCACCTCAGCCTTTCCATGACACTTGTGGAAAGCAATGGGAAACTTCGCCTGGCTCTGATGCATTCCCACCTGCTGCTTGCTCTCTGCCTCCCCAGGCAGTCACCCTTGCAGGGTGCAGGATCCCGAAGCTGGCAGGCTGCCTGCTGAGCACACCCTGTAATACAGGACAAGGAAAGGCTGCATCTGCCTGGCAGAGTGCTGTGGATCTGTACCTGTGAAAGGGTCACACGACACCCCAGCATCTTCAATGTGGTCACAATTCTGTTGCCCCCAGTCACTCTTCTTGCACTGGTCAAGCGAGAGTTCATTGCCTGAGCACTCCACTTCATCCAGCAGGATTGGGCCAGATCCCTGCCCATAGTGAGCCCATGACAAGGCCTTTGGGTTTCCACTGCAAACAGTACGGATACACATGCTTAGTAGGAAAAGATACGGTCTTGTTCTCTTGGATCTTGTCTAGCACAGGAATTTGTCTACACTAGTTAATCTGTATTTCTGACACCATGGTGTTACAGTTAACTGAAATGACTCACCATATAACAAAATAACAAAAATCCATCCACAGCATGAACAGATAAAACACTTGAGAAGTTCTGAGGACAATGATATTTCAATCTCAGTGACAGGCAAAACTCCAAAGGTTTGATGGATCTCAAAACTGCAAACATCTCTTAAGTAATTCTGTACTGATTTGAATTTCAAGATTGCTCAGTATACAACAGCTCCTATGCAAAGTGCTGAATGGCACAGGGGAAAATGAGGAATTCTCTCTTGTTTTGCTGCCACAAGAAAATTAAGGCAGTGAGTGAAACTGAAGTTGTTAAAACAAATGCAGTTCACAGATGGAAATCACCATGGAGAGCTATCACTTAGACCGAGAAGACAGAAAGATTCGTATGTATAGAAAAACACTAGATAGGGATAAATGTAAACTAACCTTGAACAGGGATACATCAACTCCTTTTTAAGGCCTAGACCTGTAATTAACTGAGAGGAATTAAGTACAGAATTCCACTGTGGGATGATCAGTCTTGAATTATCTTCTCCAGGGCCTGTGCACACTTCCTCTTGAAGCAGCTGGCACTATACCAAAGGGACAGGCTCTCACATGCTTCCTTCTGCCCACCTTCATTTTGGGGAAATTACCTGAGTCCCAGCTGCCTACAGACTACTTCAGCGTCCCGGTCATCCCACTGGTCATCACAGATGGTACCCCATTTGCCATCATGGTAAACCTCCACTCGTCCTTCAAAACTCTCCTTTCCCCCAGCCAGGCGCAGCGGCGCACCTACACCTGTGCTTCAAGAAAGGGAAAGAGAACAAAACAGAGCAAGATAGAGACAAAGCACATCCAGCAGCCGGGGGGCAGATCGATTCACCAGCCAGAGTAGCTCCAAGGATGCTCTTATCCCTTCCTAGGGCACCCTCTCCTCTCAGCCTCCCCCGGAACATGCATGACTGCAGCCCACTGCTGCAATCAAGCCATTGCAGTCATGCTCTCTGACTGGGGACTACGGTGACGACGATCTTGCTGCCCTTGAGCAAGAGCCTGGTTTGATAAACAGAAGATCAAGCCATAAATCACTTCCACCTTGCAAAGATTTTAGCAGTATGCCCATGGAGTTCTGAGATTAGGAAGAGAAAATAATTTTCTGCTGGAAAGGAAATATTTCTTTCCATAACAGGTGCAAGTCAAAGCTGCTCCAACAATTAATTCCTCACAGCTTCACAATATGAGCTTTTACATCTTATCAGCAACACTAGATTTCAGGTAGCTTAAATCCAAGAGTCAGGAAGAGAACCTTCCCTGGAGATTTACCTTCTGGAGGGACACAAGTTGCCATGGCACTTCTCTGGTTGCAAGCTCCAGACACAGCTTCCTGATAACCACACTGCAGCAGAGCCTTTTCATCCCCATGGCAGTTTGCTGACTGCAGGTGGAGGGGAATATGCCACAGTCCAGAATGACTCCTCTTCCCAGCTGTGCCGATCTCACTGGTACAGAATATGCAATAGAAGGATCAAATGCAGCAGTCTTGCCTCACTCACACTTGTTATCCCTCAGTCCTTGTGACTGTCTAGCCTAGCTGGAGCATTTCATACCCAGTGAGCCCAGCTGACTGGGAGCGTGTAACAGGGTGGCCATTCACAATCTCACGGGAAAGCATAAGCAAGCACAAGACAATTCCCTCTTCCTAGAGCATTTTCTCTTGCTACTTACTTCACAGGAGCTGATCTGGTAAGAAACAGCACTCTCGTTTGGTGCTTTGACGTTACAATACCATCAACAGAAGTGCTACATGTTAAAATTAACACATCTGAATTAGCTTCTTCCTTCTTTCCAGACCTTTAATCTTTCCTGTTTGAAGGTCTGAAGATTCTGTAATTCCTAAAGAGGGTTTACACCTTCAAGATTTCTAATAGACATTAGTAATAGGAAAAGGGACATGATCTCACAACTCATTCATCACAGCCTTGAATGTCAAGCTTTAGAAAAGTGTTTGGAATAGTTGCCAGCAAATGCTGGTTGGGGTCAGGTACAGCCATGGAAATAAAACACTAATAAATGATCCTGCTAAGTGATAATAGCCCACAAAACAAGAGGAGCCCTCAGCTCCTCTCCCCACCAATAAATGATGCCAGAGGAACAGTAACTGTGAGACTATTCTCCTAAAGGCTGGGTGAGCAAGTACGTCCTGCAACCTGACTGAGTTCCCACCTGAGACCCAGCTGCCTGCAGACAACACTGGCATCCCAGTCAGTCCAGTGGTCAGCACAGACGGTGCCCCAGAGCCCATTGAAGTACAGCTCCACTCTACCGCCATCAGCCAGCCGCACAGCACCTGCCAAAAGAAAAAGCTGAGGTCTCAAACCAGCAAGTGCTGGACTTGGATTAAGCTGAGCTGAACTGGATCTGGCTTTGCTCATCCAAATTTTACTCATGTTACCACTGAAATGACTTGTATGAATTAGTGGGCCTGGCCACCTTCCCAATTCTAGTCACTGGCTGCTTGGGTAGGTGGCTGGTGCTATGGGCTCTGCCCTTTTCAAAGCCATGGTCACATCGTCAGGAAAGCTGGGCTCTGCTGGCAGCTGCAGGATTCCATTTCCCTTTCTACAAAAGGAGGATGGATTTACATGGCACTTTGAACAGTTATATGGAAAAGGCAGGTGCTCAAATTTGCACTCTTTTCACTACTTGTTCTGTTTTCCACCAACCACCTCACCCATGAGAGTCGCTACATCTAATGCCCAGTAATAACAGATGAATCCTTCTTAATGACACTAAGAGACACAGGTACCAGCGTAAATGCCCTTTTAATTACGCTTCCCTGCAAATCTCTGCTGCCATTTAGAGAGCGTGTCTCCGCACTCAGCTGCGTGCTGGGGGAGGCGTATACCTGACTCATGCCAGCAGTGCCCTGGGGTAGGCACACAGCCCACCTTCCCCTGCCGTGCCCTTCACTTGAATGAAGCAATCTCTGAAAGCACTAGCAAGGAGATTTTGTCATTTAATTTATTAAACTGGCTCTCTATTTGTCCTCCAGAGTGCGGGAAAAGAAAGGAAGGTCAGAAAACATGAGGACAAACAGGACATTTTCAAGAGCATTGCACTGGGGTCAAGCGTATTAAGAGAGCACTCAGGTGCCTTGCAGACACTGAAATAAGCAGCTCCCATGCTGGCACTGCAAAGAATTTCTAAGCAAGCCTGGGATCCACCTTGCTGAGCTCTTCTACAAGCCTAGACACAAAAGGTTTTTCCTTATTATAACTGAACTGCTACAGTTACATTAGGAGAGCTCTCCTATGGACCTTAAGGAGTGGGTTGATTTCAGCATAAATTAAACTCTTTTCAAGTTGCATAAGTTAACAATACAAGACAAGCTTCCATGTATTAAAATAAAACATCTATACAAGGCATTATGGCTAAGGCAGTTTAAATCCACCCCCTACTATATTCAGACGTTCTTCTCCCACACAGACTAGCCTTCAGTTCCAAGTCTCTTGACAGTCTGAGACAGTCACACACTTCTTCCCCGCGGTCCCACCTGCTGCCTGTGCAGCGCATGTTTTGGGCCTGACCTCCCTGAGACAGCACAACCGAGGCGCTGGCAGGGACAGCGGGGATCCCTCACCCTGGTTACAGTCGCAGTTGGCCCAGCCGATGGCTCCCGAAGGGAGGCGGTAGAAGCACCAGGGCGTAGCTCCCCCATCCGGGTTCCTGCAGTGGTTGTGGTCCCCCAGGCCCCGGTCCGGGTATTGCTGAACGTAATCAGGGAACTCAGCCCAGTTCAGACAGGGTGCCCCGGCCTCCGTGACCGCCAGCGAGCCGCTGTAATACCCGAGGGGTCCTGCGCTGCACACGCTGGATGCTGGGCACGAAAAGGAAGCTGTTAGCATCACCGAAGGCATCACACAGCGAGGCTCAGAGGATGCAGGACACATGACCGACTGCTCTCCAGGAGCACCCTCCAAGCCTGCAGTCCTCATTGCTATTTGTCTGTTTGATTTTAATTATATTGCTCTTCAAGGTAGCTGCCAGAAGAATATTTATACACACGATCAAAAAAAAAACTGGTCTGAGTAGTGAACTGCCCAAACTTCTAAAATGTGTGTGAAATCTGGGGCCAAACATGGGCAATTTGAACTGGTTGCCACTACTGATCACTTCAACAGAAATATTCATGTAACTCTGGGCTAACACTTAAACTTGACACATGCTTCTCAATTTCCCTCTCCACCTGCTCTTGTTCCTAAATAAGATACTTTTCAAGCTCTTCAAAAGATCCATTTCCTCTCTAAATTGATTGAGACTGAGAAGAGTTTAAAATTAGCTGTAATTTCATTCTGTAAAGCAAGAAGGTGGGAAATTATCTAGTCATTCACCATATGCATGCTCCTTATACACATTAGCATATTAGCTGGTTTGTCTAAGCTTGGCCAAGGCATGGGAGGAGAAAGGGAAGCCATTTTGCAGGAATGCAGGTGCCAATGTTCCAGGTCAGTGCTTACGTTAAATATTTCATGGAGAAAAGAAAAAAGAAAAAAAAAACCCTACTCCACCCACACAACTAATTCAACACAATCTTTAGCAAAAGGAGGACACTTTCCTTTCATGGCCTTGAAATATAGGAAAGAATAAGGGAAACCAGAATCAGATTCTGCATGAGGTTAGACTCTCTGGAGTGCATAAGGATGGGAAAAGACAACTCAGAAATGGATAATGAAATAATAGTTCTATTCATAGAATAAACAAATAGAAGCCAAAACCCTCTGAAAACTCTTCTGGAGAAAGATATGTTAGGCAAAAACATCAGGCAGCCGAATGACCTTGCCATTTGCCTTGTATCCACAGGAAAACTATAAAGTCCTAAAATATGGTGACACCTAAAGAATAACTACAAGGTTAAAAGAGAGAAAAAAAAAAAAAAAAAAAAAAGCAGTTACAGGTAGGTGTTTCAAAGCCACTCTGTGCTCTCCAGACTAGCTGGAACCTCAAGAAGGGGCCTTTGAGAATTCAGTTTTTAGAGGAGAGGAAAGGGGAATGTGTGAAAAAAAGACTGAGGAAAAGAAAGAGATGAAAGGAGAATATGTGGAAGAAATAGGAAATTGCAAGAGAAGACATGAAGAAAAGAAAGGAATTTGACCATTTGGGGGAAGGAGGTAAACAGCAATTGAGGTGCACAAGAGAAAAGATGATTGAAAAAGTGATAGGAAAAAAAGGAAGACGGCAAGACAGTGGCTGCTTGTGGTCTCGGATCACCACTGCAGGAAAGAGTCTGCTTGATGAATGAATTAATAACTTCTTGTTCTTACCTGCACTCTGCAAATGGTTTTGGCTGGGCTGTGATGCCAGGAGAGGCTGGGAAAAGAAACAGAGCAAAAGCAGAGAGATGATTATCCGATAAAATAAACATGGGCATGTCCTGAAAGCAGCTCAGCCTTTTGCTGCTTTAGGCAAACATTCCCTAGTAACCAGCTTCTTTCTCTGCTCTCCCCATTGCTCTTCCTCAAATCCAATCGCAGATCTGCCCACAAAGAACAAAATGAATCACTACCGGCCTGTAGAAATTTACTCTCAACCTAAGCACTACATTACAGGGCTCTGCTCGTCCTCTGGGTTTCAGTCCCACTGCTCTGAGCAAATGGATGGGAAGCCTGAGGGAGATGCATATGGAGAGAAAAGCTAGAAGAAAATCATTGTTAGCCAAAGTAAAATAACTAGTAGCTATTGATTCTCTCCCCCTGCACAGGGCAAGCCACCTATGGCCACAGCAGCAAACAGAGCCTCTACCTGATGGGATGATGCCCCCAGGAGCCCCCACCAACGAACAAAGCTGCAAACATCTGCAAGAAGTAAATCTGACGGGACTTTTTGAGAATTCTGGTTTTAATACATTTCAGTATTCATATCCCGAAGGATATGATATGATGCATCTTATGGTGATATTTAAAAAATGGAGTTAAAAAGCAAAGAACAACGATTATGAAACAAAGCCCTAAGAATTCCAGCATCCTGTCCCCAAAATGGCATGTATTCTTGCAGGCTTTTGGTGGTTATAACCTGGCTGCTGGCTGAGATAGAGATCTCCAATGCTATTGCATGGTTTGCAGGCAGGTGCAAGATCTTCACAGACCCAACAAAGTGAAAAGAAGAAATTTTACATGCTTCTGCTAGCTCCACATAGCCTAATTAATATCTAAGTACAGTCACTTTTATACGAATAAAGAGTTGTAAACCACAGAGCGGAGGTGTGCATATATAAAAAACTGGCTGTAGGAAACAGTTCTGCTTGTCTTCAGAATTCAGTCTAGCAAAATTCAGTAATTTTGCTTCTCTCAGCTTTCTCTCTCTCTTTTGCTTTCTCTCTCCTAGAAGGATAGAGAACAACTTAGAATTAAACTGCATTACTGATGTGGACCGAATCCATCTCTGGAAAAAAGCAAGGTTAGTTCCCATAGATACCAGAAAAGAATGACACCTACTCATGGCAGATGTCATTTAAAAACCAAACTATGAACAGAGTTCAGCAGGTGTTGACAACAGCAGCCAAGCTCCAGGATCACCCTCCAGAAGCAGAATGTGATATTGCATATCGAAGTGCAATTCCTAGCATGGTTTAGAAATACCAGATCACATCTCACATGCACAAGGGGATGCACAGGCAAAACAGCAATTAATTGACAATTTCCCTTCAGCCAAAACCCCATCTTTCTGCAGGTACTGCGCTATTCTGAACCCAAACAGTCTGTTAATTGGCAATTCTGAGGATTCTTCTGAGGATCTTGAAGCTCTTTGCCAAGAGAGGAAGATGAGAGGAGCTAAACTTAGGCGATTGCCCAGAATCACTCAGAACAGGTGCCTGAGTCATCATCCAGGTGCCCTTCCTCCTCACTCAGTGCGTGCATGTGCAGGCCCGCAGGAGATACAGGATGGGTCAGGCTAGCAGGGGACTTGCTGTTTGGAAAACTGAACCCTTCTTGGAGACCGACTATAAGTGAAGGAACTGCAGTCTAAGCAGTCTGCTTCCTCACTAAATAATGATTAGTGCCTGTCACTTCCCACAGCAGTTTCTGATGTCCCCCGGTATTCACCATCACCACTACCAAATTTTACTGCAAACACATTGTGCTGCACTTGCTGTCCCATGTCCATGTGGCCGTAAATCATCTGTCCACAGCAGCCATAGGGACAATCAGTCAATTAGAAAAGCACAAAAACAAAGGATCCTTCCTGCCAGGGACACTGCAGTGCTTGAGAAACACAGGAAACCTGAGCCAAAGCATCTGCAGGCTCTTGTGCATCCTGCTTTGCCTTTTTTTTTCTTTTATTCTTTTATGAATTTCATATGTAAAATG
>VZSV01000159.1:1304185-1321738 GCA_013398735.1 Nothocercus julius
TCACTGCTTCATCATTGCTTCTGGTCCATCAGATGTGGCCCAAAAACTTTCTTGGAAATTACTGGCATTGCAGCCATGTATCAGTTTTGTAAGTCTCACAGCACTGGGTGACAGGTCCCAGTCATATTTGATATGGAGCTGGCACAGGTGCAAAGTAAAACCATCCAATCTGTAGCAGCTATCTATAAATCCCTCTGCCAGTGGTAAAAAAGCAACACTTATGCACAGTAACAGCAACAAGAGTACTAAGCGAGGCATTGAAAACAAAAACACGCACACAGAGGAGAGAAAATGTGCTAAGGGAAGCACAGAACTCCAAGATTAGTAACACAGGTTATTTCAGTTCCTTAGAAACCTGTATGTTTGAATCACAATGATGAGGTTAGGGAGAGCAAGTTTCACAACATTTTGTATGACTAGGACCACATTTTTACCTTCATGTAGCGGGATCGCTGCACTTGAAGCATATCAACAATAGATCTAACTTTCTTTGAAAAAGGGTTTTCCAAAATAGGCAGCGTACTCTGAAATGCAAGATATTGAATCTCCATTATTCTCACAAAATGTAAAGCGACAAAAAAAACTCAATTTTGTATTTTCAACATATGCAAAACATCTGTCCCATTAGAAAACTTTTTGATAAGCTCAATTAATTAAAACAGAAGTTTACAAAACAGATCAGAATTACACACCAATTGTTAAATCCATGTAAATATCAGCTGTTCTCCTTTATCGTCAGTGAAGCACGGCTTGTTGAACAAGCTACACAAAGTGTAGACTAGGGGTGTCCGCACTTCAGAACGCTGCACAGCTAAGTCAGAAAATGAATTCTGGTATTTGTGCTGCTCCACTATTAGCAGTATGAAAGTTTTAAAACTACTTTCTGAACTTGGTTTCTAATTACTTTAAGTACTGGGTGACTATCGCAACATTATCTCTCACACTCGCATCCAGCTCACCAAGGTGTTGCTAATTTGGCTGAAGGATGACACTCCAAAGAGGTTCTGGATCAGGCCTTGCTGCACATTCACTCCCACCCACACAAAGATGTTCAGGCCGTTCTCCAGCAGATATATGTCACCCTTGGAGAGGCGCTCCTCTGAGTTTCGGATTGCTGCTGGCAAGGAGTCACTGTCAACATCTGCTTTGGTCTGTTTCAGAGTGAAATTAAAAAAAAAGTTATCAAGGTTATAATGCAAGAACATGAGGAAGCAAAGAAAACTTCTGCCTCTACAACTGCAATGAACTGCTCAATTCTAGGACTCACAGCCAGCTGCTTGTGTATTTCCTTGTAAACCCGCAGAAGCTATCTGCAATGCTGCATCAACCGTGACCGAAACAACGTTTTCATCAGCTTACTTTTCCCATCTAACACAACATTATAACAGAGACACATTTTATGAAGAGAGAGCATAAGACTGTTGCCAAAGGGTTTTGCAGTTCCAACACTGGCTCCAGGAGCAGGAATGTAATTAGTTTACTCTATGACACTGAAAAGTCAGAACAGTGCGGTATGTGGCGTTTCCCTGCAATGCTTTAAATTACCGCATAAAATTACAAGAAGCTTTAGGATTTTTAAGACTACCAAAGAATCCAAGAAGTCATCTTTGTCACTGGTCACATGGCATAGGTTGGAGAAAATCCCCCAGCAAATTCACAAGATATAGTAATGCATCTATCTCTAAGTGAAATTAAATGAACCACTCAAACAGATGGCAGGTCCCAAATCCTTCTCAAATAGCTTTTCCTTTGTAAGATATAAATACTAGTTCTTAGGGGCAGGGCAAGACAACATTAGGTCTCCAGCAGTAAGAATATCCTGAATTACTCACCAAGGGCAAAAGCCTGGGATAAAAGAAAACATTTGTTTCTGCCACATCCATGGATGTAACTAACTGACGAATATAGGCACGGTCATCTGTCGTGACCTCCGGACCAGGCTGAAGGACATCACTCTTCAGCACACAGTTCAAGTACACAGGAAGCAGCTTCATGCATTCAGGCAGGATCAGCTACAAAACACAAGCCAGTCAACAGAAGTAGGTCACCTGCCTTGCTAACTAATGCAATACTGCCTACACTTAAAGAGAGGCTTTCACAAGCCCACTTGCAAAAGCAAGCGCAGGACACATGCAAGGAATGCACCCTAATATTCTAATTATATCATAGACTTGTAGAAATAATTTAAAAAGTTTCTCTGAAAGAGGTAATAATTGATGGTCTCCAGACAAATGTCCAGGAAGCTATTTTCAACATTGTTTTTACTTGCAGGTTGGTACTTCCCCAAATCTTCTCTTTGCATATTTCTGCTGAGCAATGCAATTCACTTATATTGAATAGATTAGACGTGATGAGAGCTTCTTCCCTCCTCTTTTAACATTTGAACCTGCAATTTCAATCAAAGCTGAGTTTACCTGGCCAGCAGAGGAAGGACTAGCACAGTTCTTCCGATAGCAAGCCAGGATCTGGGCACACTGGTTAACCAGCGCATCTCGTACAGTCTTTACTGGACTATTGAGAACTCCACGATATGCTGCAGAGAGATGGACAGTTATCAAATCATTATTTTAATGCAACACTCTTCAAACCATAACATGACAAAAACCCACAACAAAGCAAAACCCAAATTAAATCTAAGTGACCATTGCTTATGAAAACTCTTTTTTTGTCCTGCAAATTTGTGGGAAACATACTACTAAAGATCACAAAAACCTATCTACTCTGCTTTACAACCTCTTCAACTTTATTTCTCATATACTTTAAAATATAGATAGCTGTACTTGAAAGTACAGGATACTAGAAAAATTCCTTTAAGAATCTGGGCATATTTCTTGAACGATAAGCAACGTTTCTTAACTTTTTCACCTGTATCTGTAGCCATTGTCCTAAACAATATTATCACAACTTTGTGCTCTTTTCTGGAAAAAACTAAATTATCACCTGAAATTTGAAGAGACTAAACAAATATCCCTCAATTACAACAGGCATTTTAACAGCAGTAGAGAGCTAGGCCTCTCCATCATATGTAACGTTACCATATTTAGCCAAGTAATTGATGAGTGTGTCTGTCTCGCAGTTTCGATAGAGATCAGCCAGCTGGGTGCAACAGTTCAAGGAGAGGTTGTGAATGCGAAGCCGTCGCTGTCCTGCACAGCTTGTATACAGCAGAGCACACTATGGGAGACAAAAGGAGCAAGATACAGAAAAACGAGACCTTGCTAAAATAAGGAAGCCTAGACTTGAATAAACTTGACAAAAAGTTAGAACTTAGATGTCTAAGCAAATAAGATAACTTTCAAGATATTTTTACACAATAAGCTAGCAGCACATGCAACAAATTAGAGTTAATGAAAAATAACAAGCAGCAGTGTTAACTCTTTGTAACATTAGAACTGAACTACAGAAGAAAGACAGCGCCCTGAAGCTGTCTAGGTCACCCTGAGAATGTGTTTCTCAAAGGTCAAGGCCACAGGAAATAGCTGCAGAGAATTAATAAAACCTTGCTCCTTAAGTGAGCATATAACAATTCAGCTTCAGAGCAACATCATACTCTTTTGCAATTGGCATTCTTTCTGGTTTAAATTTGGTACACATTGACACATTTTTATTGACAATTCTGAATGAGTAATTCACTTGGCTTCTGCAAAACGTCCCCCTCACCTGAAGGAGGGCACCACTGTCTTCGCTCAGTTTATCATCGTGCTTGAATTCCACTGTGATAGTTTTATCACAGTCCAAACCTGCCATCTCCACATCAGTTGTGTTGCTCATATAGAAAGCTCCAAAAAAGTCAGTTGCTCGAATACCTAAAAGAGAAAAAACAAGAGCATCATTTTTTATTTCAATAGTGACACCTACAAGACAGGCTTGGAAGCCCTGAGAATCCTATCATGACAAATTCTCAGCAGGGATCTCTGTTGAAGTCTTGACCAAAAAAAATATTGTTACAATTTCAAAGCTTTAAGACAGATTTTTGCATAACTTTGTCTCAGGATGTTCTAAATTGTGTAAACATCTGCTACTTCGCACATCCTATTCTGCAAGCGATCAGTTAGTTAAGACTCAAATCATGCTAAGACCCACCTGTGCTGGTCCGCACTCTCATCACAGCATCAAATCCCACTTCTTTCTGGACATCTCTTCTCAAGTCATTCAGGAACCTATCCTGGTCTGTTTCCAGCTAGAACACAAGCAATAATTCAAGTGTCACAATTTGTAAGGCAGAGCTGTTCTACAGGCCATCAAATAATTTAAAAACAGATATCATCTCCTGCAGCCTTATTCTAAAATCAGTTGTCACGTAGGACTCAGTGTCCTACTAATTCAATGTCATACAGAAAGTTAATAACATAGGGGGTTTTTGTTAATAAATATTTTGTATAAAGCTAGCAAGTGTTTTGGTGACAACCTAGAAATTCAAGGAGCAGCTTAGTTTCAAAGATGGCCTTGCTCACTACAGCTCACTGCATAAAAGAGTGGCTAGCAAAACAATACATCATACTCGGACCAAACAACAGCCCTATGAATCTCTTACCTGGAAATAAGCATATTTATAAATGGAGCCGCCTGTCTGGTAAGTTACTACCCCTAGTGTTGCCACGTCCAAATACTGGTTTGGAAATAGAAACAGATCCACGCAGCAGCCTTGGGCCACACAGTCCTTGGCCAGGTTGTTGTAGAAGCTTGTCTGGGGTTGAAACAAAGTCTAAGAAAGGAAGTCAGAGATCAAAAGTTAGTGACAGGAAAAAGAAAAGAGAACCAAGTCTCCCTTGAAGGTTAAGCAGTCATTCAAATTCTTCTTGACCCTGCCTTTGAAAAACTGTCTGAAAATTGAGGTGAAAATTAAAGTTCCTTTTACTTCAATAACGAGCAAATTCTGCATAGTCACTTGAACAAAGCTGTACAGACTTCTCCCATATAAGACTTTAGCTCTACACTTCTATTTGCTCTCATATCAGAATTGTCTTTAGAACATCATGTCTACTCAGCTTTGCTCGAGAGCAGAAGATAAACATGCAATATGAAAATATTACTACTAGCCATGAATGTTACATTACTTACTACTGATCTTACTTTTTATAGAACAACCATGTAATAACTTCAAAAAACTATAATATAGACCTGTACTGTAAGCATCACATAAACCATTATTACCTTCTCCTTGTCCGTGTTGATTAGTTTCCTGTCATCCCTATTCTTCAGCTTCCCTGGGGCCTCTGCAATGGGCAGAGAAGTGTTGAAAATGAAGATCTTGCCAGCACACTCAGCTGCCTGCAAGAAAGGGGGTGAAATTGATCTGGTTAGAAACAACTATAAAAATTGTAAGGGGAATTTGAATTCAAGAGCATCTGCATTCTCATTGCTTCATTTCTTTATGTCAGGAAGGCACTAACTTAGACATGTTGTTCAGTAGCTACTTGGTTATGTCTGTGGTACCAACACCTGAAGCACAGCTTGCTGTCCAGTTACGGAGAAATAAGTTTCAGTTCTACAGGATCTTTGCTATTTGCAAGACAAGGAGAAAGCCGCTGGCTCCAAGGAGACACAGGACAGTTCATTTTTGGAAGCAGGACTCAGCTACAAAAGCTTTTCCCCAAATGAGCTACCGATCACCTTCTCTGAACTACAACTAGTTTGTGGGACAGGAGCCCTGTCATAAGCAATAAAGGATTTGTGGACCTGAGCTTCAACAGATAATTAAATCAATAACCTATGTGAACACTGGCCAGCGATTAGTAGCCTATTTTCTCTGACGCAAAGCACACAAAAGATCTACTATTGCTACTACTAGACTACTACTATTGCTTGACGTAACTGATCAGACAGGACATCTGTCATGAAGAGTGGGATTAAGAATGTCTTATTAAGACAAAGCAATACAGTCAGGTTTGGATTGAATCACAGAGATAGCAAATTCAGGCATTACACACAAGTCTGAGTTGAATCACACACACAATGCTCTGGATGAGGTACAGGAATGGAAGACCCTTAGAAAAGATTTACTTGGCACATTGGTGTTGGAAACGTCTACAGATAGCATCTTCTCCTTTTATTTAAGATTATACCAGAGCTCAAACATATACTTAGAAAAACACCATGTTAAAGAACTCTTCCAATGAGACATGACAGTTCAGCATTTGGTTTTAATGCCAGAAGGTCTTTTTGCAGATTCTGTAAACTGTCCAAAACCAAGCACAGCCAGCTCACTGAAATCAAGTCACATGCCTTGTACTTTGAATGAAAATAATTAAGCATTAAAAAAAGATTGGAGGTAGAGGCACTTGAAGCATGGACCAAGCATTCCCTGAAGGCAGTGCATCTATTGCAAGACGACTTATGAAAAGCTTTAAAATTCTTACTGGTGTATGTTAACAGAATATGAAATTCTGAGTACTCAGATTTTAAAATTTGCCATGACAATGCATTTACAAACCTTCAGTGCCTCCAACCCTGCTTGAATCACAGGTGCAAAAACAGTTTCTGTTTCTCTCGTGTCTGCAAACATTTCTGGAATCTGGTCAAGCAAACTGGTAAAAAACAAGAGAGAAGACTCAGTAAGATTCAACTCAACTGGTAAACCCGAATTGCAGCCAATAACCTATGAGACTGAAGTGGCTTAAACAGGCCCTTCATGTACCTATTCTGCCTCTACTGTTCTGTGGTTTTCTGTAATTTCTACAGTATATTGCAATTTATCGCTTATCTATGAAAAACTGATGCTTTGTCACCCTTTATCGATGTCCCCATTCATACCAGTTTGTTCAGTGCTTAAATATAGCGTCAACTGCTGCATATTCTAATAGCTATTCTGTGTTTTAAATATATCTCAATGTACTGGGAAGTAAATTCCAAACTGGGAAAACAAATAACACTTTGCCCCTGTTTGGGAAAAAAAAAAAACACACTTGTATACTAGGCAGACTAGTGTGTTTAACCCACAATTTTGTATTTGTGCTTGGCAATGGATAAAGGCAAGAATTTTTCTTTTAAAAACATGCTTTGCCCAGTCTAGTTTCCAAAACCTAGCTGCTACACACCATGGTTTAGTTCCAGTATCCTGTTAAACAGTTAAACCTTATAAATTTTTCCCTTTCCTGCTTTATCTTCTTTACCCAATTCAATGAAGTTTCTTCACATAACCAAAATTAGACACCATTGTTTTCCTAGTGTACAGTTATTTAGACAATTGCCTTAAAGCCAGTGATTCAGCTTTCTTGCAACTTTTGCTCTGCAATATCCTAGATTTTTTTTTTTATGCCCTTCATAGCCATAAACACTCCCATCCTCCTTTGTCAGTACCATCTCAAAACAGAATAGGAAGTTGAAATATACGGCATGACTTCTGGACACACAACATGACAATTAAGCAGCTAAACCTATTACTTCTTAAGCATAGCATTTGAATCAAACAAGAACTTTATTACCATACATCTTAATTCACTTCCTGTTACCTGGCAATAACTGTCCTGGACTCGTTCACGTTCACGAGAAAACCATCAAGAAGTGGCACAAACATATCGGCCACATCCGAGACGACCATCATTTGTGGCTGTGCCAGCGAGCTCTTCACATTGTAGAAGTGTAACACTTTGTTGTAAGTGACAAATCCTACCCGAATGGCTGATTCTTCCATGTTGCCTTCCCTGTAAGAGAGAAACTTTATTCCACATCCAGGTGATGGATGTAATCCAAGTCACTTTTCTATGAAGTGTAAACCCAACACAATAAGGGATAAGGGAAAAATTACTGGAAGGAAAATTCTAATTTCATCTGAAGAGTTATCCAGAAAGCTGTCCTTCCTAGCCCCTTGGGGCCAAAAGGCTGACAGGGTCATGAAATAACTTACAAACGTGGGACATTTTAAGGCAAAAAGTGGCATTTACCCTCATTTTGAATGGCTAGAACAATACAGAACATGCCTACCTGGGCAAGTAATCTAGGAGTGACTTTAGTTCTTCACATATTAGCCTCACCAAGCCACTCTTCACAGCATTATAGGACACATCAATCATGAAAATGAAAGCAGGTGGACTGGGAAACTTATTATTCTGTGGAAGGAAGCAAAAAGTCACATTATGTCAGCATGCAGCCTCAACAGTTAAGTAATATGGTCAAAATTAATGCTGTTTAAAAGCACAATAGCCTCCATGTAGTTTTCATTCACAGGCAGTAACCAGTTCTTCAGATCATTTTTTCCACACCTGCCAAGCTAACAAAGGCACATAAAGCACATTAGGCTTGAAATGGATCAGCGTTCTGTGCCCCAGATAATTTTTTGCCATTGTGCAGCCCAGTGACAACTGAAACAACCATTTGTATGACCTGGCCAGACAGAGAGAGTAGGTAGGAGGTTTCCCCATAGCTCTCAATATTCTGGAATCTGACTAGACCTTGATTAGAAGTCAAAAGATTTTCCTCTCTGAAAGTTGGAAACTTTCAAGTTTCAAGTCTCTTTAAATATCTTGTTTGCTTCCCCTCCTCCCCATCCCCCTCTTCAATCAACAGTTCTCTCTCTGCAATCAGATTGGAAGCACAAACAACAAAACTGAAGAACTTGCAAAAACCTGAGATCATATTTCTTTTGTCTTTAAATGGATATTAAGCTGTTAGAACTGATTGCTTTACACCTTTACCTCAAACTACAGATGAAGCATTATAAGGTAACTAGGATAGAGCTGCAACACTAGCCTATTTTCCCAGTGTATATTTCAGCAGATATCCGTATTAATATACACTTTGTACCTATTTTTTCATTCCTTAAGATCTAAATATTCAATTTAGAAGTGAGCCTGCTCTGACAATACATATTTCCAGACTACCCCTGTATTTTTAATCAGTAAGGTCTTATGTGAAATTCAGTTTTGATACCAAAAGCTTGCTTTACCCACTAAATGGCACATTTTTTAAATCAGGATTACAAACAAAGAGCTTTTACCTTTTTTAGTTCATTTTTACTCTTTGAACAATTAAAAACAGAGGCAGCTGAACCAAAGTAAAATCGTGTGATAAGGGATTAACACTTTCCTTTGGGATGTAGGTAGATGAGCACATTAAGACAATGTCATTAATTATCTGCCAGACAGATGGTAGCCCCACAGAATTCATCTGGGCTTAGACTAGAAAAAAAATCTTCTTTTATTAAAACAAAAAACCCAAAACACAGTAAAAATGTGCACTACTGTACCTTGCAGTAGTCTACAGTTGCCAGAAACTCATAAGAGCCCAGCGATAATTCAGGTCGATCATAGAAGTCCACTCGTTTACCAGTATGATCCAAATGCTGGAAATAGTGAGGTGGTACTGAAAAAGAAGAGACATTGAGTTCAGGGACACATCCACTATTATTTTCACTGTCTAGAGTGCTAAAATGACAACATCTGGTTCAAATAACACAGCAGGAAAGCTAGCTAGTCCTCTGAACTATCATGCAAGTGTAACAAAAAAGTATTCAAGCAAGCCAAGAGCATCATTCAATCCAACAAACACGAACTTCTCAACTGGAAACATCACCACATGCTCTTAGGAGTCTTTTCAGAAATTTAAATCAAAGGAGCATGTAACCATCTTGTAAAATTATTATCAAATGACTTGCAGCAGAATTCGAGATAAACTGCTGATCTCATCCTTACTGCCTATATTCAGGCTTACGAAAGGATTAAGCTCCTCATTTTGCAAGCCAGGTGCTGTAGGAGTTAGCTTTTTCTTTTCCTTCCCATGCTGCACAAGTGACAAAGCTTAAATCTCAGGTGCAGAGGCTGCCATAGTCCCTTTATCAGAATAGGGAAGGTACTTCTCGTAGTGCCTTGCAAACCATTAAGGAGAACCCAAACGTGTAACAACATCCCGCTCCTAACACTGTTGTGCAGCCATCAGAAGGCCGAATGGGAGCTTTTAATAAAATGCAGACGTGATTAGTAAAGATATCAGCAACACTGTGAGTTATGAAGTTCAAACACACAGACAGAAGTGCTTGTCTGGATCCAAATACACTTTTTGTAAGAATGAGAACTAAAGCAAGTTTTCACCTACAAAAGTCAGCTGCAAAAATAAAGAAAACATTTGCCTTCTGCCCTAAGAATTATCATGAGAATTCCTCCCTCAGAATTCCTAAGGTTCCAAAGTGTATTCCAGAGTATAGCTCCTATTCCTACAGAGTTTCATAGAGAATTTATAACAGGATTAAGAACTTATAAATAATTTAAAAGATTCAAAGATTCAGCAGTCCAAAAGAAAGAGAACTGTATCAAATATCTATAAGCAGTTATCACTCTCCTCTCTGAACGCACATCCAGGACAAGGTAATTACTCGAACATCCCACCCCTATGCAGCATCTAAGTAGGCCTTGTAAGCCAAGAAAATCCTAACTCATGCTACTGAGTAGATGCTCATCTCTCAGCCTGCCACATAAAAACATAAATCTGAAAAAAAAAACAGGAAAATTGCAAATAATTGCTCAAAATACCATATTTTGCTACAAGCACCTAATGTTAAAACTTGTTTAATATAAAAATATTGTGATGCATAAGCACCTAAACAATTTGAACATGAGCATCTTAGAACTGAGTAATGAACATGTTATATAATAGTAGTTTTAGAAAAGCACAAAAAGCACACTACATCATACACTAAAGCACAATATGTCATAAATTACTTTCACATGATTAAAAATTTCTTAGCATCTTGTTCAAAGATCATTCCAACAGAGTCTATAGGCAAACTTCCAGCAGAAACCTCACCCTCAGTGACACAGCTGCAGAAGCAGCACTGGAACCTCCTTCCTCCCTCGATGAACTGCATAAAAGGGCACATGTAGGCCTTGCACCTATTGCACCGGACAGGGCCGGATTCTCCATGGTCTACCAGGTAAGGAAGGGTCTGTGGAAACAGGATGAGGAGAGAAAATAAAGGTCACATGATGAAGGAGGAAATGACAAAACATTTTAGCGCTAAAGAACAATATCCTTGTACATTGCAGAGGACTTAGCATTTTGGCAGCTGAGGGGAAGGGGGAAGTGAAAGTCAGAACAAATTTTTCACAGATGCTTTGCAATTCAAGTTCTTAATGCAGGTGTAACTCCGGGAGCTGCAGACACCAAGAGGCTCTTCCACAGGGACCCAAGCAAGGATTCCTGCATGGTGCTGCACTACCTTGTAGAGTGGCCTACTTGAGGAGCACAAGCTCTCTCAGGAGTACCATACTGCATAGCACTGCTGGATCCCAAGCAAACTCAAAAAACTGAAGCCATGCAAAGGACAGCTGTCATATCCTAATGAGAGTGAACACAAAACTCACACGTCATGAGTTTTTTAAACTAAACCTTTAAATATTATTATTTTTTTTCCCCTTGTACAAGCTTTTGACCAAATAAAAAGTCAATGCATTCCACATAAGCAAGACGTTTAATCCCTATTGTCTTAAAAAACTCTCCTGGTAAGTGTTACTTCTTAAACTCCACCATGAAATAGAATATAATCACAATTTCTGCTTCTCATGACCCCTAATATAGCAAGGCTTCAAAACTGATATATAGTTATTTTTAAATTGTTACTGACAATACAATATAATTGCAGCCAAACAAAATAGAGATACTTGGCAACACCTGCAGTTTCTCAGACTCAGAAGGAACCAGCAACAGTTTAGAACTATTAAGAATTTTTGTAAGATCAAAGCTGCTTTCATAGTTCAAAGCACCTTTCATAACTGTAATAATCTAGCTCAAAAGGAGATTCAACTGCTGCTTTTAAGGTTTCTGACTGGAGATCATATTCTCGCAGTATACCTAAACTTCTGATCACGCTTAAGAGACAGCATACTCCTTAAGCAGGAACTGCACAAATGCCCAAATCACATTTTTTCCCCTTCAGCCCGAAGATGTATAATTCAATCTGTCATTCAACCCCACTAGTCACTTCCTGCACTAAAATGGTTTCATGACTAATGATTTTTCAGCTTCTATCCCACACTGACCTTGTTTGAGACTATATAATTTCAGGTCTTCTGATAGCCAAGTCATGCTGGTATTGTGGTTCCACAGAATAAGCTTTCCCCCCACTTCCTCAGCCTTTCCCCGGACTGCATGCATGCAAACCAGTTACCAGAGGGATATAAACATGCACAGTAATACACACAAGCTGGCACTAACACCACTTACTCCCAGACAAGGCTTTAAGAAAGCTGTATTACTCTGCCAACACCTGCTTTCTGATCAATGCAAGTTCATATGGGACAAAGGCTCTATAGCTGGGAAGCAGGTGCTGAATTCTATAGATTCTAGATTTGAATATTGTATTTTCACTAGTCACATTTCTCCTGTCATTTCTGATTATTTTAAGCATGAGCTCTGTTTACAGGGTCTTACGCTCTGAAGAGCTGAGCCTTCATCTGTTAGAACAGGCCCTACAAGGGTTTTTGTCCTTGTTACAAGGAACTTACCAGCCCTGGAAGTTCACTGATCTCCAGGACAGTTTTCTGACCCTAGCCTTGTTTCCTCTGGCCATCAAAAGTGTTTGTTCAGAGCACAAGCACCAGGAGAGCAGAGGCTGGGTATTTGTAACATTTCCTCCGCACAGACTGGAAGCTCTGCGAGCCTCTGGGTTTCTGAACTGAGACCATGTTTGTCACTGTGCTCCTTTTAAACTCCAGCCACAACACAGGAATTAACTTCACAATTTAATTTTAATCACAGCCAGTTTTTCAAAATCCAAACTACAGCTTAGGGACATTAATAAAACAACACCAGAAACTTAAAAATCCAGATGATAGTCCCTTCCCTCAGCAGATACCAATGTTAACTTTAACAGGGCACAGAGTACTGGTACTATATATATATTCAATTTTCACAACAAGCACATTTGCCTTTATGCCCCTGCTCCAAGCAGGCTAACACTAAATAGCAACCAGACTCCATACAGCGTACTTTCTATAGATTTTCTAGCTCTGCAGCTTTTGTCTGCAACAAATAGAATATGCAAAAGGCTGAGAACACATTACACTTAGAAGGAAATAAATTCTACACACAGTGAGGGCAGAACATAAGAATAGTTCAGTTGTGCCTGGTACTCAGTCTTGTTCTGTCACTCATCCCACTCATCCGTGCTTTGCATGAAAATTTTGAAGTTTAACCAGTGCTGCTGGACACCACAGCTTGACCTCCCACATCAGACTTCATTTCAGTGATTAGTAACGATTTAAGCAACATTCAAGTACTATAGGGTGAAAAGTGAGATGAAATGGAAGTACATGCATTTGTTATCATCCCAGCATTTGGGTCATTTGACCAGACTGTTTGACAAAGACACTAAATGCAAAAAGGCTCAGATTCTCACAGTGATCAAAATCCAAAATATTTTGAACACATTATTTTTCTACCTAACAGATCTCCAAAACCACATCCTTATTGGAGTACCAACATCTACTTAGTTTTCATTAGCTAAGCATTTCTTCTGTCAAATTTTAAACAGCTTGTCTGTTAAATTGCTGTCTGTACAGAGTGCCTTAACTCCACACACAGTTCTCACCTCCTCTGGGGGTAGAGTAGCCAAAGGTTTTATGACAGCAGCTAGGGGAACTTGGGACTGCTTGGCCATATCTGAGGTGCAGGGAATATTGTACGACGTGCATCTTATGTAGCGTGGGCTTGCATTACCTGGGGGAAGGGGAGAAAAAAAATGAGCAAACAAGAATACAGTCACAAACATATCAGGCATAAGTTTATACGTAACACAAAACTGAGGATACCTCAAATTCTGTTCAAGCTTAGAGACATTAACTGAGTGTCTCTATGGCTTAATCTAAATAATTTGAATCTAACTTGAAATCCAAGCAGAGTATCTCTTCAGGATTTACTATGAATAATAAGAGCTCTTAATACAAAACAAGTCAACCTGACTCCATATAAGCTTAATCCTCTACAAGGGACTCCTGTTCCACCTTTTGTTTGGCAGACTAAAACATGTGGGCAGCAATCCTAACTCAAATGTTTCTAATATTTGACCATGCAATTCTAGTTGAAAAGGAAAGCACTTGATTGTAGAATAGGGTTCCACAGGAATCCTAGAATAGAATTCTAAGGAAAGCTCAGAATTCTCAAGTTTTAAGTTTAAATTCACAGTAAGGTGTGGCAATGATTTTTGTACATATAGATATGATGCAGATAAGACAAAATCCTCCTTCTATGAAGCCCATAGTGTATTGTAAAATCATGAGTGAGCTGTCATTTGGTCTATGTTTCCAGTCTAAATCACACAATATTGCACATTTCAGTACTAAGCTATTGTGATACAGCTCTACAAAAGAATCTTTGTTTACAGCTAATGCTGGTCCCAAGTATCTGCCTTAAAAAACATCAATTGTCTTCACTGGTAATTGGTTACTAGTCACCAAGCATTCAACAGAATCTAATGTGAGATTAAACTAACACAGTAACAAGGACTTGAAAATAATTTCTTGGTAATTCATACATCCCCAACCCTGAAGTCATTAAGTCATTCCCAGACCTTTCCTATTTCCCTTCTTTTTTTTTTTTTATTTTTATTTTATTTTATTTTTTTTAATTAAGTGTAGACAATTTGTCATTGAGTCTTTGGGGTTTGTGCTTTGTTTGTTTATTTATGAAGGGAACAATATTTTACCTTGATCCTTGACCAAGAAATTTGTAGTAACAAGAGGTGGAACCTGCCCTCTCACTCCAGTGACAAATGGTTCTGATCCACGGTTACTTCTGTCATCTTCAATCACTTGAATCTATGACGGAAAATACCATGTTAATCCTTTAAGGATTAGTTTCGAAGTACTGTACAATACAAGATTTATATCTATAAGGCAGTGAAAAGGGGACCTGAGACAAACATTACTAGCACTAAAAATGAGAAGCCTAAAGCAAATGAGTTTTAACAAGCAGTCACCTCTGTTTGATTTGGAATAATATAGAATGATTTTAAAACAAAAAATAGCTAAAGTCACAAATGGTGCTTTTTCCCAAGTATTTTGAGTATTCTGTGTTTTAAGATCTGATCTGGATTCACAAAAGCCAAACTCAGATCAGAGGCATTTTTTTTTTAAATATTATTCCTCTGTTTACTGGCTCTAGCTAGATTAAAATCAGAAGCTTCCATAAACCTCAGGGTAAAGTCCTACAGAAGACACCTGTTTTTTTCCCTCTGCTTCTCCTGTGCTAAGTTCCCAGTGTTCTCATACACAATTTTTTTTCTATTCAGTGCAACTCTGACCTAAAGACAGACACTTGCAAGCTCAGATGAAAGCAATCATTGCTTCCCAATGCAATAGACTTAATGATTCAGGCCTAAACCTCAAAAAACTAGTAAAAAAAATCTTGAATATTTTTACTATTTCTGCTTCGCTATTAACAGATACACCTAGAATCATGGAAAAAAACATTAAGCATTTTTTTTTTTGACTTAAATACCCATTGAATTTTGTATGAGAAGATTTTTATGTGACCTTTTAGACTACCTTTTCCATAGCACTGATTGAATCAAAGCATTAAAGCTAGCAAACACTCTACTGATTGTATTTTCCTATCAAGCACATGTGCCTTTACTCAAAGTACATTATGAAATGCAAAGTTTTGCACAGCAGAGCTTCTACTCTACCTTACAGATTCCAAGTTGCCAGCTGAAAGTCTGCCACAGCACTGGATAGTTACTACTCCAGAATAAATTGTGTTGGCAACACAACAATCAGTAGCTGCCACATGACCAACTATAGCCAACTAAATGAGGAAGAAGTGATATGTAGGTAACAATCCTAACCCATTCTTTTTTTTTCTTCCAATCCAAAAGGTAGCTGCTTTTGCTTTCTTTATTCTCTAAACATAATCATTAAATTTTCAAATTCAAAATTTAATAATTATGTATGAGCACAGATAATGAAAGAATGTTTATAGCTCCCCATGCCTCATTAACCTATTAAAAATTTCGATCAGAAATTAACATGAAAACAAAATAGTCACTTTTCACTTTTAGAACTTCAACGCATTAGCCGAGCACTGGCACGTCAACACTCAAATTTTGCTCAAAACTGGTAGACGACACAACTACAAAAGTCCATGCCACGTGTATGTTAACTTGGGACACAATACAGAATGAGTGCCTGCACTCTGACAACACCAATTGGACCCTAATAATGGACATACTTTAAGGATCGGACACAGTAAAGGGAAAACATTCTTCATGATCTGTTTCTGAAACTGTCTGTTTTCTATTGCCCCATCATTCATCACAGAAGAGAAGATTTAACAGCCTCTTGTGATGTTACTTTACAAACTTTGATAAGGCAAGCAGAAGAGGGCAAGGAAAGGATAAAGGATTAAGCATGGAGGGTTAGTGAGGTGAGGCTGAGGTTTTGGGCATGCACAGATGGTCACCAACACAGACTACAGTAGACAGATATATACAGCACTTACTGGACTAGGAATTGCATCAGGATCTATTCTGTGCCTGGGTTTCTGCTGAGGTGGCAGCTCATTAAGTTGCTTTTTTTTTTTTTAAAAAAAAACAAAAAGTAAGAGTGCCACAAAAAAAAAAAGAAAAGAGAATATAACAAAAAGTAACAGTGTTACTTCTCTCTAGCAAACCTCTAGTACTGGAATTAGATATATACATTGGACATCGATTCATGCAACAAAAGGACAAGTATCACACCGGCTTCTGCACCATACACTAATCCCCCAAAATCAGTTTTGTCATGGTATTGGGCCTGGGCTCTGAACATACTGCTAACAGATGTAGTGGCTCGCGTGCTTGTTTTTGTTAGAAATTGGGGATTTATGCTTCAAGAACATGCTAAAATGAAGGCAACTGATACAAGCCATTTGAGATCTCATTTAGTGGAAAAGAAAAGAAGCAGCCAAGCAATTAAAGATTTCTTATACTCCTCTAAAAAAAAAGAAAAGGTCATGAACTATAAAAGTTTATACAAACTTGGAGTCTAAATACATAATTCTTGACTTTTTTGAACAGCACCAGTAAAGATTTAAGCAGTAATTCAAGACTAAAATACTTCTATAAAGTTTTAAAGTGAACTGATTGTAAGAATCATCCTGGAAAAGGCTTATTGATATCAAATGACTGCGGTTTTCTGAAACAATGACAGAACACAACTGGAAACAACAAAGTGCAACACAGCAGACTAATGGGAATAATTCCAGTAGTCTTCATATTACTCATCATAACTAACCATTAAACATAGTTGTTTGTCCTTTCTCAGAACACTACTTCAAATCGATAGCCTGAGTTTGAGAAGTTGCCCTTATTTATATGAACTAGTGCTATGACTTTAACAGCCACAAAGCTAGCTAGCTCTTTGCTAGATTATTGGATGAATAAGGGAAAGGAGAAGCAATACAAGGAACACTACTTTTAACTTAGATCACAGACCATAAGTTCACCTTGGAAAGTCATTAAGCAAGAATTTGGAACTGGTGAAGCAAGCTTAAACAAAGCCCTCCAGGAATTCCCAAAATGTAAGATAACAGGAAAAAGACCTGAGGAATTACAGCAGTGATTTCCATTTACAATATATATATATATAT
>VZSV01000159.1:1321767-1335397 GCA_013398735.1 Nothocercus julius
CTGCTTCTTGGCATAACAAGTGGCTGAAACAGAATATACGAAAAAGAAAAATAATTAAAAAGATTGATGTTCTTTCAACAGAGAAACCTGCTTTCAGTTTTGGTCTTTGTCAGTTTTATGAAAAGATACTTCAGAAAGGTTTACTAGGAGCAAAGAAAGCTTACAGGGCTAGGGATGGAATCTGGATCCAAGCGTTTTGGTGGAGGGGGCGGTCCAGGCTGACTTCCATAATTTGGTGTTCCTGGAAAGGCTCCTCCATAGTTTGGTTGTGGACCCCTTGCCTGTCCAAAGGAACCTTGCAAGAAAAGGATACTAGAATTAAACAATGGCTAATATTAGGTATTTCCTCATTAGGCATTCTCTTTTTTTCCTGCAATCAAAAAGAAAAAATTAGAAATCTACATGCTTTAGAGTTAATTAGGATTTAACAGATTTATCACAATGCTTCAATGTGCAGCAACTTGCTTCACTTGAACAGTTTTGGTTTATCTGCAGTCACAGCAATAGCTTAATTTCTGATAATTTCTTTTGTTTGGTAACGGCCTGAAAATATTTCTTTTACTTCACATAATTTCAGTCTGTTATGGCATAATTGCATCATTCATCCCATCAGTGTTTTTTTACAGTCTGCATTAATATGGACAGGTATTTTAAACAAGCAGTTTATCCAATCAGTTGTGCGACTAATTCCAGACCCTTACAGGTAATTATTTTCCCCTAATCACAAATATTTTTGACAAAAACAGCTAAAACTGCTTATAAAACAGAATGTTTAGCTGATACTCATTACTGCTAATCATACATGAAGTGTGAAAGCTTCTGCAAGGAGAAAAATATACAGTTGTGATTTGTCTGGTTTTGTGAATTAAAGAAAGTAACAACTCCTCACTGTATTCCAACTCTTCTTGTACATGCTGAATATGCAATACTAGCCACAAATTTAAACAAAAACCTGATGCTTTCAGGATTTCAAACCTCTACTTTTGAATAGATGAGAATGTAGATACCAGATTAATCAACATGCGTATTACAAATCTGATCACAAATTCTTGCAGCATTATGGTACTAAATATCAAAAAACTTCTCGGTTAAGTAAGATAGAACTCTTTTAGTAGGTCAGTATGATTGAAACCCATATAACAAGTAGCTTAGAATGACACATCCTACTGCTTATTTTTGATTTGTCCTTCAGACAAAAGCACCAGAAAGCTTTAAAAGAGTCTACAAGGTACAAACCTCAAATCTAGTCTCAATCTGCTGCACGCAAACACCTGACTACAGTCCTCATGCTGAGAATACTCACCGTTCTGCTGCATTTGGTATCCCGGCTGGGGAGGATGTGTGGGAGGAGGTGGCCCATGCAGACCTCCCATGGGGGGTGGCCCTGGGTGAGATCCTGACATGCTTGATGGAGGTGGCGGTGAGGACACATGGTTAGGCTGGGATGTTGGTGGTCCAGCAACTGTCTGCCCAGGCAGTGGTGGGCCTTGCATGGGAGGCCTTGGGGCACCTGTAGTAGGAGGGTAGGAGGAAGGTCCAATCCCCGTAGAAGAGGGAGGTGGGGCAAAACCAGGGACTTGACTAGGAAGGCGTTGAGTAGATACTGGTTGACCAGAAAAAGGAGGCTGTGCCAAAGGAAGACCCTGAGACACACTGGTAGGAGGGGGTCCTTGGCTCGAAGAGTAAGGTGTGTAGAGACCAGATCCTGTTGCAGTAAAGCTTCCTGAGACTGGGGGAACAGATGTTGGGGGACCTGATAAAAATAAAAGTTATCATCATCTTTTGTTTGTATCCTCAAGACAATGGAACATCCAAACATGGTTCAGAAGACACAAACCCCATTTGCTCTTCAGAATCTAAAATAGCCCTACCACTTTCTCAACTTCAGATGGACATTCCAGCTTTAATAATGACAAACTGGAAGTGAGACCCCCTCTAAATTTATCCTATCTGAAACCTGAAATATGCAAAACAAGAACAATAACATGTCTAGCAAGTCCTTGAACTGAACTAAGTTTGAATCTCAAACTCTACAAGGAATTGGAGCCTATGGTTCAACAACAGCTGCGCTTCGTGGCTTTAGGATCACTGAACTATCATCTAGTACATTTACTCTAAAATGCTGTGTACAGTGTAGCTTGCATATACTAAAGACAAATCTCTAGGCCTCATTGTTAAAAAAAATCATGTTATTTAAAGTAGAGGGACTACAAGTAATACAAGAGAACACACTGCCTAAGTTTGGCTTATACTTGCATAACCATGTTTCTTCTCAACTCCCAGCAAAACTCTCCACTGAGTCATTCACAATTTCAATCCTGAGTCACTGAATTCGTTGCTGTTGTGGAACAACACAGCCAAATAAAGGAAAACAAGGCACCTAGACTCTCTGATAGCTTACTTCGGGATAGACTGTTTCTGTGCTTAATGTAAAGATTCATCTGATCAAGTAGTGAAAGACTACCCTGCATGTGCTGCAGTACTACCTGTCTTATCTCCTGCAAAATCTTAGCTTACTTTCCTTACTTACCTTAGTCAAACAAAATTGCTGTTTATTGAGAAGATGACAATGTCCAGAGAATTACTATGACCACGAGGGAAAGAGTAACTGCTTAACAATAGCAAGTCTCTTACGAAATGACTAGCACAGATGAAAAACAACAACAAAACCACATGGCCAGAAAGGCTCACCATAGCCCAGTCCAGCTGGGGGAGGAGCAGGAGCTGAAGTACTGCCAATTGTCATCCCTGCCATTTGAGTGCTGAGCTGCTGCGCGCTGGCTGGGGGGACGCCGTACTGCTGGAAGGCAGATGGCTGGCTGGTGGGCGGCACCGAGCCCGGCAGAAACGGCTGTGGAGCAGGCGGCCTGCGAGGGAAGAGGAGAAACATCACTGCACTCCTCACGACACAAGCCGTACGGACAGCAAGGCATTCTGACAGGCAAGATTCAGTTTTCAAAAAGCAGCGTTATGAAGGGATTAATAATCTGTGCTTCTGACAAGAAACAAAAATTTAACTTCCTTCACCCTTCTCCACATTAGGTTAATAGGAATAGCCTAGGTCTACCAAGTGAGGCCTTTGTTAGGATTTGTTCTTTCTGTACGTACCTGTGCATCTGGGCTGCCGAGGCTGGAATGCCATTCTGCACATCTCCTTGTCCAAACTGACTGTATCCTGGGTGACCAGCAGGAACAGATGCTCCAGAGGTGGGAGGGGGAGCTCCAGAGGTTGGAGGGCCTCTTAGCGAACCTAAGGACAAAGAGGAAAAGACAAACCATGATTATCCTCAAAAGCTTGAACCAGCTAGCATGAAAAATCAAGGGAGGGGGAAAGAAAGTAATCAAGCAAAGTTCAGCATTGCCTACACTAATATATCAATATTCCACTGGTAGCAAATCATCCATGCCCTTATACATTAGTAGTAGCAAAACAGAAAGTACAGAGATTTTTAGCCTGCATCATTAGTCACATCTCTGCGAAGATCAAGCAAAAAAATAAGCACTGTGGAGAATCTTCAAAAGGCATCATTACATGAACCTTCCTCACATTGTCAGTAAGGTATTAAGTGTTCCTCCTCACCAATAGTCCAGTTATTTTTATTCAGAACAAGGAAAGTATCCACACAGAACCTGATGTTCCTAACAGGTTGTTTTTCACTACCTGCAGAGCAAGCAGATTTTGTGAGCAGATATATAATATTTAAAATTATACCCAACTGCTTGCTTTTAAACAACACATAATGGGGCCAAAAGAGGCCTTTCTCCTCAACATCGCAAGGTTGAAACTTAACAGGGACACTTTCTCATATTTCAGATTGAATTGGTTCAGTCACAGCACAGAGATGTTTGCCTCAGAATCAAGTCTCCTCCCTTCCCAGAGAGGGTTCAGCGCTGGCTAATATGATGCCAGCAGAGCAACTTCAGCATCTACTTCCAAAAAAAGAACATAAGCTTCTATTTTAAATATCAGACACTGATGAGCAGAAGCACATAACTGTGCCAGGTAAGCACAAAGGAACATATTTGGTGCATACTGAACGCAGATGACTCCCAATGGAGCAAACCACCAGAGCCAGGCAGAAGATCCCCAGGCCCCAACCTCTCTCTAACAGTGGCCAGCATGACAAGTTTACAGGACTCTCTGAAAGCTTCTTGAAAGGAGCCATTATGAAATAGGAAGCATGTAAGAGAAATCACTTCTCAATTCCACAGCACCATTTTCACTCTGAAACATCAGGTTTCAGCTTGTTTATGTTTTTATCGCCTGCTACACTTAAGTCTTAGTAAGGGTATGGAAGCAAATTCAAGCAATTAGCCGCTGCATGTGTGAACGTCTAGTATATTTTATTACTTTTTAATAAGTCTTTCTGAACCTCCTCTGGCTCTTCATCAAGACTTAGGACTTAATTACTTTCAAATAAATGTTTTATTTTCACATACCATCAACTTTTGTAAGCTATTATTATAACATCATCATCTTATTTCAGGGACCAAGCATTTCTTCATGTCTAACAATTTACTCTATGGCATTTCTATTTCTAAATGTCTTTTGTGATATATCAAATTCACATTAAAAGATATTTCAGCTATTTTGGACTATCTTTCCTTGGATGGTGCATGGAAACCATTAACTGGCATCGTTACCCTTCTTTGAAAGCATATTTAATACAATTTGTGGAGGGTTTCACAACAGAAAGCAAGTCCCTTGCTCTAATTTTTTTTTTTTTTTTTTAAAAAAAGAAATACAATTTACATCTGACTAAAAAGCTTCAGTAGTCTTTCTCTGGTCCTTACCACAAATATTTCTTTATTCATTTCAGGAAATTGCTCTCCCCCCCTTACCCCACCCCCAAAAAAAAAAATCTCTGAAGAAATTCACTTGAGCAGTTATGAACATCTAGTGTTTTATAATGTTAAGATTCATTACCCTGGAGGAATCCTGAAGCTCCCCTTCAACGCCTTTAAGATACTCATCACTGACCTCAAAATGAAGGCAGATTACAGCATACTCAAACACCTGTGATTTTAGTCTCAACATATTGAGACCATCTCATCCATCATCAAACACAATCTTGGCTCAAACTGACTGCCTATTGTTTTAAATGCACAGACACTACCAGAAATGGCTCGTGCAAAACACCAATCCTTGGAAGAAAGGAAAATTCAATATGATTTATTGAAATGTTTTTAATTCTTACATTTTAATTGCTTGCTTTGCAGAAAGATATTTCGTCCTTCAAGGTATAGCTTTTGTATCCATAATTATTCCAGACATATATAGAGTTTTTATGCTATATGCAAGAAAGCTAAAAAGTATTTTTTTTCTTCCCATTAAATAAAACAGAGCTAAGAAAAATTTCATGACTTTCAAGACCAAGATCCCATTACTTTGAGAAATTTCTTTGTTGCAATTCTTTATAGAACATTACAATCAAGTCAAATCTTACATTCTAATTTTTGTTCAAATGACAGACCACTTCCTTTTATATTAAGGCTTCTCTTTGACAGAATCTGATAGGCCAACTCAGGTTTTGAAATCAGCTTTTGGAATACATTAGTCACAAATCTGTTTATCTCTGAATCTGCTGGCATAAGGGCTTTCTACTAGGATTGTTTCCTCATATCCTATTTATGTTTTTGGAGTGCTGCCTACAAGCAGAGCAAGAAGTGTGTCACCCACCTGGACCTGAATAATCAGGTATCCACACCTTTGAGATAAATATCTATATTAAATTGGATCTTGGCAGTAGAGCTGCTTAAGAAAACCACCGTCTTCCCCACACTAGGAGCAGCACAGCACAAACACTCCCATAGAAAAGACACTATTTACCTATGAAATTAGGTGCAAGAGAAGAAGTATCAGAGTTGAGAGAAACAGGAGAGCCCTTCGAAGGGAACCCCAAGGAAGGGAAGTAACCTGGAAAGACAGAATATGCCAGTAAATCAAGCCAGGAAGAAGGCATTAAAAGACAGTGTTGTCAATGATGTGGTCATTCCACACAGCACAGAAAATACTACTTAGATAAAAATCCATGTCACATTTGCCATTTATTCCTTACTCACTCTCACTGCCCTACCACCAAAACATATACAAAATACAATTGGTATCACAAATTGAGTCTATATAAAATAATACAGCAGCAACCAAAGAGTCACTGATGAAACTCTCCCCACCAAAAGATCTTTATCCTCCTTGAATCTCCTTCTCTCCCTCAAAAAATAAGCCCAGTTTCTCCCTGTTCCTTCCATGAGCATGAAACACCAGGGCTACATATATTCAGGGGCTACATATACATTGGCTGGCTGAAACTGCAGCAACCAGCACACTCCATGGCTTAGCTCTGTCCGTCTTTCCTGTGAAAGGAAGGTTTCTTTCATCTGCACAGAACTGATGTTCATGATTTCTATAAGAACTTAATTCCTCTGTAAAATTAGTTCAAAATTCACAGATTAAAAGTGCTGTTGGATGAGATTGATTGGAGGGAGGGAAAGAAGAGATTAAGGAAAGAAGAGGAAGACAGAGTAACTGAATAAGCTGTTCTTCATCACACTGCACTAGCCCTTCTACACTCCATTATTCTGCTAACCCCGGCTAAAAAAAACAGCAGGGTAACTGTTCAGCTCCTACAGAAATCTATCTCAAGGACACAAACTTCAGTCTCTCACTTCTGTTAATTTTGAGACAACTGTAGGCACTTTGGTGTTCTATCCTTCTCATCAAACAGTTTAAAATTCAAAAAGCTGCAAAAAAAAAAAAAAGGTTACTCAGAAGAAAATGGCGGAGAGGCCATCAGCACAATTAGCCTTTTTGTCATTCCCTTAGAAAACGAATCTGAAATCTAAACAGACACTTCAGAGTGAAAAAATCTGTGTTCTTATTTCATTTGAACTGAAATCATACAGACCTTATCCACACGACCAAAACACAGTGGGGCAATAGTACTTTCTCCTATACAATATTTCAGAAATCTCTTTTAATCTCCCAAAACAATACAGGTATTCAAAGACTCCTCAAAGTTGTTTAATGACTTTAAAGAAGCCTCTATTTTGAAGGAGAACAAACAAAAATAAAAACAAACTACTTTGCAAAGAAAGATACAAGCTTAAATCTATTTTGCCTCTCTGAAAGTGATGCCACTGTTCAAAACAGAAAATTTTGGCACATATTAGTACATGCATATACCTACAAACTTTCTATTGGTTTTAAAGACTTTAAAGAAACTAGCTCTATAAAATGTGCTTTTTACCTAGAGCTGTATCTCTTAACTGTTCAGGATGGAGTATAAGTCTTTCCACACATTAACGTAAAGTAGTCTCAGCTACAAATTTCCCTCTTATGCATCCCTAAAAATCACCCCTCAACACAAGTTAATTGGGAAAACTGTTCTACTCAGGTGCTTCAGTACCACAGGGGCAGTGAAATACAGGAAGAAAGTAGGCTGTGCATCTCAACATGTTATTTTAGCTATAGAAGTAAACCATACTAGAAGGGACAAATTACAGAGCAATATCCTGAAAATGTACAGGAAGAACAAAAGCCCTAGCATAAGGCATACTACATAAAAGAGCAAAGAGAAATACTACCACAAAATAAAAATTAGCCAGAGGAACCATTTATAATAACCATTCGGTGCACACAGCAGTTCACTGTTTATTAAACTAAGTTTTGATGGAGAAGTACCTTGTGTAGGGACAGGCTGTTGGTATCCTGGCACGGGACCATTATAAGCTCCATATTGCGACTGTGCAACCCCTGGCAAGGGTGGCCCTCCATAGCCCGGCTGCTGGTAGCCCTGATAGCCAGGCTGGGGCTGCCCGTAGGGAGATCCCGCGTGAGCTTGCTGGTTTACGCTCATTGTATTCACATCCCCAAACTAATCTTGCCTGCAAAAGAGGAAGAAAAATGGCAGTTAGCAGACATGAAACCAAATGGACCAAATCTCTAATATTTTCACATTAAAAAAATAAAAGGAGACACTAGGGAAAGTAACATAGAAGTTACTCTTCCACAGCCATTTTCCTACTGAGATAAAAAAAATTAACAGGAGAAAAGCACTTTAGAAAAACTAGAGAATTGTATGTATAAAAAGCTAGAGAACTGTATGTATAAACTCTGTTTCACAATCAACATATCCATTCTTTAGTACAGTAGACTTGTGAGCATCATCTTCGGAAAAAGATCCTAATTTACCATTCTGCAACAGATAATTATCAAGCTGCCCAAAATACCTTAAGAATTATTTGCTGCTCAAATATCAACAGACAAATAGAAAAGATTTCATGCCTCAGATGTGAGATTCCTTAACAAAACATCAGTAACTCAACAAATTCAGCTTGCAGCTCTATGCTTCATCTATTAGATCATGCTTCCTTGCTGCAAAGTTGAAGTTCAGCAAATAACTTGGATTCTGCTCTCATAGCTTGCTTCAAACCCTACAATGAACTTGTGGGTTAAAGATACACAGCAAATCCTAACACAAGCATGACAAATAGTGTTGCAACAGCCTGTTGAGGTTAATCCCGATGAGGAATCTACAACTTAACTCAAGAAGCCTGAACTGTTTTGCCTCTTCATTGATTTTAGTATCCCAACCAATGCTAATTTTTTTTTTTTTTTTTAAACACCTTCCAAAAACATAACCTTCAAGAATTATTTCTTGAACAGACACAACAGTCATATAGAAAGGGTACTAAAATAACTATGGTTATTTAAAAAACATCTACATACAAAGACCCTCTTGCAGAGCCATATATATCACATCAAAGAAACACATGTGCATCACAACAGCAGAATCTAATAGCCAGAGTAGGCCATATCTTAAGTTTTCACAGCTGGAAAATACAATAAATACAAACATAAAGCATGCTAAATCTTACTCTAAAACTTGGGTATTTTCCATCTGAACTAAGAGCTAAAAATGTCTGATTTACGTGTCATATAATCTGCAGATAAAATCTGAAAGTGTAACTCACATTATCAGCTGAGCTATATATCTTTTAAATTTAATCCAAAAGAAAAAAAAGAGTTTTATATTTATATTGTATATTCTCCATGCTCTAATGGAGGTGGTGATAGACATTTTGTTTAAAAATAGGAATATCTAAGTATTAAAAGTTAGTTTATCCTTGAAAGTAACATATAATGTTATTTGCAACAGCTTACAGAAGTGGGACAGTGAATTTTTCATCGGCCTGCACCATTTTTAAAATACCTTCACACTGAGCCAGAGGGTCACTGCTAAAAATTCAGGTTTCCCACTGCACCTTTGACTTAATTCTGCAGTACAGTCTACTCTAGGAAGCCATGGAGCCAAGAAATCTGGACTTTGGGACCTGCTCCCTGTCTAAGTTCCCTTAACAGTTAACCTCTTCCTCTCCAACTAGGTAATCACAGACTTACCCCTCTGCTTCTTGTTCAGTGCAAGCAACAAAGCAGGACAGTTCTTTCTGCCAAGTGGGAGCAAAGGGAAGGGAGAATATGGGAAAAGGATGGCTATATGTGAGCACCTTGGAACACGAGGGCAGCCAAGGGAGGGCTGCTGCCTGCTCGCTGCGTTGCTCTAAGTGCAGACTGCGGCTTGTCAGACTGCGCACAAGGGGCTTGCTGGATCAGTGACCCAAAGCCAAAATGGGACCAAACAGACTAGACGAGAGCATCCTGCAGGGCACATTCAGAAATTAAGACACTCCTCACAATTCACACCTACAAAACTCTACAGGAGTCACTGGAGATGCCCCTAAAGACCTATTGTCTGCACAAAAAAATACTATAGGCCTGGAGAAACCAATCTTCCATCTCTCTTGTCTTTTTTTTAAATGGCAAGATGGAAGGAAAAAAGCTTAAGAGTATCCCTTGAAAACCATTTTCAACTTACTGACATGAGTGTGTATTTAGTTGTTGACCTTAACTGATGATCTTTCATTTTCTCTTTTGCCTTCCCGTTTCCTCCTACGAATGCCATTCCCCACCTGACTGTGTAGCAGCAGATGTCTGCTCCTTGTCCTCTCATCAGTAATACTGAAACCAAGAGGCAAGACACTCTAAAAAACAAACTGCAAAAATGATTTCCTGCACTTTCTAGGAAAATGTAGCTATATGAAGGAGACATTTCTTAGTGCCTCCACTGGGAGGAAGATAGTTACCACTCAGACATTCAGTCACTCCACGTGGCAGCCAGCCCATGCTGACCTCCAACACAGCACAACCTCAAACTTCCTCCACATTGGCAAAGAAAAGAGCTGAAAAGGAGGAAGAAACACCCGAGACCCCCAAGAAGCCTCTGTTGAAGCTGGGGGAAAGGTTACTGTGCTAGCTTGTTGCTCAGCTTGCGCTAACTGCAAGGCTAGTGCCATGCTTGCTCATTACTGTTGCAGAGCATCATCAAGGCAAGGCCAAGAGCACCCACTTCAGAAGGCAAGAGACAGTTGTCACCAAACGAGTCCCTGCTCCTTCAGCCTCAGGGAAGATCATTTTTATCAAACAGTATTCATTTTACTTGCCCCCAAAGCCATATGTGAACTGGAGATCACAAGTGAATATCCTCAATATTGTATGTGGCAAACATGACTAAGTCAAATCTAATGTTAAACACACTGCTGAGCATCACACTACTGCACTCATCAGTTACAACAGAGAGCACCAGTAAATACACAAAGCTCAAGCAAGCAGGACTGATGCTAAAACATCATCACAACAAGCAGTCATTACCATAAGGAACTGAAATCAGATTCTTACAAAATGAAGCAGTCACTGTCTGCAGTTTTCTATTCCTCTACACAAAAGGCAATTGACTATGCAAGTTTTATTCAAAATAGTCTTAGCACAAGTAGTAAGAATTTAGGACACAAGTATACAAAGACAAATAACCAGCAACAAACTGAGGGGTGAAAAAATGCACCAATATGGAGAACAAATCTTTTCCTTCTATAATAGGTTCTGGAATCCTCAGTATCCACACAGAACAAACTGCATTTCAGGTTGGTGGTTTTTTTTTTTTTTTTTTTTTTTTTTTTTTAAATGAAGTGTTTCATATGATGTTTTCAATCAGCAGTTCTCCCAAATCACTAAAAATTGCATAAACATCACTTTTCTGGCTCGCATTCACACTTAATTCCCCTTTGAAACTAAAAAGCTTGATCTCATCAGTTCTTTATCACTTTCTAAAGGAAAAGCATACAGCAAAATGACTTACTTTCACAAAAATGCTAAATTTCTCCTAGTCCACAAAACACAAAAGCCCTGTTTGTTTCAGTTTTTGATGACAGTGATCCTTGGAAAAAAAAATGCTGAGGACATGGCCAGCTATATTTTGATGGAACTAAAATAAATATATCTACTTAATTTCTGAATATGGAAATCAAGGCATTACCAAAAGATGGGAGAGAAGGGGATGATCAACATCCTCGTAGACTGATTTATAACATTACTTCTAGCACCTTTAGCATGTCTGCTCCACATTTTTTTTTTGTAGAAGCACCAAAATAATGTCATTTTCAAAGACATAGAATCCAGAGCCAAGAAGAGTTTGACAGATGTCATGGCTTTTGCTTCATATACAGCATGACAAAGCTGGATACCAGCATTCATATAACATTTGGCTCTCTTGAGATGCAAGAGGCTGCAGCTTTATTTATTTATTTTTTTTATTATACAAAGGTGTTGCAAGAGAAGCTCAAATCCTGCAAATCAAAAAGACTGACAACTGATCTGGAATGATTCGGGCCATTATAGTGGCACACCTCCCAAATATTTGTCCAAATTACTCCAAAGAGCATAACTGGAACTTCACCCCCAAAGTCCGGTTTTATTTTCACGGAGCTCTGTTTTTCCAGCTGGGCAGATTCTCAGAAGTTCTTATACCACAGGCAGTATTTTCTTCTTACACCAGAAGTAGTATTTTCTTCATCTACTTATTTTGAGCCCAAAAGGATCTGTTTTAAAGCTTCACCCAGAGATATAAACTTATTTTTAAAACATAACTTTGCAGTTTAATACCAACAAAAGTCCCAAAGCCATAATTTCTGCATTAAAGACTCTCTCAGGGGAGGAGGGAAAAAAAATAAAATAAAAAAAAATTAACTGCTACAAAACCCTGATACAATTGGTTCTGATACAGAGTTTTGCTTTTCTGAGCCTTTTCTTGAAACAGTCTTTTGGGCATCAGAATGCAAAAAAATCAGTAGTGCATTCCTAAGTTAGAAGGATCATTTCTATGTTTTTCTGAAGGGCCACCTTAAGCCCTACTTTGATCCATCAACCTGGGCAAGAATCAAGTTACAAGAGGGTGAAAATTATTAAAAGAAAAACAAAACAAAAATCTTAGTCTTAACCTAGCTTTCCATCTCCCATAATTTCCACCACCCTCCAGCAGATTTTTGCAGCTCTGCCAGGCATAATCTCTTAACAAAATACAGACATCCCTGGATGGATAGCTATTTCTCAAAAAGACTTCAAAATCCCTCAGTTATGAGCACCTCTCCTGGAAAGAAAGACCATGGAAATATGTTACCAGAGGAAATAGGAAGTCATAGGAAATATGACATCAACAAAATGGAAGATTCTTCTCCCCTTAGTTTTATCTCCAGTTACCTGTTACAACCAGCGAAATCATCTGGCTCACTTCTGTGAACTTTGCACAAGTGTAATTGATTTGGAAGAGTTAAAGCAGTTTCAAGCTTAGAAAAGAGGCCAGAAGAATAAGAGAGTAAAAATACATGGAATAGGACTCAAAACAGCATTATAATGCTGCACAAACTTTCGGCGCCTATATTGTTAGGCTGCCCATCTTTCATCTAAGATTTCTGTGCTTTAACTCGTTTTTTTTTCAAATTTTTCAAAAAAATGTGTTATACAATTCTAATCACTCACAAAAATAAATATGCCCAGAATTATTTTTTCCTAATGTATCTCATCCTGTATATACTATTTTTTCATGCTTTCTTTCTTAAGATTAGTTTGTTGTGTGATCAGCAGCAAGCTTTAATTTCACATTCCATTCCTAATAGAGTCTTTCTAACCTAAAGAACCAGGTACCTCCACCTTTCCTCTTCTGTGGCAGCCTTGCTGCTGATTATTTTTAGCCAATCTTTGTACCTTGCCCTTCCTTAGCCAACCAACAATCTTTCTTGGATTTTTGACCCTCCTTCTGATAATAACTGTTACAGAAAGAAAATATAATTCAGTAATATCAGAAGAAAACAGCTCATTAAAGAAAACAACCTTCAGACAGCTTTCACCACCAAAGCCAAAACTCAGCTTCCAGACATAAGTTAGAACCTAAAACAAACGCTATTGCATGCTAAGTAAAACTACTACTTATATCCATGGCCATCTAGCACTCCCCTGTCTGAGGCAAGAAAGAAACACATGAAACATCTTTAAGCAGAAAAGTTCTTGCCTGCATTACTAGCCTTCTTTCACATAAAGATTAGGAGAAGCGTTTATGTTTCTGACAGTACATATGTGATTTTAAAACAAGTCTCTGGGATTCTAGGCCACACAAACTCCCCCTCTCCCACCAGTCAGAGGTGCTTTTCTATGATAAGGGCGAGCGGGTCCAAACCTAAGTCACTTAAATCCATCCAGGACAACACTGAGCAGCAAAGACTTCAAGAGTAAGCTCAACAGCAA
>VZSV01000159.1:1342432-1360047 GCA_013398735.1 Nothocercus julius
AAAAAAAAAAAAAAAAAAGCCTGATATCTTGCTATTTCATTCTGTGGAGAGCCAAATGCTTGCCAAAAACTGCTTGTATCTATCCCTGTGTTTGTGGCATTATTCCTTGTCAATGGCATTGCCCTTCACTCCCTTTTTAGCCACTCTCGCATCAAGCAATAAAAGGCCATGGAGATAAAGTCTCTTCTCACATACCTACAGTCAACTCCGGCTAGGTATTTGCTCCTAGCAGCAAGCTTTTTGCTTAGGCAAAGAAGATGGATAATTTGGGGCTGTTTCTCTGTCCCCTGCACACACACCACCACCCCCATTATCACTGCAAAATATTCATTTGAACGTGTTTAGTTTCAAAAAGCAAAGAGAAATAGGAACCCTGATTGCTTTCATTTGTTTTGTACGCCTGGTACAAACTGGAACTAGATCCAGGACACTGAAGAAGTTGTTCTCCTCTCTTTCCAGCACCAGCTTAGCAGCATCCCCCTTGCCAGTGCACTGAGGTAGTGATGGATTACAGGAGTCTTGTCTCATGTGGCAGATGGGCCAGCACCAGCATCTTCTGCCGCTACCAGGTTTTATCTCCAGCTCCCCTCGTCCAGAAGCCACTCAAATCTTTGCTTCTACCTAAGATCTTTTCTTTCACCACTCTTCACTTGTTCTGTTCCTTTACTGTCCAAGAAAACTTCTGTTCTTTCTCTCTAGGTGAGCACCCCCTAGCTAGTCTTGTTGTAGATAACCTGTGAGATAGGGCCACAGGAACACTGGACCTACTTTGTCAAGAAGCCAGTCACCCAGTGGCACTTCTTAAGAGCGAATAAGGTGTTTGGGCAAGAAGTTACTGGAACTAAAGAAGCGTAATGGTTAGTGTAATTACAATATAATGGAGTAAGTATCTCATGTAAAATTGCTATGAGATATGACATTGTTCACATCCTTAATAGACAGAAAAAGTGTCTTACTGGAGATCTGCATTCAGGTGGGCAGCTGAGACACATAAAATTTAAGAGTGAGAGCAAAAGGCTGCTGAAAATCTTCCTGATTTTGTGACTCCTGTTATCTGTGGTGCAGTTTTAACGTTTCCTCCAAGGCTGCACAAAAGACCATCCAGGTCTCCTGAATCCCACTCCAGTGTTTAAACCACAAGGGCATCTTCCTTGTACGGGGGCAGATTAGATGCTGGTCTTGGAGGAAAAACAATCTGCTCCACTAACCAAGATGATGTGAACAGATGTTCAGAGAGAAGAGCTGGTGGGCTGTGCTTCTGCTCAAGCAGCTGTCAACTACACCAACCACTGCCTCTGTGGTGGGCTGAGCAGGAAGCTCTGGGAGAACCAGACCCAAATGGTGCTTGGCTCTTAAGTTCCTACCTGATTTCACTCCCCTTTGGTAATGCTTTATACCACTTTATACTACAACGAGGCAGTTCTTATCTCTGGTAGAACCCTGTGGCAGGACTACATTTCATGTGAGATTGTGAAATGAAACCTTAATGAAAGTTAAACATGCCCAGGTTACTATGGAGCACCCTGTGCCCCTGTAGGTGCTGTGAGAAGGGAGCAGCTCTGTGATGAGACCCAGTCAGAAAGCAGAAGGGGAGATCAGATGCAGAGAGCAATTGTGGTCACTCCACAACTCCGGCTTGGCCTGTTTGCTAGATTGTTGCTGGAAAGATGCATTAGGAGGCTAGGGTGAAGGCAGATAATGTAATTTGTTTTCCTACCTTAGAGATTAAACTCTGCTGATGAGAGGAGGTGTGAACCACCTTGGGGAGGCAATGAGGAAAAAGGCATGAACCTACTACAGCTTTTTCCTGAAAGGCACTGCAAGCCACTACTGAGTGCACACAACAGGCTTCCTTTCTTAGGAAGAAGAGGGGCTGCCCAGCAGCGAGGGTGGCTGCAGAGTTTCCAGATGGGTTGCCTGTGCTGTACTGAGGCAAGAATGAAGCCACTGAGTTATAATCAGGATTACTCTATTCTTAGCATCCCAGCGTGTGCTCACCCTCCACATACCGCTGACTAAATATAGTGCATAGTGCAGGGCAGATGCTGCCGCGTTGCGCCTGCCCCCTCCTCCCCTGCATTCTGTTCCCAAAAGCTGGGCCACAACCCCCCAAGACACGTCCAATAATCATTGCGTCCTTTTTTCTCTCCAGGACTTAATAGGGAAAAATCTGCTAACACCTCTTCCCAGTGCTGGTCTTCTGGGTCTCTCTGAGCACTGCCTTTCCTTTCAGCAACTTTTCTTCTTCCTTTCCTCTTCATTTGTTGCCCTTAACCTTTTCCTTATTCTCCCCTCAGTTATTTCCACCCCCTTCCCTCCTCCCTGATTCAATAGGATCAGTTAGATTTATATTGATTTATATTTTCAATAGCACAAATGAATAAGACCCTTAAATTGGGATTCCCTCAAAGCAGCGGAAATCCAGGCAGGAGAGCCCTGCCAGGGGAGCCCTGCTGTGCCACGGGGAAGGAGCCCGTCCGCTGAGGCAAGGAATGGAAAGTACAGCAGGTCCTTGAGAGGATGAGGGATCGGTGGGGGTTTCCCTCCAAAGGGAGAAGGGAATCGCTCCCGTCTGCCCCAGAGGAGACTGCGCAGTCTCCTGGGCCAAGGCCAGGGCTGCCCTTCTCAGCGTCCCTCCGTGCTGCTCCTGGCTCGCACAAGAAAGTGCCCCAAGGATCTGCTACAGGAAGCAGGAGGGATTTCTCTTTACAAAGCCACTTTCCCATCCTTTGGCAGGTCTTCAGAAGAGCTGCCAGGTGCCCGGGAGGGGGCATCTTTCGGGCATGGGGAGCAAGTGGCTGCGCCGAGGGCAGCCCGACCTTCAGGGCGGGCAGCGAGCCCAGCCCGCGGCCTCTGAGCGCTCGGTGCTGCCCTCGCCGTGAGACACGCGGGCTCCGGTTGTCTCTAAAGGTCTCCACAGCCCCATGCTGGACGTCGTACGAACTGGCAGCCCTTTGGTGGTCTCCATGGAGAGGCTGCCCAGCGCCTGGCAGGCAGCACCCTGCGGATTAACTCCTGCCCTTTCTGTGCCTTGCTCCCCCTCTCCCTGCAGAATCCTCCTCTGCCTTCAAGCCCCTTGCTCTCCTCCCCGGCACATGCAGTGAGCTTGCGGTTCATCGCTAAACAGAAGCTGCAAATAGTGTGTTTCCTTCTGCCCCGTGAAGCAGGTTTGTACATTCCCGAGGAGGGATTTATAAACCAGGGGGCAGCTGAATGCCAGGAATATTGACAGGCTATTTTCAGTCTCTCTAGGTCTTTCCTGGGCTGGCTGCTGGTCCTCTTTTCACAAGGTGGAGTGGGAGAGGTACTCAGTGATCCCATTCCCATCCAGGGCTGAGCACCAAGCATGGGGCCTGGAGTAGCCATTGGCTTTTTGGGGAATATCATGGGGACGCCTTCCTTTTAAAGCACCGTTAGCTTCTCTCTCTGCATTAGTTGCTGTGTCAGTGGCTGGCAGTGCTGCTATTCCTGCTCCCAGTATCGGCAAGGGACATTTGTACTATAACAGCAGCAAAGCGCTTCTGCACCAGTACTTTACTGCAGACCCACATGTTCTCATTCCAGGCTGTTTATATTAACAAGGAAGGAGATAAAGGGCTAGGATGACAGGGGCTGATGGCTATGGCAGCTGGGATGAGCCAGTCCCTATTTTAAGCATGCTGGCAAATTTTGGGGTCAAGCTGGAGAGGCTGCAGCGTGATTAACTGCCAGTGGACGCACCAGTCGGGCTGAGCAGGAGGGCGCTGCTCTCGCCTGCCCAGCGGAGCGGAGCCGCAAACGCCCCTTGGGTGCCAAGGGCCGGGGCGCTGAGAGCGGCCGGTGTTGCCAAGAGGCCTCCGGAGGGCTCCAGCTCCTGCTTCCCTCCTGCCCTGCCCTGCGGCAGCGCTGACGGGGCAGAAATCCTCCCACGTCGGCCCCCGTCCTGGGGCTGCCCAGAAAGGCAGGGCACAGCAGCACATGCCATTTCCCCGTGTACTTGCAAAGGATTCCGGCCAAGTCTGGTCGCGTGAGCAGCAAGACTAGAAGCTATAGGTGAAGGTGTCCTATTGTGCATCACCTCTCTGCAGGGACCTGCTATGAGTGATTTGCTGGGCACTCTGTAAAACAGCTCTGATCTGATTTGTATCTCAGTCAACAACACTGCAGGAATTGAAGAAATTTGCCCAAAGCATTTACAAATGCAGTGTGTTACTGCCTCGTGCCTGATTTTCTCTGCCTTTTCTTGCCCGTGCAAAATGAGTACCTTGTGGGTCCTACACAGCCCTACCAAAAAGACATCGCTTGCCTGCAGAGGAGAGCTCTGTGCTCTGGGCTGAGCTGGCATTAGCTTTGCTTGCCTGAGTAACAGAAAGGCAGTGGGTTGGGGGTTTCAATAGGAGGTTTTACTTTGCATGAGGTAAAGAAAGAAAGAAAGAAAGAAGAAACACATGGTAAGAAGGTCATGAGAAGCCACAGAACTGGGACCAAGCCTGGGACTCAGGATTCAGACTGCACTCGCAGACACAGCTATGCAGATCCAGCACAGCTCCTGTTAGGGCTAAAGATTTACTCCAGCTTTGTGCTGTGTGACATGACATTGTATGGCCTGAGAAGTACAGACACATAGTGGCCAAAGCCATGAGAGCAGGAATGCCCCGCAGCAGGAAGTGCCATGAGCCCCATCCTTCCCAAGGTCTCTTCCCGGGAAGGTGCCTGCAGGGGCTCTGGGACATGCAGGGGTCCCGCCAAGGATGTGTGGTAGGGGTGGCCAGCATGAAACGCTCACACACAGCCAGGCACATGGGTCATTTGGAAAGAGGTCCTGTTCCTTTTCTAAAATACAGGCTCCCTTTGCAACTTAGGGCATGTAGATGTTCACCTGCACTGAAAGACTCAAATCCTGCTGCTGCTCAAGTCATCGTGACCCTTGGAATAACCCGGGACGCAGAGGCCCAGCAGCACAGGCAGGACTCCCTCAAGAGCGCTGGGCCTTCACTGACAGTGCAGTGCTCAGCCCATTCTTGGTTCCTCCAGGGATGGCCAGCAGGGAACGAGCAACTGAGCTAAATAGCTGCTATTCTTCCCTTCACCCCTAACCTCTCTCTCTTCTACATTTCCAGATCCGAAAGAGAAGCAAAGCATGTCGTGGAGGCCTGTGGGAAAACGACGTGCTCGTGTCCATCAATGGGAAATCGTGTGCTGGCCTCTCCCATGCTTCTGCCATGCAGATCATCGACTCTTCCAACGGCATGCTCAACATCCGTGTGAAAAGGTAATAACCGCCCAGTGCGGCTTCGTGCAGCACACAGGTACCCACACGTAGCAGAGACAGGGCAGGCAGGAAAGCTCTGGTTTTGTCACGCTCTGACTCACACCAGGAGGAGTTCCCCATGGCTAAGGTGTGGTCATCTGAAATTTTTGGATCGTGCCTGTGCTGCTCTCCAGAGTGAACTGTCCCCAGGTCTTCATGCCCCTCGGGCTGTAGGGAGATCTGTTTCCAGTGTGAGGAATTTGCTGCGAAGCACGAGCTATTTACACTTCTACCAGGCAGCCGCCATACAGCAGTTCACCACAGAGTTCAGTTCATTATAGATAACTGATTATTCTGTAGAAACAGATTTGACTCCATGGGATAAGACAAAGAGTGAAGGGAAGATTACCAGAAGGTTTGCTACAGGAGATCATGGTAGTCCAGTGGGGTATGAAAAGAGTTCCACAAAAGTAAGAGATAGGCAGGTGAGTCCCTGTTTCCAGGCCAGCCCCTAGGCTAGCAGAACACTGGAGACGAGGCTCACCTTTAAGCATAAAAAAGGTCCCAGTGACTTCACTGGTTCCACCAGTGCCAAAGTTAACCCTGAGCCTCAGTGCATGTTGAATGAAACCCAAGGCGCAAATTAATCATGTGAAGACAAGTGCAGCAAAGCTCTGTGAGGTCCCAGCTAATCTACACTACTACCAAAACAGAAGGGACCTGAGCAATGTGATTTCTGCAGTCCTGAGGAGAGAGAACAGTGGGCAAGCAGTTTTGAGGGAGGGCCATCCTGGTTAGGGTGTCTATAAAGGGGGAATAGAGGTGGGCAGTGCTCAGAGAAGGAAGAGAAGTGTCACCATGAAAGATCCTCCCCCCAGCTTCAGCAAACGTGTCCTGGTGTGTTCTGATGTGCTCACCCAATCCCCTGGCTGTCATTAAGTGTGACGAGTGAGCCCTGCAGAAGACAGCCAGAATAGCACCTGGTCCCATGCCAAGGCCTTATCTCACCATGCTGGAACCTATCCGCAGCCAACAGGTGCTGGGACAAATTCCATGGGGCCAAAATCAGCACACTTGGAATTAGCAAAGTGACAAAGGCAGGATGGGAGGCCAACATCAGATGGTCTGAGAATAACCTAACTAGCTGGCTTCATCTGGGGTAGTGGAGGACTCATCAAATATTGCTGGCTGATCACGTCTCTATTCCCACTTCATATTTCTATTCCTGAGGAAAACAGCCTTCAGCTCCTTTCAGACAGAGGTAGTGGGATGACTCTGGAGTATCTAAGGTCACACGTGTGTTTCCATTTGGGGCGGGATGTGTGTGAAAAGAGGGGTGAGCGGTTGTGACCTGAGTGCACAGTGCAGAAGACAAACAGGCTCACAAGCAGTGGTGCTTGTCATTTATCTGGTCTGATATTTAAAGAAAAGGAAGGACTTCTTTTTTTTGGGGGTGCCAAATAAGAGTTCATAATAACAAACATAATTAAAATAATAAACTGACAAAGAAAACATGCCAAGTCCTTAGTTTCTCCTGGTACATCTAAGGCTAGAAAATGCCACCGTGGAGCTGCCTGGCTGCAGTACAGTCATCTAAACCCTTGCGTGCTTATGAAGAAGTCCCACAGTGAGCAGACCACTGATGGGACCTTTCTGACCAGCAGAGTTGCACCCAAACAACAGCTTGGGCTTTTTTCTCTTATCTTCCATTTACTCCCATGTAGAGGGCAGGGCAGACGCACGGCACTGACTGCTGCCTTTGAAACTCACTGTGAACTAAAGCAGCACTGAGGAGGCCCTGAGCTGTGCAGCTGACACAGCTCCCGGACGCAGTTCCAGCAGCATCTGGAGCACGGTGCCATGGCTAAGGCTCTCCCTGCCGCCTGCCGCCGGCAGGCTGGGCCCCGGAGCGCACTGTGCTTCCTCCTGGGGACGTCTGCTGTGCAGGAATTCACCTCCCGAGGAGAAAGGTCCCGGGAGCTGATTACGCTGCCTCTGCAGATCGACTGCAGGTGCTCTCAGGGCACTCTGATTTTCATCTGTTTAACACTGGGTTTGCAAAGAGGCACAAATCAGGATGACAGCAGGTAGCTGATGCCAGAGATGAATGTCACCTTGGTGACTGAACTGTAGGTGCCTGTGTCCCTGAAAGGCACCTAATCCCCTGTTCCTTCCTCGCATGGACACTCTCCTCCCATGCAGATGTTCCCACATAGACCCCACTCGCCTCTCCTCTTTTCCTTCTCCCCACAGAATAGTTGGCGGCGACCAGACGGGCCCCCGGCTCCAGCGCTCCCCGTCCCCGGGGCAGCGGGTGCTCTCGCCGCCGTCCCCGCTCAGCCCCCCGGCGCAGCTGCTCAGCCCCGAGCCGGCCGCAGCCCCGGCCCAGCCGCAGCCGCCGCGGCGGCCGCAGAGGCGCCTCGAGAGCCTCACGTCCCCGCCAGACAGCGAGGCCTACTATGGCGAGACCGACAGCGACGCCGACACCGTGGCCCAGGAGAAGCAGCGCCGGGCCCGCAAGAAGAGCCCGCGCTCGCCGCCGGACAGCACGGGCAGCAGGGCGGACGCGCCTCGCGACGAGGTGTCCCTGTCCGAGCAGAGCGGCTACGAGAGCACCCCCGAGGCCGCGGCGCAGCAGGGAGCCGAGGCGGCCGGCTCCGGCGGCGTGGCCAAGAGGGAGATCGCCTGCCGGCCCGGCAGCCGTGCGGACACCCCCTTCTCGGATAGCGAGGGGCAGCTGCAGCCGCCCTCGCCGCTGCGACGGGAGCCCTCTCCGGAGGCCTTGCTGCTGCCGCACGCCACCAAGGCCATCCGAGCAGAGCGCCACCTCATCCCCATGGTGGGGCCTGTCGAGCACCCCATCGACGAAGACCTAACGACGACGTACGCGGAGAAAGCCAAGCAGGCCAGTAAGTCCTCGGCGCCCGAGGGGGGTGCCAGGGGGTATTTCCTCTGGCGTGGGGTGTAGCCAAGCCAGGTTAGCCCTGCAGGGGCTCCTACTGCAGCTTGGGCACCGGGGTCTAGCCCACGCAGGGTGCCCCGCACAACAGGCAAGACAGTGGGAAACGGAGATACAGGAAAGTTAGCAGAAATAAAATGCACAGATTTTCACTCTAATTCTCTGCTCTAAATGCTAGGTACATTTTTCCAGAGCATGTTTTCCCAACAGCACTGCAGGACACTTGCTAAGCCTCTCTTTTGTCTTTTCATTGGGCTGAACATTCATTCCCCTGTCTGCTTTGCTTCAGGGATCCTTTGGAGGTTACTTTCCAACCTGGGCTGCTTCCCCGAGGCAGGACACTGGCTTGTTGCTGTGGCCTGTGCTGAGGGGACAGACTCAGCTGGCTCCGTAAATCGGGCCCCACGGAGCAGCACAACTGACCCAGTGCCTCATGCTGCTCCCCAGCCTGCTTAGCATTCGCTTTCCTTAGGAGAGCAGAGAAAGTAGCAATTTCAGCCTCCCTGAGGATGGAGCTATTTTTTCCCCTTGGAATAATGTACAAGCATGAGACGAATGCTGGGAAAGGCATGTTCAGCTGCTTGCTGCCACCTGATAGTGCTAGCAGTGGATGAGCAATTGCTTCACATCAAGGCTTATTTCCACAGACAGCGTCAGTAGAGAAGGTGCCCAGGAAAGCCACGTATTTAATGTAGAGCATTTCTAATGGCAAGATTAATATCCCGTGGCAGAAGGTGATGCAACTCTATTGCCAGCTAGAGGGAGGGTTCCTAGAAGCACTGCAGACTGAAATAATACTTTATTTTTCCCAATACCCCCACCTTTTGGATAATGTTTGACCAGACGTGTCCTTGCGTAAGAGTCACAGCATAGCTCTGCCATGGATGGATAGCAGAGCTTCATGGTAATTCACATACAAGCTCAGCCTTTTCTTGAATTAGCAAGTAATGTGAAGGCAGATGTCTGCATCTTGGTTATGCTAGAGCACTATAAATGTTACACTAGCCAAGGATTTGGCTTTGGGAGCAGAACAGGCAGATGCATCCACTGTGTGGTGGCAAGCACAAGCAGCCCGAGAGGACAATTTGGCAGTGGATGGGATGGAACGAAAGTAGCACACAGAGAAGAAGGAGGAGGAGGCACCCACTGATGCCCTGCTTGCAGTCAGCTGCTGTGATGTGTCCCTCCTTCCCCAGCAAAGACACAGGGGAGTTCCAGAGAGAGGCAGCAGCCCTAGCAGGGAGGTTTGGGCTTCTCTCCTTTGAAGTTCCCCATCAAGAGCTGCTCACTGGCGCTGGCTCCTTTCTCCGGCCTGTGGGACAAGCTCCTCCATCCGCCCAGCCCTGCACAGGCCACAGGAAGCGCCAGGAGCTTGCTGGGCACGCCAGCTCCCATGCCGCCCAGATCCCTGCTCGGGCGGCCCAGCAGGGCAGTGAGGGTGTGGGGAACTCGCCCTACGAGTGATAGGGACCACAGTCTTCACGGCTCTCTGGTGGCTACGGTGCACCACGTTGTTTGGCTCAGTGGGGCAAGAGGAAAATTAGCAAACAGGGACTTTCTGCTCTACTTTAAATGAACTACAGGAGCTCACTCGTATCTGGGAATAGCCAGTATTTTAATAGCCAGTGTTTTGCTAGTCTTTAGAAACAAAGTAGAAACTCATTCCTCTTCCACTGTAACAGCCACTTGCTCCATTTAGAGAGGCAATTTAATTCCCGGGAAAGGTGGGGAGCTTTAGGCTTGTAATTCATTGTCACTGTCAGGGGTCAAGCCACGTCCTCCCTGGCAGTGACTTCTGTGCTTCCTGGAAAGTGCAGCCGGGAAGGAGACCTAACAAGATGGAAAACAGAAATGAAGGAATTTGACTGAGTTGCAGAGGGTTAGCAGAAAGCAGGGGCTCGTGGCAGCGGGAATCAGCCTATGCCTGATACAAGTAATTGCTGGCAAAGTTCCTCAATTCCTCACAGCTCATGATGGCTCTTGTGGCGTCTCCCTTCTGCACAGATGCTCACCTCCCCCAGGAGGCTTCAGATCAACCCGTAGTCAGGGCTGCTTCTCCTCAGACACCCGGACACCCTAAGGTGTGCCATAATTACACTCCTATCCCAAATTGTCTCACATGTGGAATGAGCTCAGGCTTTCTCACCAATTCACTAGTAGAAGACAGGCACAGGAGGACAGCAGTCTAGTCTGAACTTGCTATCACACTGTAGGAATTTTTGTCACTGCAAGAAGTGCTTCAAAATATCTCAATTTAAACTTATCCACTGGACTATTTTTAGTTCCTAGGACTCAAGAGCCTTTCCATGTATGGTGGGGGAAGGGAGGAAAAAATGGGTGGAGAAATTTCCTCCTCTGCTTTATATGGACCTGGCTGCCTGTGCAGATTCATCAAAGTTACTACATTCTGTATCAGAAAAGCAAATCCTCCTTCCTAAAGCAGATGTGCAGCAGCATCACTTGACGAGATAAGTTTGCTTATTAAGTGGCCTATTCATTGGAGGGTCATTCAGATTTCCTCTTCCAAGAGTGACTGCAATCACACTTCTCTGCACACAGGGTGAGGGGAACAAGCCAACTACTGGCTTATTACAGTGCATATAGGATGCAGGAGCTCTGAAGAAGAAAGTACCTGAATGGCAGCTTAAGCTTACTGCACCACATTTTCCACCTGGCTTTCACTTCTGTCAGCTGTGACTGTAATGGTGGATGTTAGGCTATTTTAATAGTTTTGCCATTCTCTGCAGCCTAGAAGACCAAAGGGTTTAGGACAGTAGTCGACTCTCCCCATTCTACCTGCTTTAAGGTAGAATAAAAGAAATTCTGCATAGGCCATGAGGAAATCAGGATTCACTGCCTGAACTATTGATCCTATGGGAGGTCTGTTCCTAGCAGTTTGAAGCCATTCTGAATAACTCTTGGCCCTTGGTACTCAGTGAGCAGCCAACCACTAGGAGAACAAGGAGAACCACCTCTCTGGTTGAATTATAGCTGGAGAATCTGATCTCACTTCAGCTCGCATTAACCTGGGAAGAGCTTCTACTAGGAAATAAAAAACTGCCTTGGTGTATGCAATTGAGGTGTACATCTTTGCTAAGCATCTCTCACTTAGTATTAACAGCCAGTTTTGAAACCTCTGCAGCTTGGAAGGCATTAGTAAAGAAGATAATACTGAGATAAACACAGGGCACCTGGAGGCCTCAATCCAGTTTCAGGCTTGAATATTGCCTTTCGTCCTTACGCCTTTGGTTTATATCCTTTTTCTGTCCAAAGCACAGAGCTGGTATTTTCCAGCTGATATATTACCTGCTTGGGCAGACAGAGGTTGCTTGGTAGTGTTGCCTCTCCCGACTAGCATGGATGAATTTTTCCTTCCTTCTTGGGCAATGTCTGAAATTGTAACAAGCAACTGGCCATCTTCCCCAGGGGTTCCTGCTGGAGACACCCAGCATCGTTCCCTCTGGGCATTGCTCTTGCTCAGCATTTCAGTGGAAGACGCTGTGGGCTGCAGCACTGTAAATAAAGCTGATAGAGCTCTGCTCTCCTTCTCTCTGCTCAGTACGTCACTGCTACCTTGTTGCTCAGAGCCTGACAGAGAGGGATTCAGGTGAATGTGCACTCAATAAATCCAGTAGGATATAATGTTCTTAGAAAGATCTCTAGTATCCAAGGTTTGGAGGAGAGGTTTACCTGATCCCTGAAGATGTATACTCATTCTTTTCCTAGTATTTCCAGGCTCTAAATGTTTTTTAGTGCTTTTTTTAACCTACCAGCTCAGACAGTGCTTCTCTGTGGTGCCAGCGTCAGGGCAGGGCCCCCAGCTCTGCAGCACATTCCTCAGGCAGGGCCCATCTTGCCGAGGGCAGTTCTCTCCCCATGCTCTCTGCCAAGCTCCTTGGAGGGCCCGGGTCAGCAGCATCTCACCATGGGCTCCAGACACATTTAGCTGCTTAGCCCATCTCGGGGCATGTAGCTGTGGAGTGCCTTTAGCTGCTGGCTGACCGGATGTGAAAAGCTGACGGGGAGTAATGGGATTAAGCCAAATTGCTGCTAATAATTGGCAATGCTCATACTGCGTGTTTTAATTATGCAACACGCTCAAATCTCAAGGTGATTAGAGCAATAATCACACTGAAACTATTATGTAAATAACCCCTTAGGCTCTCAGCCAACCTGATAAATTCTAGATTCCAGGATTTTCAGAGCTGAGCTGAAAAAAACCTTAATGCAAATAGGCAGTAGGAATCCCTCTCCTTTTCCAGGGTTGTTTCCATCATGTCTGAAAGTGATATGGGACTTGCAGGTTGGGACAAGTAAGCAAAACTACACAGAGACAACAGTGAAATGACGAGACAAAGTGATAGTGGTGAGGGAGAGGCACAAAGCTTTACTGTTGTCAGTATATCTACTGCTTATTTAGTACCACAGTAAAGGACCACAGATCTGTCCTTTAGTATTTAAGAAATAGGAGCCAGAACAGGGATGAGTAGATTCAGCATGTCTGAATATACATATACACTGAGTATACTGAAAGGGACACGGCTGAATCACATTCTCTCTAGAGGTTTAATGTAGGGAATTAGTGGAAATTGTGTCAGAACAACCCTGTCATTGACAAATGCTCTGGACAGGAAGGGTCTCAGGAACACCAGAAATAGCACAAGAAGGCGGGCAAGAATAGCACAAACACTGGTTCTGGGGATCACAGAAAAGTAAGTTTAGCTTCAGTTAGGTGAATGAAGATGTTATTATAATCACACTCCATGGAAAGCAAGATGATTAAGAGACACTTGGATTAATCAAGACTGAATTGAGAGACACTCACCTGTTTGGTAAAATAACAGGCTTAGTGGCTGAAGAAATAAGGTGTACGCAGCATATGCTGACTTCTGTAAGATATCTGATATGGTTCCACATGACTTTTCCAACTAGAAAAATATGGATGAGGTGGGAGTGCTGTGAGGTGAGTGCACAACTGGCCACGAACAGATCAGAGAACACAACTATTACTGTCTCATGATGTCAGGTTAGCTAGCTGGCTAAGTTGGTAGTAGAGTTTCACTGCACTTCTGAATCCAACAGGACTACCTCTATATTTTCACCATGGAGCTTTAAACTCTAACATATGTCAATCAAATGTCCTCTCCACCTCAATGGTATGTGACTGGGGAAGAGACAGATGACTAAAAACCCCAACCCTTCTCTCTTCTCTCAGTGGACCCTGTCCTCTTGCTGCATCTAGACAGAGCAGGGAGTACGGGCTGCGGGGCACCCTGCAGCCCTCATCTGCTGTGGTTCAGAACTGGGACCTGGCTGGGACACCTTGAGGCTTCCTTCTGATCTTTCTGCCCACAAAAACCAAGGTGTGTAGGGGGCATGGGGGAGCGAGGTGGGTGACCTGCACTGAGGAGCTCAGAAATGTTCCCAGGTCCACCATAATCTTCAGTTTTAGCTGTTTATTTTTTATTGCATGCTCCTAGTGAGCCTTTAAAATATTTTTGTTTCTCTTGTCTGTGTTGTACCTAATGAGTAGTAAAAGGCCATAGCAATAATACCATTTTCAATGAATGCAGTGGATGCAGTGCAGATTGCAGTATGTTAATCAGCAGATGACCTAAGTGTGGAACTGCCTATAGTTGTCTGGTGGAAGGCTGGATTTATTAAATGTAGTGAGAGCTTGGTAGATTTGCAGAAAGAGACTAAAATGAATCAGATAACAAGGATAAATGGCAAATGTTGTGGGATTAATCAAATGCACAGACAGAGATGGTAAACATAGGTTTGCCTGTGTTACCAGAGAGTGGATGCGTGCAACACTGAAAGGAAAAGAGAGGATGAATCGGAAGGACCTGCTCTCAGAGGTCAAGCAGCTTCAGGAGAATTAACATAACCTGGTGTCCTTTTAGTTTCTCTTCTGCTTCATATCTCATTCTCTCATGTCTAGGGAAATACAGATCTGTCTGATGCCTCTCATATTCAAAATGAGAGCTCATAAACTCTCTTTCTGTCCTTTCATTTTTGATGCCTTATTAAGACTGCTTTCAGACTTTCTGTTTCCTATAGTAAGGCCTGTCTCCTCTGTCCAGCCACCTATTTTAATGTAAACTTAGTATCTTTGTGACTTCTTAAAATTAAGAAATGGCTTCAAAAGCTATCAGGATGAAAGAAAAAGACTGAAAAATGTATAGCATGACTGCACAAGCCCTTCTTAGGAAATCAGGCTGAAACTGCAAAAGCCAGATTCACTAGGAGACTCAGCAGGTGCTGCCCCGGCACGGGAACTCAGCTTGGACACTCCTGTCACAGAGGACTGTGTAGGGAGAATGTAGGGCCCGAACTTGAGCTCTCAGCACAGGGGAACTGGGCACGGGGGCCACCTCTTGCGCTGAGCACACACTTCTGTCCAGCTCATGAAGGAACATGAACTCGCATGCAACTGAGGGAACGAAGTCTCCGAGTCCCCAGCAGGGTACTCTGAGTCTAATGCACTGCAGCCTTGCCCAGAAATGTCTCCTCACCCTGTGTCCGTGGCAGGACTCTTCAGGAGCAGTGCGGGAGTCCAAGAATGGCTAAGAATGGTCAAAAAACTGCAGAGCGAGTGGGTGTTTTGCTCTTACAGGCTATAGATACACCTGCAGAGAAGCTTGATTTGTAGCCGATCTCCATTTCTTTGACACCAAGAGATTGCAGTTGGAGCAGTGTCTCAGTGGGAGCTCTTAAAATCACTAGTCATTTAGGAAAATTTTGACATTTCACAAAGTACCTAGAGATATTTTTAACTTCAGATGTGTGCTAAAGTGTTGCAGACTTCAGTAGGACCAAAGCATGTGCTTGTAGCCTGCTGAATCAGAGCTGAAATCAGTAGCTATATTTTATATGACGTACAGATTACATGAGGAAAGTGTGCAAACACCCCAAAATGCAAAATAAACTTTCTGCCCCACAAATTATACCAGCTATTTTAAGTTAAAGAATACGTACTCTACCTTATGGTTTCCAATTCCAGCAGTGGTTGTAACTTGAAAGGCTGGCTTACAACAGGGAAATACTTGGAAGGCCAATAGAACCTATTCAAATCTTATTTTGAAAGGGCTCCAGATATGAAAAACATGAGAAGTCTATAGCCTGTAATGACTTACTGAGATATTTGCAGCACTAGCCATGGAAAAATGACCTTGTCTAACGTAAATAGCTTGAAAAACAAAGTTCTAGTTGATCCCATATAAAAAAAATAGCGGACAAGTAGTATTTCATCACATAAGAATATATTCTTTATCTTTGATATTAGTAGTAGATTTATTTTCAATAATGAAGGCTTTGCTGCAATTTGGTCTTCAGAAATGCAATCTACTGTTGTTTGTTTCCTAGTGAACACAAATAGTTTCTGACACTATGGAAGTCTGCTTGTTCTGTAGCTTTTCTGAGCATACATTAAAATGCATTCTTCTAACAGGTTCTATCTTGAAAAGATACTTCCTATGCTTCTTTTTCCTGCAATTAGCTTAATTTTGGTTTAGTGAAATTTCAAGTAAGTACATAAAAAAATCTTTGCTTAATATGCAAATATTATTTCTCATTGATTATTTCAATAGAATTTAGTGAGGAAAAAAACTGAGTGCTATAAAAGTTAACAGAGAGGTTTCTGTAGAAATTATTCACCATACCAGCAGAATTTAGGAGAATATTATGACTCTTTTATTCTTATGTTTACTCTTTTATCTACTCTATTTGAGTCCTCTTTCAGAGATAAATGTTTGTACAACAGAACAATTGTTAGTTTCCAATTGCATACGGCAGGTATCAGATTCTATAAGGCTTTTTCAAAGAGCTGGTATCACTATGGGTATAAATAATAACCAAAGAAGAAGAAACTGAGCTACATCTACTTCTTTTGCTCTAAGAGCATCTGCATGAGGCATGACAAGTCTCTTACAGCAGTGCTGCCTGCAGCAATTGTCCTCCTTGGAGGGAAGAGACGCGGTCAGACCTTCACATTTCTAGACTCACTAGCACTGGGGACGGTCCGCTCGAGTCCCAAGTGACGGTGACGCCAAGGGTGGGACCGCTGTGCAGGGAGAACCACAGTGCAGCATCACTCGGCCACAGGCCTGGGTTCTCCTCCCGGCACCGACTGGTCCTGTAGGGAACGACCCAACAGGATGGGGCCCAGCCAAAGCACAGGGAAGTGCGGAGCAGATCCTGGCTGCGGAGATTTGCAGCTTCCCAGCACCGTCTGCTCCTTGCATCCCTCTCCACCCGAGTCCTCCCCAAACAGCATCTAGTCTTCCAGCACTTCCCAGCCTCTAGCGCAGCAGCTGTGAGCGGTGCCGCTTGTTGGCCTCCAAACCCTGCGCCACCCTCCGTGGGCGCAGCCACACGCTGCACGCTGATCGTAGCGGCTTCTGCCATTGCCATTCAACTACACAACTACACTACCAGCACTCAGGATGCTTATGCTCTTCTATTAAATGTTCCTCAGTCCTGATGGAGGATTCCGTTTCATGGACTAGTTCTCCTGAGGTGTGGAAGGAAGATGCAGAAAGCCTTTCCTCCCCACTACTGTTCTCCATATATTTGGAGTTGGAGGCTCTCTTGGGTTCTAAGAAGGAAAGCTGCCTTCCTCCTGGGCAGGTTTCTCTGTGTCTCCGTTCTGGGACGTGACAGCTGTGTTTGCCTCATTTGTTTCAAGGGTTCTTTAGCATGGAAATGCTGGATGTTGAGGTATGGAAACAGATCCTTTCCTGAAGCTTGCGCCACAGCTGCAGTGAGAACATAGGACATATTTTCTCATTTGAAAGCATAAAAGAGGAGCTCCGCTTCTAGGGAGTAGGGGAGGGTCTGGAGGGTAGGGGAAAGAAGGAGGGTGTTTGAGTGCCAGGTGACAATGTCCATCACACTGGGCAGTGATGAAGCTAGGAAGATAAAAATAGACAGAGTGACCTCACGGCTTTCGGCAGCAATGCCTATGAGACAAAAGAGAGGCTTTAAAAGGCTCGTGGAGCTGATAGCAAAGGGCCTGGCCACTTCAGAGTTTTGGTTCTGCTCCAGAGGGAGCTGCCTCGCTCCTCTCCCATTGCCTCTCTCTGTTCATGGGGAGTTGTGACTTAAACGGGCTGTGTGACATGCCCAGCTCTCCAGGCCTGGACTCTCCCTTCTCAAGCTTGGATCAGCCCTATGCAGGTACCTGTCTTCCTCTCCTTTCCTTCTCATCTTTCCTCTTCTTTTGTTTTCCTTTTCCCTTTTTCCTTTCTTTTCTTCCTCTGATTTCTCTCTTCTCTTTTTCTGTTCTCTTTCCTTCCATTTTCCTCTTTTCCCATCTATCACATCTATCCCTCCTTTCCTTTTTCCTTTCCTTTCCTTTCCTTTCCTTTCCTTTCCTTTCCTTTCCTTTCCTTTCCTTTCCTTTCCTTTCCTTTCCTTTCCTTT
>VZSV01000159.1:1360293-1394608 GCA_013398735.1 Nothocercus julius
TTTCTTGTTTCCCTTCCCATGATCATTTCTTTCTGGTGGAAGATGGTGACAATTAGTTCTGTGCTTTAGCCTTAGATGAGAAGGAGGGGAGGAAGAGGAGAACAGGGAGGCAAGCCCCACGTCCAGGTGGGCTGAGGGCCAGCAGACTTTAAAGCTGTGCTGGCAGAAGGGGCTGCAGACATTTACTCTGGAAGTGGTAGTTTCTTAGCTGCTGGCTGACCACGAGTTACTCATGCCCAAAGTTCACCTATTTGGGGCTTGATTTAGAGTCTGTAGTGATAGATCTTTTCTTTGTAAATTTAGGAGCAGAATACGAGCTGGGTAAAGGTCTTCTGAGCTGGAGGGTGTAGCGGCTGGATGCGTGTAGCAAGAGCGAAAGCTCTGCTGTGGCCCCTCTGCAGGCACGCGCAGCTGCAGCTCTCTAGGCGGAGCGGGCAAACCCTCGGGAGCGCAGCTCACCTCCCTCAGCACGCAGGGCTGGCGGGGCAGGCCCACGGCTGCCCAGGGACAGCACCGAGCGTCAGCCAACGCCTGCGCGAGGCTGAGCCGTTCAGCGAGGAGAGCTTTGCAGGGCCTCAGCTCAGCAAGGGCCAGCACAAAAGCGAGCCCTTTCTTCTTCTTCTGATTTTGCTCCATTTCCAGTTTTCTGGGTAGAAGGGGGAGGGAAATCTCAAACTGCAGAACTTCCCTTGGTGAAATACAAAGGGAATGGCTGCAAACCTGGAAAGGAGTCCTTCCTTGCACAGCTTTAAGCCCCCTGCAAGGATGATTGTTCTGCATATCAGTATCCTGTTTTCAGCACAAGGTGAGCTGCTTCTGCGGTGGTTACACCGGGGCAGGCGGGCACAAGGACACCTGCCACAGTTGTACAACCTTGCCAGGTTTCGGGGGACATCTGAAGCTCTCGGGGAAACCAATATCCTTCCTAGTAAAGCCCTCTGGTCCCTGATACCCCCCACTGCTGGTCACTTTGCCACATCAGCTGTTCCCTGTTGAATTAATGCTCTGTGATAAAATGGTCCAAAGATAGATCATGAGAGGACTGAGCAGCTTCCATCCTCTCCTGAACTAACACCATCCCCCGGCACTGCCTGCAGCTTCCTGTCCTGTCCTGTCACTTCACCAGGGCATAATATTGTCCCTCCTTCTGGAAAATGTCAGGGCAGGACAAGATGTCACACAGATTTTTAAACAAATGAATGGACATCTCTTCAATGATGCTGGGAAACAGGCGATGGGAATAAGGCAAAGGATGAAGCGAAAGGAATCAGAGATCAGGCTGGGCTGGCTCTGTACTTTCTCATGAGTGTTGGTGTTGGTTTCTGTCACCCGAGCACTGGTTCCAGCCGTGGCCATACGGCCTCTTGTGAACAACTCCGTTTGGTTTCACCGTCGGTACCTGCCGTGCTGCTGCTTGCCCTGCGCCGAGGCCGAGAACACTGCGTTCCTCCCTGGGGCTTTAGTGCCCGCCGGGCTGGCAGAGCAGGTGGAAAATGATTCTCCTGCACTTTCATGTCAGTGTCCTAACAGGTGCTGGCTTTTCCAGGCACTGTGTAAGTGCATTCCTCCTGGCCTAGGTCAGTTGTGGAGGCCTGGGATTCCTGCTCAGGAGCACATGCTCTTCCCCGGTGGGCACCGCGCACAGGCCGGGCGCTGCAGCGGGGATGGAAAGGCGCCTCCTGTGGCTGCCAGGCCACCGCGCTGCTTCCAGAGCGCGCGGAGCAGCTCCGCGTGTCCCTGCGCTAGCAGCTGGCACTGCAGGACGTCACCCAAGGGGCACGGCTCCTGCGGTTCAGGATCCTGGGAGGGAGCTCCGCTGCTCCTCCTGGGAATCCTCCATGCACTACGAGGAACATCTGCAGAAGGCAGGATTCCAGTTTCAGAGTGATACGGGGTCAAAATTCTCAGGAGCCAGGGCTTGCACTGCAAAAGCACCGTGACACACAGCCTGGGACTCTTGGCCACCTTTTGCAAAGACAGAGATCCCAGGTCTGATGAGGAATCACAGACCCATTTTGGAGTTAGGGAGCTCCCTCCCTGCACTGCATGGACTTCTGTCATGCTTGCAGTGAAAGAGAAAACTGTACCTGGCTTTGAATCAGCAGTTCCTAAAGCCACGACAGCAAGGGCAGGCAGGACAGGGGGGCAGGGGGGAGTGGGTGCCTCCTCACACAGGCATTAGGGAACCTAGTGCAGATCACTGCCCAGCCCAGGCTATTGCTGAGCCCTGAGCTCGTCTCTTCTGGTCCCTTGCAGAGCTCCACCGCCATGAGAGCACCCAAGAGAAGAATGTGAAGGAAGCCAAAACCAAGTGCAGAACCATCGCGTCCCTGCTGACGGATGCTCCAAACCCCCACTCCAAGGGGGTGCTCATGTTCAAGAAGCGCAGGCAGAGAGCTAAGAAGTACACGCTGGTCAGCTTCGGCAGCGTCGACGAGGACCGCTGTGACGAGGAGGAAGACGGAGTTTTTCCAACCAGCGAGTCTGAGTTTGATGAGGAAGGTTTCTCTGATGCCCGAAGCTTAACTAATCACTCAGACTGGGACAACACCTACCTGGACATCGAAAAGTCCAAGTCGGACTCTGAGCAGAAGGAAGAGAAGCAGAAGGGCTTGAGTGAGGCCTCAGGTAAAGGAGCCAGATTATTTGAGCAGCAGAGGGAGCGGGCTGGGAAGTACACAGTGGAGCAGGTGCCCGCGCAGAGCAGCCCCCCGGGCCAGGCCATGGTGAACGGGGACGTGCCCCGGGCGCACCAGGACAGCACGGCCCTCGGCGCATGCCCAGGAGCGGGGCACGAGCCGCGTAAGCAGCCAGCGCCGTCCCCGGCACAGGGCAGCCTGCCCGCCCTCAGCCCCACCGCCCTCCTGCCGCCCCCGGGCACCCCCGAGCCCTTCTCGGCGAGCATGTTCAACAGGTCTGCGCGGCCCTTCACCCCTGGCTTCTCTGGCCAGCGCCCCGTAACATCCTCTGTCACCTTCAAGCCATCGGCGCCCAAGAAACCCGCTGAAAGCCAGGGCGGGCTGAGCGCGGCGGTTCCCTTCTCGCCGCCGGGAGCTCCCGGCAGCGCGGCGGCCCCGGTGCCGCGGGGTGCAGTGAGCTCCTCCACGTCCCTGTACATCTCCGCGCCAGGGCGTGCGGCCCCGCAGCTGGACGGGCAGCCGGGAGCGGGAGGCAGCGCCGCGGAGACCAGGCCTCCTGCCAGCACTGCCCGCACATCCACGGCCTCCATATTTCTGTCTGCTCCCTCGAAGCCAGGAGGAGAGGCAGCCTCTGCAGCACCCCAAGCACGAGTTCCCGGAATGGCTTCCTCTTCTCTGTACATTAGCCCAGCTCCATCCCAGCCCGCCGCGAGCAGCTCCCCCCTGCCAGGGCAGCCCTGTCCCGGCACGTCGCCGGCAGCACCACGACCCGCTTCGGAGCCCCTCACGTCGAGGGAGCAGAGGATTGCCGTGCCGGCTCCGCGCACAGGCATCCTGCAGGAGGCTCGCCGGCGGGGCAACAAGAAGCCCATGTTCAGCCGCATCGAGGAGAAGAAGAAAAATTCACCCAACCCCGAACTCCTGTCACTGGTGCAGAACCTGGATGAGAAGCCCAAAGGTGACCATCCCGGCACAGGCTTCGAGTCGGGGCCCGAGGAGGATTTTCTGAGCCTGGGCGCTGAGGCCTGCAACTTCATGCAGTCCTCCGGCCGCAAGTTCAAGACGCCGCCTCCGGTGGCTCCAAAGCCACAGCAGCAGGATGCTGGACTGGTAAACGGGGCCCACGACATGCCGCAGCTGAAAGGCAAGGGCGCAGAGCTCTTCGCCAAACGCCAGAGTCGCATGGACAAATACGTGGTGGAGACAATCCCGAAGCCTGACTCCAAGCCCAGGACCCCCTCTCCTTCTCCCTCTCTACCCTCATCCTGGAAATATTCCCCCAATATCCGAGCTCCCCCTCCAATAGCTTACAACCCGATGCACTCCCCTTTCTACCCCCTGGCAGCCAGCAAGTCGCAGGCTAGCAAAGCAGAGAGCAAAGTGAAAAAGGCACCGAGCCAGAAATCGGGGATCAAGGTCATTGATTTCATGCGCCACCAGCCCTACCAGCTGAAGTCAGCCATGTTCTGCTTTGGGGAGCCCCCGAGCGCCGGGGCTGCGGAGGCTGCCGCGCAGGCAGGCCCGCAGGCCCGCGCACCCTACGGCGCGGCCACGCAGCAACCCCTGAAAACAGCCAAGGCGCAGGAGATCCGGCGGTTCTCCACGCCAGCGCCCATGCCGTCCTCGAGCAGCCTGGCACCCACCGTGCTCGTGCCCCGCTCGGCCACCACGCTGGACGAGCCGCTGTGGAGGACGGAAATGGCCACCTCGGCACCCGCCACACCGGCTCCCTTCCCGGCGGAGCTCGGCCAGTTGCCCAAGCCCTACGGAAGCTCCCCAGAGCTCGGGCCGCCGGGCCGAGGGCCCTCCCCAAGCCCAGCCGCTGCCTCTCGGTTCCAGGTGGCCAGGCCCAAGTTCTCGGCAGCCAGAACAGGGATGCAGGCCAACGTGTGGAGGCCGAGCTTCGGGCACCACTGAGGCACCTGCTGCTCCCGGCTTCTCTGTGGCCCTGTAGAGATAGTGCTCGTTTTGTCTTTCATGCTCAGTACATTGGGGTGAGTGACACAAAATGAAGAAAAGAGAAAAAAAAATCCTCCCCTTCTGCAGCACCCTCTCCCGCAGCCTCCCCTCGGTCTCGGATGGGCAGCTTCATGGCAGGGCTCAGTGGCTGTGGCTGGAGCAGGAGCAAGGACGCGGGGGCAGCCGTGCGGCGCGCGCAGCCGCAATCCCGCCTGCGGAGCGGTGAATGGCAGGGGTGTCGCGCAAGCACGCGGAGGTGGTGGGGCTCTTCCTCGCCGGGGGCTCGGCAGAGAATATCCCGCTGATCCTTTCAGGGCTTCTGTGCAATCGGGGAGCCTTGAGGGACAGAGGCCTCGCAGGAGGGAAGGAGCAGAGACAGGACCTCAGGACAGAAGTTCTGGCTTCCCCGCTGAAGCGTTTTTGCTGGGCCTCACAGTCTGTACACGTGCGCTTGTGTGTGCAAACACAAACGGCTGCAAACACAGGTCACGGTCAGCAAAGGCCCCAGTGGGCAGGAGGCTCTGCCTTGGACCTTTCTCCCCACATCACCCGTGGGAGAGGCAAGCGGGCAGCGCGGAGGCGGCGCCTGCACGTTCGCCCGCCGGCAGCGTGCCCTGCCGAGGAGGGCGGCGCGGTGTGCCCGTTCGTCTGGGACCCCCGGGGACGGGGTTGAAGGGGAGAGTCGTCCGAGCTGGTGCCACGCGCAGCTCTCCAGCCCAGTGGCTGTTTGTGGGAAGGGGGGCACTGAGTAGACTTGGTGGGATTACCTCAGGCTGGGGGAACCAGAGAAGGAAGCAACCATTTTTAAACGCACAGCGGGCAAAGCGAAGCTCACGCAGTGGCTGGGGAGCTCCAGGCAGGCCCCGCAGCATCAGCTCCCCGAAACAGGATGCAGACACTGGAAGTGTAAGGGAGGACTGTGTAGGAGGAAGTGAAGTTGGCACTGAAGGAGCAGGACCGAATATGCATTTGCACATCAGCTTTTTGTTCAGTGTAAGACAGGAGTGCGGCTAAGTGGGAAGTGGGTCATGACATAAAACTTGCTGAAAACTCTCCACTGAGCTGGAAAATGGAGGCCTTTCCCAGACTCAGCAGGGAGTGGGAGACAGGGAAATAGGAAGCCACTGGTGGAATTTCATACTAAATAATTTAAGTATCCTCAGGGTTACTTGATAAGAGCTGAAGTGCTCTGAGATTCCGGAGGATCTGCATTCACACACAGCCCTGCAGAGCTCGGTTTCTGGGCAATGCCGGGGAAAGAGGGCTGGTTATTCCTAGAATGTCTCAGGCCGGCCTCAGGCTGCTTCCCTACCCTGACAGCTTATGACATGTAACATTTCCTTTCCTAAGGACATCATCAGGGTCTGTGTGCCTGTGTGTGCTGGGGTTTGCACACACCCCTGCCATTTGCTTTCCTGTCCTTGCTCCCACTTTTGCGGCAACCACTTCCACAGTGTGATCCCACAGGCACAGCGAGGACGACGCTCCCCGAACACAGCAGGCAGACCCCATGTGGGCAAGGGCTTTGCCACCTCGTTCTGTGCAGGGCTGCAACCTCAGGAACACATCCCGGCGCAGAATGAGGCCCTCCCAGCCCTGCTCATTACGTGTCTCCATCTCATTAGATCTGGTCCTTTCCTTCAAGCAGAACCCATTCTCCAAATGGACTGTGCAGGAGCTTCTGATCTACCGAACTGTGGCTTCTAGGGAAGGACAAGCATCCTTCCTGTGAGCAATGGGGCCCACGTGGTGTCACACCAAGCCCAAGCCAACTTTCCGCAGTGCAGCTGGAGCCTACGGGGTGCAGCTCTTCTCGCGGAGGCTCAGGGTTTTAATGTGCCTCTCCTTTGTGAGCTGCTAGAGATTTCGCAAGAAAGAGAAGGCTGGAGAACCTAGCCAGCAACTCTGCTCCTGGACTAACTTGGGAGAGAGAGAGAAAGAAAGGAAAAGCAGCGCACAGTGCTGCCTGAGCACAGCGCAGTGCGGCTCTACAGAGCGCTGCTCGCTGCGCGCCTTCCCGGGCCGTGCTGGGCACGGGCAGGGCGGCAGCCTCCCTCCCTCCGCACACCCGCGGCCCTGGGCAGGGGCAACCCGCAGGAGCGCCCTGAGCTAACGAGCATCGGGCTCTCCAAGTGAGCTGAGTTTCTGCACATGGCTGTGTGCCAGCAGCCGCCAACCTTAACCGGTGAGGTGGTGGTGGAGCGCCTGGAAAGGCCCGGGGGGAGGTCGTAGGGCCACTCATCACTGCAGCGTTAACTCCCATCTCCAGGATCCGCTCAGCTCCGGCAGGGAGGAGCAACCACGCGACAAACCCTGACTTGCACAATGGCATTCTCACTCATCCTGTGATGCCTTGCATGGCCTGCACTTCTGGAAGAAAATCCAATTTGCTGCTACAAGCTGAGTCTCTGTGATTTTTTCCCCAAAGAACTGTAGAAGGAGTCATGTATTTTTCTAGGAGAACTGTGGGAAGGAACCGAAGGACTAGCAGTACCCTTGAGTCTCACTGCAGGGCGATGGCTCGCTATCTGTCAATGATTTTAGCCAGTAGCTTTAGGTGGGCCAGCTAGTCCGGACTGAAAGCATCACTGAACTTGTGTCGAGAAGGGTTGTGTGGACCAGAGAAGGGTGCTCATGAAAAAATAACCTCAGAAAGCCCTAATCTTACTGCAGTATCTCTGCCCATGTGGGCCATGAAGAAGGTGAAGCGCTCGCAGGGCCTGAGTGTCTCAGGAGCTTCATTTTGCCACTGGAGTGAAAGGGAGGTTTGGCCTCAGCATGGGCTTGCATCTAGTAAGTACCTGGATGGGATTGCTCCGGATTTCTGAGATGCAAGCCAAGCCGTTATGGCCAAGCACTGTTGGGTCTCAGACTGTGGGACTCAGATGAGTGGGATACCTGCATTTGGCCTATCACTTCTGATAATGTAATGGGCAGAGGATGAAAATAAGTTAGGTTAGACTGGAGAAACAGTATTAAATACCAAAGCAAGGAAAAGAATCGGGAGGCTGGGGATTCTGCATTTCACTCCTAACATCCTTGATTCCAGCCCATTGTTTAGAAGCAAAGACAAAATAGTTCGATGCTTCTAAGCCTCTCTTGGTCTCTTCTGGATTCTCTGCTGTGGATAGGACAGGATCTGCAGAAGCAGAGGGTGCTGCAGATAAGACCTATAGGACTTCTGAGCCACCCCTAAGAGGCCTGGTGCTGCAAGTAGCATGGGTGGAGAACAAGCACTGAGACGCATCTGCTAAGCTATAGGAAAGAAACCTGAGCTGCCAGTGGCCTCGAGCAGCTCTGCTAACTTCAACTCGTGAAAATAAAGAGGCTGGCCTGTTCAGAAGGTCATAGGTGAGGATACGAAGGAGACCTGAAGCCCGTAAGCCTGTCTTGAGCCTCCCCAAATATCTAATTCCTCCACTGTTGAACAAACACAGACTTCAGCACTTGATCAAGAACTCCTGCCTTGCTGTGTTACAGGCTGCAGAGGCCAAACCCTGTGTTCCCCTGTTAAGCATTTAAAGATGTCTGCATGGGCTCTTGATTTAAAACTGCTTATCGTCCTTCTCTAGCAGGCTGCAGATTATATGTTGCAGCTCTGGCAATTCTGGGGGTTTATCTCGGCTTCAGAAGTGTCAATCCTTTCCCTTTGTGTCTATGGGAACCCTTGCTAGAGATAACCTCGAGTGCTGGCAGCAGCTGAGAGGCAGAATCTCAGCAGAGATTGCTGAGAAGCCACTGACCGCCAGCCACTAGCATAGTATGGCCCCGGATTGTTCCTCACACTGAATTTGCTCTTTTTGCTACAACATCCACACCCTCTTCCCAGAAGAGACTTGTTAGTGCTCTAAAAGCAGGAGCCCAGCAGCACTGCTGTGTACAGAGTTGGCCTCCTTGTGTATGAAAATCATTTTGTTTTCCTTCTCTGTTTGTTTTTTCAATTTGAAGTCACTTTCTATTTGTTTGTGCAGAAGAATAAACTTGTGATATGCACTTTATATGCTACATTTGTCACTTGCTTTGCTTAGCACCCAAAATGAATGGTTATGTGTACGGCACATTGAACTATCACTGTCACTATGAACTACTAGGGCCAAATGAATATAAGGAATAATAATAATAATAATATGTCTGGCAATAAAACCACAAAGACTTAAGTTGGACTTAAAATCACTATACATTAAAAAAAAAAAAAGCCTCCACACAAACAACAAAAAAAGAGACATAAACTTTGCTACCACAGGATATAAAACTACAGGATCTTTGCTATCAGGGATGAAGAAGAAATTCTTTAGCGAGAGTGTCACAGCCTGGTACTTTTGGCAGAGCTAATTTTAGCTCTGTCTCTGCCTGTTAACTCTCAGTATAATCCTCCATAGCTCTGCTTTAGCCCAGGGATCGCTGTCAACCATAAAAGAAAATCAAGCTAGGAAGCTTGCAGAGGTCTCAGTTGAAAGGCTATTTCAGCTGCCTCTTCTTTTCCCCGTTATGGTGTAGACTGAAAGCGTCAGCATGAAATCCAGCACCAAAGCTCTTCTCGTCTGGCAGTCCCTGTCCCGGCAAACATCACCCATCCTAACCTTAACCCTGAAAGGAGGGGAAACAACGCCTCACACCTGAAACTAATTCAGTCGCTTTTTTTGGTCTCAGCCTTAATCCTTGTTTCCTGGTTGCTGCCAGCCCTAACTGCTTGTTAGAGGGATTCCCAGCTTTAGCCTTCACCCTGTGGCAGCAAATACCACTGGAGCTGCCAGGCACAGCACAACTCAGTTGTGGCCTGGCAGCCTCTTCTATTCCAGGCCTAACCACATCCAGCGCTGGCCACCTGAAAGTACTTTCCTATAATCCAGACCCCTATCCAGTGATCATTGCCAAGACCACCCCAAACAAACAGGCCTGTGTTGGCAGTAGCTCTGAAATTCAGTAGTTCCTGCTTGGCCAAACTCTAACCACTGTCCTGCTCCCACATTAACCTTGGGCAAGAGCCGCAATCAACTTCCACCCCAGGAACAGTGTGGTGGCCCTTGCTGTCACCAGATGAAACTGACCACGATGGCCATTCCCACTGGCAGAAGCAGCGGCACTGACCTAGTGCCCATCACCCGAACCCCAGCCCCAGGCACCACCTTTATCACTGCTCTTGTTCTTATCCTTTCCAAGGAACCTCTGACGGCCCCAGCCCTGGCCTCAGCTTACTGCTCTCTTACAACCCGAGCCTGGCCCCCTGCCTGTACATCTGGTATTAAAGGCAGTTTGTCAGCTCCCCTAAGGCCAAATACAAACTCTTAGCCAACCTATTCTTAATAGTAATCAAGAGATCCTTATCATTCAAAAAATAAGTATATCCCCTTGCCTCCTGACTTCTAAACCTGACCCTAACCCAGTTCAAGTCTACTAAATTCACAGGTCCTGCGCCGGTTCCTTGCCCTCAGAGCAGGACAAGTGTTAGCATGCCTTCCTTTCCGAGATGCTGTGACTCACGGGCAGCAACTCCTGAGCTCTGCAGAAGAGGTAGGATTAGATTGCAGACACTTGTCCAGGGATCATTTTGTAGATGCTTCTCAGGTTAATTGGTAAGAGGGGTCCCTTGCACTGTGGGTCTTGGGACTATCCAGGGTATTTCTGATTGATTTGTGGACAGGGACCACACAAGAAGGCACTGATATTTGCCGAGGCTAAGCCTGAACTTCAAGCCCTCCCTTAAGTTCAGTTCCCAAAGGAAAGACTCTACAGATGCACAGGCTGCAGATTAGGACTGCATCTGGTTTTGCTTAATAAAGCTGCCCTGGTGGGATTACGAACTACTCCAGATGGTCCGACACATTGCAGTACAGCTGCTGGCCTGGGGACTCCCTGTTCACCTCCACAGCGTTCTCAAGCGGGATCATTTCCCCCCGCAGCAGAGGATGCCACAGGGAGCCAGACACCAGACTCCTGAAGGTGGTGGGCACTCAGTCCTGAGGCTGCTAGTGCAAAGCGGAGCCGCAGGAGAGCTGAGCAGCTACGCCAGAGCCTGGCGGAGCCTGAGCTCCGGGGCGCTACCCAGCGAGTACTTTGAAAACAGAAAATAGGAAGGTGCCCAGCAGAGACACCTACCGCCAAGCAACCTCGCTCTAAAGGGGTGTCCAGCAAAGCGCAAAGCAGGGCTTTGCAAAAGGCAAAGGAGGTGCTGCACATGTGAAGAAAAGGGATATTCCCGGGCAGCACAGACCTGTAACTTCAACGGCCACTAGGTGTTGCCACTGTTCTTCTCCAGTTACATGGGTTTTTACCGTTCACCCGCCGTGGCATTGAGGCCGGAGGGTTGGAAATCCCAGGAAATTCTCCCCTCCTAATCTACCTTCTTGGGCCTGAGCTGCAGGTCTCACTGGGCATCAAGGCCTGTCAGCAGCAGCGCAGAGCCGGGTGCTACCGTCTACCTCTGCCCATGTCGCTGCACCAAATGACCGACTGACAGGACTTCTTTGTAGAAGTGGAAGAAATTGAACATATGTAAAATATTTCAAAATAGCAAATCCCTTCTAGGAATTCCTCTTCCCCTCCTTTTCTTCCTCCTCTCACCCCCTCTGGAGGGGGAAAAGCCAAGGCAGGAGTTTTGCAACTTTCTTCAGAGAAGATCCAATTGGTGTGGAAATCTGCAGCCTGTGATGCTTGTGCCAGTCCTGGGCTCCAGGGAAAAAGGGGAACAGGGTCAAGATATAATCCCTTATCATTTGGAAAATGAAATGATAATAGCGACTTGCCAGACTGCCTCTGCCTGCCATGCACATGACCAAAGTGTGCTCAGGAAGCCCGTGTGCTGAGGACCCCTGTCTTAGCCGCTATTTATGTCCCCCCAGCACTGGGTGATGAGACAGATTTAAATTAGGTACCCTGAGGTTGAGAAAAAGGTGTGTGAATATACAGGTCAGAGAAAGCAAAGCTTTGTGCAAGCTGTTCCTAAGGCCATGTAAGCAAAGGGTATATTTGGAAAGAGGGAGGCTAGCACAGCGAGATACAGTTCCTTGTATGATTAAAAACTCCTCCCCAAAGGGCTGAAATGTCCTGCAGGCAGCACACGTACTATCCCCGCTGAACTAAGTGGGAACTCCATGTACTCAAGCACAGATTGAAATTTAGCTCCCAAATCTCACCGCAGCGTCCAGGAAGAACAAAACAAACAAACAGCAACAAAAAAGGCAGCTCAACAAGCCCCCAAGCTGGTAATGACTTCAAACCTTGAGTAGCATGATGGGTGCGATAATAAGGGCCTGCATTACCTCCCCTCTGTGCCGATCTCATCCTCTTACAGAAGGCAGAGATATCAAACAAGGACAATATTCTCAGTGGGAAAAGTCACTGAGCTGCTAAGCCTGGCATCACAGTGGGACATAAATAAAACCAGTCTTTCTCTGGTAGACACAGCAGTGACATTTGTACATTACTGAACTGCACTTTTCTATCTCTCAGGAGAAACTCCCCATAGAGAGGAGTGAGAAACAAGCTTCAGTTCTCAAACTGGCACAGAGAAATGGAGGCATCATTTTGTTTGCAGACAGACAGGAGGTAAAGATCTCAATTAAAGACGTGCCCTGGTGTAAAAGTGTCAGACACAGACTATCCAAATCACCCTGCGGATCCGGGTGCCACAGGAAGAGGCCAGGCCCCGGCACCGCTCCGCAGGACGCAGGGCTCTCGCTCCGTGCGGCTCATTCCAGGCGCACCCTCGGGTTCAGTGGTCTATAGATATATGCACATGCAGATAGAAATAACCTCTGGAGGATCAGGGTTGCAAGGACAGAACGGGACTTTACATAGCACAGGAGGAGGACCACGTATCACCTTTCAAACTGGAGCTGGCCACTTTCTTAGGGACTGTTCGGACAACAGGCTGGCCCAGCCCTTGTGTTTTGCTAATGCAGTTTCTGAGGAGCCCAGTGACTGCTTCAGGGACCTAAAAGCCGGTCACCAGCACCTAAGCAACACAAGTCTCCTCACTTGATCTTTTCAGCCACAGCCTCCTGTTTCTGAGCCCAAAAAAACCCCCTGCCCTGTTTTCTCTCCTATGAGTTTCTTCTTTCCTCTTCCCACTCATCCTGGCTCTTGCTTCCACCCTGTCTGCTGCTCACTCAAGACCTTGACTGGGTGTTCAGGGGAGCACTTCAACAGGGAGCACCAAGGGGTATGTGCAGCATCACACAGCGCCCCGCTGACTTCTGTAACTTTGGGCAAATGCCCAGCACAGTCCTCAATCACCCCAAGAGAAATAAACATGTTGAAGAAGGTATTTCATGGCCTGCGGTGACGAGGCTTTGGCCAACACCGAGGGCCTTGCTCTTCTGAGACCGCGTGCGCTTGTGCAGAGAGGGTGTGAAGCACGGACGCATGGTCAGCTGTGGTGGCATTTGTCATCCGCCAGCTGTGCGCAGATGCAAACGCCGTCACCAGGCACGCGGTCTGTGGCGGGGCCTCCCGTGGTATCGGCAGCTCAATTGTGTCCCCCCAGCCCCCGTTCTCCACTGGCAGAACGCCACGGAGCGGCTCCTGGATCACCGGCACGGCGGCCACCCAGGCCCTGCGCGTCATCCAGCTGCGTCCGCGGGGCTCAGGGAAAGAAGCAGCACTGTTGGGATGGCGGAAAGCAAACTGCTGCAGGGGTGCGGAGGGGGGAGAATACGGCCTCTGCCGTAGGCACAGTGATGTGATGTACACGGTTATGTCGGTGCAAGCAAGAAGGAAATGGAAAACCTTAGGCCAGGAGATGTCTGCCCTGCATTTCCTGGCTCCAAACCACAGGAATAGAAGGTGATTATTGTCCATAGGTTTTCCTCTCCCACCCACAGGCACAGGTTACAGCACTCTTATAAAGACCTCTCCATAGAGCACTGGGGTGTTAATGCCTTGTGAAGGCAACACTCCACTTGGGCTGGGAAGTTTTACACCTTCCTGGTGCAGGCAAAAACAACAGTGCAAAGTATAGGAGAAAGGGAGAGTACCCATCTCCCAACGATCCTTTATATTAACTTTGTTTGCAAGTCTCTGTGCAGGTGATTCCCTGCTATAATCACAGCTTTGTTTTGTTTTGCTTTGTTTTTTCCCACTCGTGTCTACATTTATGCAGTGAATAGCTTGGTTGTCCTTTGATGGGAAAGAGGAAAGAATGTTATTTTCTGTCGGATTCCTGCTGTACATACAAGCTTAAAAGTTTGTGCACTTTAGAGTGATTCAGCAAAATGAGATAAGCTTCCTTCCTCCTAGAAGCAGAACCCAGTTGAGGATGGGGAGAAAACCAGGGAGTGGTGCCTCAGAATGAGCAGGGATGCAGCAGAGGAGCCACTCAGACAGCCAAAGCCACCCCAGATCCGGCAAGCAGCCCTGTTTTGGGCACGAATCAGGAAACGTGGGAGGAAGTCCCTCGCTACTCGATGCTGTGGGTTTCCTACCACATGCCACCGTTACCTCGTGGGAGTCTGTGAACAGCTTTCTGGACTTTGTGGTTTCCCTCCTGGTTCTTGTTTCATGGGTATGTTTATTTTCATTCTGCACTCCCTGATGTGCTGCTTGAATCGTGGGCATTTTAGGAACCAATAAAAGAGCCTGGATGAAGCTGGGTTGAACGATGGAGCGAGAAGGGGGCAGAGGGAGGGGGTAAAAAGAGCGAGCCCTGCGGGAGCTCTTGGGACGTTACTGAGAAGCAGGAGCCCGGGGAAGCAATTCCTGGGAGGAGGCAGCGGGATGGCAGGTTGAGTGGGGCAGGAGGAAGCAGCGAGTAGCTTACAGGGCGTCCGGTGCTCCCGGGAACGGAGGCGGTGGCTGTGGCAGGCCCGGGGTGCAACCTTTTCCTCTCGCCTTCCCTCGGGGCCGGCTCGGGTGCTATCTGAGACCCTGCTCCCTGGGCTGCCGGCTATTAATAACCGCGGGCTGCCCGCGCGAGCAGCCCCGGCAGTCAGGTTCAGGGCACTCGGCACCGGCACCGTGCACCGTGCGGAGCCTGCCCGCACGCCGTGCAGCGCCAGCGCGAGGCCGAGGCCGAGGCCAAGGAGGCGGCGGCGCGCCGCAGCCCGCTGCCCTGCTCCGGCAGCCGCCCTGCTGCGCTGCGCCGGGTGCTGCCGGCCTGAGGTGAGTCGCGCCGCCCGCGAGGGAGCCTGGAGCGGGGCTGCTGCGAGAAGGGATGGGTTTGGTCTGCAGCAAAGCCACGGGAACCACTGCTGCGGGGACTGAAGCAGGGAAAGACCATGGGAATTGCACCCAGGGATAGCGCTGGCGGGAGAAGAGGGCAATCATGGCCTGTGTGCGAGAGTGGTGGGGGGTGCAGCGCTCCAGCGGCTCCAGGCCCTGTCCAGAGAGAAAGGCTGCTGATGGCGTGTGCTCCCTGCTCCTCCCGGAGTGTCAAATGGGATAAACGGGATGAGCCTGCCCGCGCTGCTCCTTGGGAATGCGCGTGCCGCAGGGGCACAGCCCCCAACTGGGCCAGCCCTCCCTGCCTGCCCGAGGAGCCCATGTCCTGGGACGTTTTCCCTCCATTTCACCAGTCTTGTGACCCATCAGATGAGCCATAAACTCCTTGGAACTCACTCCCGCTGTGCCTCCTGGCAGCACTGCCCCTTCGCTGTCAAGCAGGAGCCGCTTCTTTTATATAGCCCAGCAGATGTGCGGCCACCCGAGGAGAATGTGCGGCCTCCATGGCTGCACCTGCTCCGCTTGCTTTGACAGCAACCACGATTGGCTCCTTTCTCATGGGAACTGCACGGCAGCATCTCAGTCAAAAATCAGTCCTGGAAATCAGAAGGAAAACCTAATCCATGAGAATATCAGCCAGTGTCACTGGAGCTGCATTCACCTGGCCAGGCTGCTTTTAGCAGCTGTCAGCACCTCTCAAAATCATGTTGTGAAAGGAGGAATGGTGGAAGAAAACTGCAAAGTATTTAGAGGATAAATATGTCTTGATCAAAATGAGGGCAGTTAGTCCTAGGGCCAGTTTGCCTCCTGGTTTTAATAAATAACTCACAGTTAATATGTTTAGTTTTGAAGCTCTAAGCAAATAAAGAGGTAAAAAGGCAGAAGGGCAGAGATGGACAGTTACTGTCTGCTATTGCTGAACCCAATGGAAGTTTGGTCATTTATTAGGTGAGAATCTGTCTGCTTCTATATTGTGATTTGGGGAAGGACAGGGCTAAAATGAAGAATGAATTATGTGTGATAAACCCCAAGAAGGACTATGAGAAGCTGCCTCATGTGAAATTGCTGGGATTTCTCCTAAGTTTTCCCATCTTTAGAGTACAGATCTCTCACCTATGAGAGCTCAGAGATGGGAAACAGTGACAAGAAGTAATCTCCTTCTTTCCCCCTTCTCCCTTCACAATGACATGCAGTAGGATGAATACGTAAGATACAGGTGCAAGTGACTTAAGACAACTTGCACCCACAACTCTAACAGGCCCGTGTCTTCCTCCTCCAGCCCTTTTGTATCTCTGTACGAGAATTACAAGTCTTCTTGTGTTTTCACTTTTGTTTTGCACAATTTGCAGCCTGTTGGGTTTCTGAGGAGCTATTCCACGTCTAACAGGACTATCCAAATATCCAAACCAAGTATGCACATTACTTACAATGCTCCCACATAATTCATGGTCAGACTCAACATCACTATACAAGAACATGCATTATACCTCATGCTATCCACATGGTTTTACAATGACATTAAGTCATGACAGAGCAATTTTCCAAGCTGACACTCTACACTGCAGCACAACATGATAACATAGCACCATCACGGCATACATGGGTGCCGGGAGATTGCTGTGCAGCAATTAAAATGTCTATTTTGGATGTCAGTGCTTCTGCTGGGATCTCAATCATAGTTTGTGTTGTAATATGAAGTCTCCACAGAGCAGGGCAAGGGCTTGGTGCTGATATCCTATCTGGGATGACCCAGACAGGATGATACTGGGATGATTCTCTTTCATGTCGGAGAGAAGGAAAGGAATCTGAACGTGAAATGAAGACCCTGTGTCTCTTAGCTGTAGATGAGCAAGGGAGACCTTTCCAGTGTTTCATTCTCCATTTTCTTCTCTGTGTTTAGAGGAAAGCGGAGAAGCCTTTTTGGGAATGCCCCTAGCAGGGACTCCTGCTCCTGCTAAAAGGAAAAAGTCCAGTAAACTTATTGGGAAGCTGACACACGAAGGTAAGATGCAATTTGCTTATGTAAGAACTGTTTGGATTTCAATTTGAATTTCAGCTTGTAAAATCTCACACTCTATCCGGCTGAGTCCCAGAGAAAGACTTCAGTGAGCACCCCAGGAGGCAGGGCCACCACTAAGAAAGCTCGGCCTCTAACGACATGATATTTTGAATTTCCTTTTTCAAAAGAGTTGCGTATTCTGGTCAAAGTCTAGTCTGGATTACACTTCGTAAACCAACCTTCTCCTGAGGCATTAATCTGGATGCACACCAGTGCGAATGGAAAGATATAGTAACAATACATTCTGCAACAGTTTCAGTACAATATTTAACCCCAAACATGCTTATTTTTATTATTTGTCAGCCCTGCTCAAAGAGCTGACTGTCACTCATCTAACTCCAGAAGAGGGAGCACAGGATGGTAACCTGACAAGCCAGGGGGCATTCCGAAGCGATGCTGGGCAATCCCACTGCTCTTACTGAGGTATCGCACACGTGGGATTCGTGCAGCTAGCTCCACCCTTATGTAATCCCTATCTGTGCGGATTTGCCTCAATTGCAATCCAGAGGTAATTTCACGTATCTCTATCCAAACTATCATAACTGCAAGAATTTTTGCTTACTTCCTAAGCATAGGTTACTTCCTAAAAATTTACTTTAGAAGAGTATTTGGCTGCTTTGAAGACTCTGACGCTGGGAAGCAATAGGCAAGAGATGCAGACCAGAGCACTCCTGAAGTGTCCCATGTGCCGTGTTTTGTAGACATGCCGCAGGAGGTGTCCAAGCTGAACCTGGGCAAGAAGATCAGCATCCCCCGAGATGTGATGCTAGAAGAGCTTTCTCTCCTCACTAACAAAGGATCCAAGATGTTCAAATTACGTCAGCTGCGGGTGGAGAAGTTCATTTATGAGAATAACCCTGATGCCTTCATCGACAATTCTGTGGTAGGTTGGAGTTGAAACTGAGAAGCTGCTTTGTTCATCCAGGGGCAGAAGAGTGATAGGTGCCCAAACTCTGCCCTGCCCTGGGAGAGAGGAGGACACTCCTCTGGGAATGTGTGTGTGTGTTGAGGATCCACTGGAGAAGTAGTGCAGGGGAAAGACAAGACTATATGAGTTTAAAACCCAGTATTGGGTGAATAGGGAGAACTGTATGATCTTCATCTCTGCAAGACTTCCATATATGAAAATCTGCACAAAAAACAGTACTGACACTGAAATATCTTTATTTGCTAGAAGTTGAGTTTGGTTTTTGCCTGGCAGTCACTCCATGTGCTTTCTGCAGTGAATCTCTCCCTTTATTCTGGAAGATCACTCCTGTTCTTTGCACAAGACTGTAGGATGCTTTGCTGTAAAGAAATGAATAGGGGCATTTGGAGAACACCCTAACAAATCTAGCATTTTCTGTGTGGCTTTGCTATGCGGCAGGGTCTCCAAACAGCAGCTCACACTCTGCTTTTAAACACTCCACTGTTTCACTTGCAGGTCTATCTTTTCTCTGTGTTTGTGGTACAGATACCATTACTGCAGGATCTCCATCAGTTAGTGCAGGAAGAGCTCGGTCTGCTGCACTGCCCTTGCTTGGGGCCAGTTCAGCAGGACCACAGACAAAATTTTTACCACGTTATGGCTGTCTGGTGTGCTCTGTCCAAGGATTCTGCCGGGCTGCATCCACTGCCTCGTGGATAACTGTTCTTGTCACCACAGCCAGCACGAATTAGCACTTTTGCTGGCAGGCAGAACAGCAAGATGAACAGCTGAGCAATTGCAGTAACTGAACCGTCTTCTTGGAAAGCTGCTTCTTCCTGGGCAGGTAACGGCAGCACTTCGGTGGCCTCACTGTTTTCTTCCAAACTGTCAGGGCAGCATTAAACCAGCTTCCAAAAAGGGCTTTGGACTGCAGTATTTGCAATCACTGTTCCTCTCCATTCTTCTGGCTCTGCTCAGATGATGATGCAGAAAGGGGGGCTCAAATGGGAGGAAAGTGCAGGAGAAAGCTAATGGCAGAGCACAGAATTCCTGCTGCTACTTGCACTTACTTGCTTCTTCCACTTCATTTTCACATCCTTTGCTCCCCACCCCAAAGCAGCGCTTGTGCCTTTGAGACTGTGGGACACTGGAAGGATTTAAAGCTGGTTGGTGTTTTCTGCTTTTACATCATGGAATTCTTAGATGTCTGATAATTGAACAGCAAAATAAAGTGATATAAAAACAGGACAAAAAGAAAGATTATTAAAAATAAATCAGTTAAAGGCTCCCAGAATAGCCTGTGCTGGAGCCATAAACCTTCCACCAAAGGGAGCAGATCTCTGGAGCCCCATGGCATTGATCCATCCTCCTGCTTCTCTCCTACTCTTCCCGCTCCCAGACACACTGGATGATCCAATCACTCTCCTTACTTGTAGCAGAGAAAACCTATACACTGTGTGTACATAAATGCAGTGGCCCCACACAAAAGAAAGAAACTGTGACTCAGGTTCTTCAATACTGTCTTTTTCCCTTGCAAATATGCAGTACGAGGAGATGTTTTCAGGGAAGGCTGAGTTTGACACCTTCAGCAGACCAAAAACCGGCAAAGTGAGGAGAGTTCATGTGATGTCTTCCCTGTTTGGTGCATTGGAGAGCTCTGCTGGGTTCTGGCTAGTGAGAATAAATCAGAAAAAGGACCTCTTCTCCTTACCCCAGGATGTGCCTTCAAGTTGGAGGAACACTGGTACTCTGCATGTCTCACAGGGTTTTATCAACCTCACTAGGGAGCCGTGAGGTGCAATTTATTACTGTCTAAAGACTAATACAAAACCCTACCTGCTGTGTGTTGTACTACTGTAGCATCTCATCATCCTTAGTAGGAAGGAGATTACTACGTTCATTTACAGACTGAAACTAAACCATGTAGGTCAATTAATTATCCAGTATCACAGAGAGGGTATGGGTATTTCTCTGCATCTTTTTTTTTCTTTTTTTTTTTTCTGTTGTGCAATTAGATCAGCAATTCAGAGACTTTTTCTCCACTTGATAATGATACATTTCTTTGGCCTGAAGTATGTCAAGATCACGTGAAACTGAATGTTTCTTAGCCGTACAACCCCACTCATTGCCATAATTCCGCTCATAGTCCAACCCCTGCTTTGGGAAATCCCTGTGCAGGACCTTCCTGCCTATCATTGCATACTGCAAGTGCTCAAAAACAAAAACGTGGTTGTGCTTTTGTGGTACTGCTGTTATGCTGATTTTCTTCCAGAGGGAAACCTTAAAAATAAACAGTCGGTTCTGATGGTCAAAATCTTTGACCTCATTTGAGTAACATGCAGGAAACAGTTTACAGAAAGGCTTCCATCTAGATAGATTTCCATCTATCTTTTGTTTTTCCTTCCTTTCTTTCTGCTTTATCTACCAGATTTTAAATTAAGACTGTTAGGAAGCTGGAAGAACCAATACCTTAAGTGACAATTATTAGCAGTGCTACACCAAAAATCCTCATAAATCCTCAGACTAGCCAACAAGCTAAAATGAAAGCAGTTCCCATGTCCTGGCAGCACTTGCATGCACCAAGCTGGACGTGTGCTGGCAAGCAGTTTCTGCTGGACTTCGGGTCAGGCAGTCTCTTCGGATCACAGTAAGAGACCAAATGCAAAACAGCACCTGAGAAGTAAAAGCAGGTTGAAGAACTGAATTACTAATCCACTGGACATAAACCTGTATTTCTTTTGCTGCTGAACAAGCAGAGAACATGACAGAGTAGGTAGCGGGGAAGGACGCAAATGGAAGCAGTTGTGGTACAGAGCCCAAACCAGTGTTCACCAGACAGAAGCACCCAAATACGGTGCCCCAGAGCTCTAACGCCCTAAAAGTGAAACGTGATATAATTTATACAGTAAAAAGTAAGCATGGAGGAGTGGAAGATCTCGTCATGTGGCTACTTGGTTTAAGGCACAGGAGTGCACTGACGGCTCTGCTCGCCCTGCAACCTTTCCAGCAGCAGCACTAGGAAGATCACTGGAGATAGGACTAAAGGGCAAAGGTTAAGCGCTATTCCTAGAAAGCCTGTTCTGCGGGGAAGACTAAATCTCTTGAAACTCTTGAAAAGCAGGACCACAAGCTGAGATATGCAAGACTCATGGGTCTTGATCTAAGGGGATTTAGTGAGTTGAGATGGAAACCTTCTAATGAAATAAGACCTGCCATGCTGAAGCTGGACTGTGCTACAGAAGAGTGCGAGTCCCACCTACATCCAAAACAACCCAGAAGTGAATGTGAAGCCTGGCGCCTTCTTGCTCAGGAAGTGATTGGTGTAGAAGGGAGAATGACAGTGAAGGGGAAGCGTTTCTTCACATAGTTTTGATGAAGCACTGTGAGAAAACTTTGGCCTGAGCAGAGGCAAAGATTCAATGTGTTTAATCAAAAAGAGAATACTACAAGGATGATATAAAGTATATGAATGACATATATAATTTTTGTGTAGTGTTAGATGAAAATTCTCTTTTAGACTGGTAGGTTCAGGCACAGAGGCAGAGGCGTAGAGGAACATTTTATTTTCATTTTCTAATGTGAACCATGAGTCAAAGGCTGTGCAACTTCAAATGAAGGACAGGGGGCATGGCTTCACCCTATTTCTTTTATAAAAATAACAGGCAGTCTTATGCAGTCATTTCTCCTCTCCTGTACCTCAGCGTTTGACTTTCATATCCCCCATCCTGCCATTAAGAAGTATCTCAGGGGCTGCTGCTGAGGGGAGGGAGTCACAGTAACTTCAGAAGTGTTAGTAACCTCAAAGGCATCAAGCTTTTGGGAAGTTCTTCATCAGTGAGGTGGAAATAGAAACACATCTGGTGGTCTCAATCATTCTCCTTGGGGTAGAGAAAGGAGGAGCGAGGGAGCACACAATGTCTCTTCCTGGGGACTGCCTGCAGTGATGTCAGGGCCTTGAGATATTCAGAGATCCCAGCTCCGTTGGTGGATCATCTTTCATCAGCTATTTTTTGTGTGACACAGCAGCCCCAGAAAATTCAGAATTCATCCGATCTAGGCTCTCAGTTTGTGAGATCAGGATCTTGTGAGGGCCAAGGACTTCAAAGACACATGAGCCCAATTTATCTAGCCAGTCCAGAGGACTGTGCAGCATAAGAACTCGCCACAACTGTTCTCTTGCTGGAGTGGGTACAGGGATGCCCAGGGCCTGAGAGCCTCCTCTGCTCCAGCGACACACAGGCAGAGCAGACCCTGCCCTGCAGGGCTGTGGGAGCTGCTTTCAGGGCAAGGGGAGAAGGAATCTTCATCTTCAGTTGATGCTCCTCAGCTTCTCTCTTGGAACTGCAAACAGGAGGGACAGTCAAAACTATATGGGATGTTGGGTTTTGTGATGTGAATAGGTGTATCCATAAAAGCACCACATTCAGTTAGCAAAGGCCCAGACAACACATTCCCCTAAAGGGTACAACACATTTCCCTTTAAACAGCCCGGGCATGGGCCTGCTCTAAGCACAAAAAGGCAGCTGCCCTTACCCAGCTTTGGCTTCATCCAGGCTCCTGCTTGAGGCTGCCTGTCCCGAGCTCTGCTCTCTTGGAGTGAGCTGTTTTGAGTCCTCCAAGATTCAAGATACCAAAAAGACAAACCAGCCTTTGTCTCCTGTTATGACTCTCCTGTAAGTTTGAGACCAGACAATCTACTGTGGCATTCAAAACTAATGAAAAAGAGATTCTAATTCTAGCAGCCGAGTGGACCAGTGGTATTGCACAGCAAATGGGCATTAATGTCTGAATTGAGAGGTCTGCTGATGTTTTCTCAGTAGGTCAACGAAGAGCCATGAATCAGGTTGAGACCCATCAAGCTAACTTGATTTCCATCTAAACAGGATTTAAGTCTGGCTTTCCTGAGGCAAAATTTGTGTTTCACAGAAACTTCACTCCCACTTAGGGATAATATCACAATTTAAAATAAGACAAGACAATAATGCCCCTTCCCGGCCACATCAAATACTGCTGTGCATAAAATCAAACCAGCCCTTTTTACAGTAATCACATTGTGCTTATGTTTCATGATGTTTTTCAAGAGAGACTGCATGTTAGCAAGCATAGGAAAAGACAAATAAGCATTTGATTTGCAAGAAGGTCAAATAGCGTGGGTGAAACTTGAAGTAAAACAGATGCAAATTTTGAAATTACTGAGCTATAGAGAGGCAAATAAGTCCATGCATTAACCTTGCATATACAGCAACCCACTGAGATGGCCTCATTCTGACCCCTACAACTCCCCAAAACACAGTTCGCTTTTCTACCATTACACAGCCTCTGATGCCTAACCGAAAAAATCAGCCATCTAGCTCCTGGGTAGAGCTCCAGCTTCATGCTCACAGTCATCTCCTTTCTCAGTGCTTCCTGACGTTCAGGGGAACACTATCTCCCCACTCCTAAAAAGGGAATTCCCCATAGCCAGGAGAAGGACAGACAGTCCCTAGAGCCCTGGGGACAGCGGCTCTGTCGCTTCAGCCTGCTGCTGGCTCCAAGCCTGGGCTGCAGCCTGGTGACCTGCCATGAAACCCTGGACACTGCTGCTGGAGACACACGGAGCACAGTTAGATAATTCTGCCTTGAGTCTTGCGAGGTTTTCACGTCTCATCTATTTTTAGCTGACCCAACAGCTGGCCTTGGAAGCCTGTTTACAGCCTGGAAATCTTCTTATTGCTGAACTGTACTAGGTGTAAGAGCCTTGAGAAAGCTTTAACCCTTTAAGGGCATGAGAAGAATTTACACAATTACAGCATGGGAAACCACAGATTTGTTCGGCTTCAGCTGTATTTCTCTGTTACTTTTTCATGTGCCTATAACCGATCATCCCGTCCAACAGGAAAGACTATATGCGATACATGCTCTACACGACTTGTGTTACAGAGCCACGTGAGATATAATGCTTGAGATGTTTTTAGCTTTAATAGGAGTTCACTGGTGCCCAACATATAAAACATTTTTGTTTTCTGTAAACATTATATTGCTGTCTGTTCCATGGAAACATTTGTTAAAACCGCTTTGTGCAAAGGTAAGGCCATGTGCTGGCACCACAGAGTCTATAAAATCATCATGGACAATTTGCTCCTGCACTATGTACTGCAGGGACTGTCCCCTCCAGCCTGAACTAGGGCAAACAGGCAGCATGGACAGTAAGATGAGCTTTATTTTTCTGATGGATATAGCTTTCTCTCCTGCCCTGTTAGGGGTTAGATTTGCATTGTCAGTGCACATACTGCTAAAAATAAAATTCTCCCTTCCTGTCGTTCATTCTCTCGTGATCTCAAGAAAGTCTGTCATCGCTGCTATCTCTTCAGTCTTTCTCAATGTGTAAATACCTCTCTCCATACAGACCTTCATGGATAGGGAAAACTGACGTACGGACAGTCACCTCCCAGGGTTGCACGTTGTCACAGCATTTGAGGCCCTGTAGCCCTTACCTGCCAAGCTGTAACCTAGCTGACTCTGCTGGGCTATCTTGACCTTGGCATGAAACACCTCCTGCTTTCTTGTCTGCTTGCTTTCCCAGCGCTTAAGTAATGCGTGCCAGTTTGGATCTCTACCTGCTCTGGCAAGTGCGCTGCTTCTCCCTGCCTCCCGATCTCTGCTGGGACAGTACAGACCCCTCTCCTCCCAGCCTCATCGCAGAAAATGACTATGAGGCGCCCATTAAAAAATGACCTTCCATTGCCCTTGCTGCTGTTCCGTAACTGCTCCTATACTGCACGGAGGGAAAAACCTGTGCTGTGTTCTGCAATTGGCTGTGCAACTGGGGAACGAGTCTGTTAAGAGCTGCGGAGTCCGGAATGCACGTGCTAAGAGACATGCCTGCAAATGGAAACGGATTAATGATTCCCACGTTCTGTTCTCCTGCTCCAGGATCACTTTCAGAGGTTCATCCCCTCAGGAGGGCACTATGGGGGAGACGCTCACGGCTATGCCCACGGGCGCATGGTAGGAGGAGTAGCAGCAGGGCAGCACAGCTCCAGCAAGCACCACTATCCCCCAGTTCCTCCCAGGCCTGGGAGCAAAGGAGCCCACGGGGACAGTGAAGGGGATCATGCCGGGGAATCGTCTGGAAGTGGTGGAGAAGGAGGCGATGGTGCAGACAAAGGCAAGTATCTCCCTGCAAGAGTAAAAACTAAATAAAGCTACCAGAGCTTGGGCCAATCTTACTCTTAGGAACAGATAAATTAATTTGGTTAAAACCTAAATGCTTCCAAACTAAGCTCAGCTTCAAAACCGAGAAAAGTTGACTCTCCTTTGGCTTGAGGGTTCTGTTTGCACATCTGTGTGGCTTATTCATAGGCAAGAAGCAGAAATACCTGCCTTGGCTGAACCAAAGAAATTCTGGGAGTTTTTGAGAACTCTTGAGCTCTTCAGGTCGATATAACACTGAGCTAGTACTGCACGTTACACAACATGGGGCGCCCCCATTTCTTCTGAAAGGTTTCACAGTGACCAGTTCTGCAACCCTATGCAATAGTCACAGCAGCGCTTCAGCCCATTAGCCTGATCAGACACATCAGTCTGGGTATATGGCTCCTAATTTCAAACCAAAATTTTCGCCTAAAGGAACATCATTTCTTGGATAATCTTCAGAGTGAAGAGCAATATTTCTAAACATTATCTGGTAATCCTCACTAGTCTATTAAACCAATATCTTTACGAGGGATAATATTTTTCTTTTAATTTAGTCCCTGCTTAATTTTATCCCCTATTTAATTTGGACAGAGAGCTCTGAAAACAAATCCCTTGTAATAGGATCAGGTTGACATCCTCTTTTTGAGGTGTCATTATGGACAGGTGATATTGGATTATAATCCCGAGTCATTTAAATATTTCCTATTAAAGGAATAGTCATTTTAATAATTCCTGTGGGATTTTAACCAAAAAAGGCAAATTTGCATTGGAACTGGGCAGAGCTACATTAAATGAACAGCTAGCTACCTTAACTTACTTGTAAAATCCAAGATTTTCATTTACATTCTGAACAAATGTACATTTTGTATAAAAATAATTGCTAGCTTTTCTGAATATCACTGTGAAAAAGAAATTCGTGTTGACTTTGTCTTCTTAAAGGTGATTTTTCTCCATTGTTATCCTCTTTCTGTGTGCAGGGATAAGGAGGATAAACACTACTCCATATTATTTACTACAGAGCTGGATACAACCATTTTATCTTCCAATCCTAGCAAACAATTTACTTCTAAAGTACTTAGCTCACACCCTTCACACAGAAAGGGGGGGGGTGGTTTTGCTCATTTTTTTAATGAAAATTAGTTTTTTTGCATATCTGTAATTTTCTGAAGCCAAAACTGAAGAAAATAAGCAAGTCCAAGAAAGAAGATGCAAAAAAGTTTCAGATAAAGTATTACTGCTCATATGTTGCCACTTACTTCACAGAGCCTTGCCTTCTGTGCAAGCCATAGTCACAAAAGCCCCAGAATGTCGACTAACTCCACTGATTACTATTTCACCCCATCAGCCTAGAAGACCTTGGTGGGAAAGGAGCACTCCGCAGCCTAAGATCTCTGGAGGATGGGAGTCCTGACAGTGTGCTGCTACCCATCACTACGCGATCAGCACTCTTATTGGCAAGATAGTAGTATACACAACTGGAAAAAAAAAAATGAAGCACACAGAATGAAAATGCTTGTCTGACAACCCTCTGAATTAATGAAGCAGTCAGAAAACAGCCTAAAATTTCTGGCAGTCAAGCATTTGTTTTAAAGGCAGGACTTTAACTTGCACAGATACCAGATCTTCAAACAGATTTTCAAACAACCTTTACTCAGTCCTGAGGTATTTGAGTAAGACTTGCCTCTGGCATCCTGGCTCAGGAGGGGAGAATAAGAGTGTCCAGTCATGTAACTACAAAGAAAACACCAACTTATAAAAATATTCATACATGAGAGAAGGTAACTTTAAAACATTCAAGAATAGACTCCTATTATAGGTGCGAATGTCCTGAAATGTAAGTATTAAAGGTTTTAATTTGATCAGGCAAAGAGGTGCTAACTCCAAAGTTTGAGTCTGCTTCTGCAATGTTTAAAGTCATGACTTGCTTCGACCCTCTGATGGTGAGGTTTGCAGGAAGGGAGGGCTTACATGCACAGCAGGCAGGGAAAGAAAAAGTTAATTCTGAAATTAGAGAGCATTTTATCTTGCATAAAAGATTTCCCTGAGGTAGTGGAAGAGATGTTGGGCTAAGGACATTTCTTCTTGGGGGAAGAGTAACCAGATGGAACAATGAAAAAATAGCTTTCAGATATATGCTCTAACGCAAATTCAAGGATCAGTAGTTTTCAGACTGTGGTACACATGCTCCTGTGGATGAGCATAGAAGTGGCCCACAACACAGTCTCTTTTAAGAAAAAAAGCTGTAAATACTAGAACTGGATTTGGAAGTTGGAGTATCAGGAGACAAAGCTCTTGCCTCACCCTCAGGAGCACAGTACTGAAAGGTGATGTATTGGGAGTGTGTCTGAGCAGAGTGTTTTTCTTTCCTCTGTTTACAGATGGCAAATCAGGAGGGAAAAAAGTCACAATCTTTAAAACTTACATCTCGCCCTGGGAACGAGCAATGGGTATCAGTCCTCAGGACAAATGTCACTTCACCATTGACTTACTGTCATATGGTCCCAAAGCTGATCTCCCTCACTACAAGTCTTTTAATAGGTAAGCCTATTTGGATATTTAATTCAATTTACTTTGCATAAGAAACACAGCCCTAACCATGGCCCCGTCTTTGTTTAAAGCAGTGTAAATAAGTTTTAGACATATGTCCTTTTGCTGATCAGCCTCCCATGGAGTCAAAGTTTGAAGGCTTACAAAAAGAAACTGCATTAAGAGCTAAGATTTGAATTCAGCTTATAGATACAAAACTTACACAGCAGGATAACATGACTTTAATCCTATTTCTCATTCCTTTCCCCCTATTTGATCAGGGAAGATTTGCTTGCCACTGTTTATTGCTGCAGCCATTTCAAGTTCAGGAGTTCAGGGAAAAATGCTTGTGATGAGAAGCCATCTATCTCACAGTATTTCAGCTAAGAATCAGGCTCTTCCTGACCCTTCTGATAAAAAAAAAAAAAAAAAAGAAAAAGAGTTATAAAGATATTTCTTGTGCAACAACAACTTTCCGTTAACCTCTACATTTGTCCACGGCCTCAGAACATTGGAACACAGGACAAACCAAATCCCACTCCTTTCTGTAATGGCAGAGTCCCTGCCTCCTGCATGTCTGGGGCACAGACAGGTGCCGAGGGCAGATGGTTTGTTGGAAGATCATGCAGCAGGGCTGCAGGAAGCGCATGGCAGCAGAGCACACAGGCAGTACAGATGCATAGGTTCTTCGATACAGTATCTTGGTCAGTGACACAGCAACACTGTTAAAAATTAGATTGGTATAGCTTCTAAATCCCATTCTTTAACTATGCCCTGCTCCCTAACACCGTTTGTTCCCTATCCCAGGACTGCCATGCCTTATGGGGGCTATGAGAAAGCAGCCAAACGGATGACCTTCAAAGTGCCTCAGTTTGAGATTGGCCCTTTGCTTCCAGAATCTATCATGTTATATAATCAGAATTTCAGCAACAGACCCTCTTTCAACAGAACTCCAATACCCTGGATGGCTTCAGGAGACTCCTCTGACTACCATATTGAGGTCAACGTGCCAAGGAGTGGTGAAACAGAAGAGCTATAAATCCCTGGCCCCCTGGTCTTTCTTTTTTCTTAGCCCTGTCTATTTGCAAATTAATGGCAGGGAGCTGAAAAATGCAACCCTAGTCCTTCCTCATTTTGCTCTTAACTCATACAAGTTCCTAGTAGGTTCTAACCTTATCTTTGCTGTGGTGTTAATCCATATCTGAAACAGTTTGAGGGAAGGGAGCTTTACGTTCACCAGGGCAAAAAAGGGCAAAACTGGGAAATGTTTTTTTCTGTTTAGAGATGCTACATGCTGACTGTCTGCTCAATAATAAATCTGTTTCATCATATATTAACAAGCAATAAAGCACCAAGAGGAAAAAAAAGTCTGTTTTCTCTTTTAAAGAAAGTGCTGCTGAATCAGTTTGGGCATCAGTAATAACAAAAGTTCAAATTCCACAAGCAGGCTGTTAGCTTGCGAAGAAAGAGCCAGGGCTGATAAGGATGGTCTTAAGATAGGCAGGTATAAATCAAGGTGGCCTGGATACAGACCTCAAAGCTGATGAAACCATGAGGAATCACAAGACTTTGAGAGGAGTAATACATGCACTCGAAGAGGATCAAAGGTGACAGAAGATAGTAAGCCAGCCAGTTGAAATAACAGACATTATACTATTTCACTGTCACATGAGATTCCCTAGTTCTCCAGAACGGAAAGTAGGTGATAGCCCAAGCAATTTTTTTTTTTTTTTTTCAAACAAACCAACCAGGAAGGCAAAAGTTGCATCCAAGGGACAAGCTACCTACAGCATGGGCCACAGGTTCCCCAGGAGACAGGGCTGTGGACAGTCACATGGACAGCACAGCTCAGGAACAACCAAAGTTGCCGGGCTGAGCTGAAATGGGGCTCCTGGGCCCTGGTAGGCGGTGGTGGAGGCTCCAGGGCAGTCTGGTCAGGGCTGCTGGGGCTCTAAGGAACCTTATATCAAATTGTTGGGAAATTACAATTATTTATAACCACAGCAATCATTTAAATCCCTTGAATTATGGAACAAAAGACAGAATGAAACAGGTCTTTAAACATATGGGGAAAGGTTGGAAGTACTCTCAGGTGGTATAGTTACAGGGCTCCTGTACACAAGGAAAGCAGCACTGGCCAGCAGGCAGGTCAAAGGACTCGGTTTAGTCCCAGAGCTATCACTGCTTTAAAGTGTACTCTTGGACGAAATGTTTCATCCATGTGCCTGACTATCTCCCCAAATAGCAATTAGAAACTGCAAAGTGTTTGGAATATTTACTAGTATTACATCATTGCAAATTATTAATATTGCAACAATTCATACTTGTAAGCTAGAAGCATCTTTTGGTTTTGGTAAATCTGCTTAACAAGGCACATAGCTCTTCTTCTGCCAGTACACTTTCAATCTCAAAGCCTGTCAAGTTGAATTTATGTGCTTTTACTTCTTCCAGCACAAAATGGAAAAGCCAGCAGTACATTTTGTAGAACAATTCAGAATACTGTCTTGCTGCTTATATGACCTAACATCTATATGTTAGTCTAGTCACTATTCAAATTAATGTTAAAAGTGAGAAAAAACAGTTAATTGAAATTCCGTTCTGAAAATACTTGCCACAACTCTGTTAATTTCAGTGAGGCTTGCAGCTACTGCAACCAGGGTAGAATTCTGTTCAAAATGATCAAATATTTAAGAGAAAGTAAATAACCACTCCTGGTTTTTGTTTTCCTTGGGCTTGCTGTGGACTCCTACAACAGCGAATTATACATATTTGGAACAAGAGGATCTTACAAGATTCAGTTACAGTGCACTTCCCTCACATACAGGCATACAGAGAACAACAGACTAGAGACTCAGTTAACTGCTTTTAAGTGGGATTTTAAATTGTTAGAGATGAAAAAGATTTACTAGATTATTCAGTGCATCCTCTTATAAAGGTAGGATACAGTCTCCTCACAGAGGATGTACTGGATATTAAACTTATACTACTAAGCAGTAGCGAAAAATGTGTTTAATAGAGGTTAAATACAAGAAAATGTCCAAAACCAAAAACACACAAACAAAAACAGACTGGACAGGATTTTATGACATCCAGAACCCTCATTTAGAACAAACAGTTTAGAACAGTTTTATCTTATGTATTTTTTTTAGGGTGTTATTTTTAGAAATACTATCTCACAGTTTCCAGGCTCTGAAATGATTCTATTATGGTCACTGTAAATCAACCTATATGATGAAGAATCCCATACATATTGAAAATGTGTGAAAAAGTAGTGTCTACTTTTTAAAAGCAAAAGAGAGGTGTTTAACAAATCTCAGCAATATTACCCATAAATAGGGATTCACATGTTTAAAAATCTTCTTGAAGCTATAGCTGAAGGCATAAAATATTTCATAGCTAATGGTACAACCTGTACGCTTTTCTGTGTTATGCAGAAATGCTTTTCCTTTTAACTGCAATGTATTCCCTAATCAAAAGTTTGGTATCTCGTAATTGTCCCTCTCATATCAGTAACTTGACAATAGGTGATGATGATAAAGTTCATAAAACTAACATCTGGGGATTACATTTGATGTTATTACTGACAGAGCATTGACAGTAGATGGCTTTGTCATTAGGCTCAATGACTCTCTTGTCATACAATTTGGAACAGTGTCAGACTATTAGCAAAATATGGTCATTCATTTATTCTTTTTCTACCATACTGTGATACCTAAAATGTATTTCTCTCTCTCATACAAGATGGAGCAAAAGGGACTAAAGGCGGCAGCTTCTGCCTCTGAAGTAGTGACTCTGCTGGCAAGGCTCGAACCTTCATTTCACTGATTTTTTTCCTGCCTAGCTTGTCCGCAAGGATATGTTTTCTTCCACAGGAGACTGACTGTCGCAGGTGTCTGGCAAATGCCTCTCTTTCAAAGGACTGCTCCGTGGCACAAAAAGCTGCAGCGAGCACTTCTATGGAGACGCAGGATCCATAGCTGTCCATCAGCACTTCTGCTGATTTCCCTTGAATGTACATTAGCAAAGGCTGCAAGCCAGGCTGCTGGCTCACAGCACACAAAATACATTTATATGCAGTCTCCCCTATGCCAAAATCCACCAATTGCAGGTTATAAACGAGTTGAGACAAGTTGCCTGTTCTGTCTTGGAGTTGTGCCGGACTAGGACCACAGATAACCAACCAGAATTTGCTGACACGGCAGAAGCGAGATAGCGCACATTTTGTGGAACCCCGACAACTTTTGTGAACTGCTGAGTATGTGGGATTTGAGACAGAGTTAATTATATTCGTGGCATCATAAATCCTAGTACTAAAAGTGTCTCCACCTAATGTAATTAATTAGCAGTGCCTTTGTGCAGTACCTCTTGCTCTGCATGTATTTAACACACAAGTAGCGTCATCTCTCTGAACATAATCTGCTTGCAGTACAACTCACCTGACGCCCTAATGCATCACGTACTTGCTCAAATACATTTATTTTGTAAATTAACACACGCAGTAGAGAACTACGTAAAATACTTTGAGAGGATGGTCTTAAGGACAACTTAAACTCCAATCAAGTTAATAAACAAGTTCTCAAATATAAACTCTCCCTTTGTCCGCTAAGTAAATTTGTCAGGTTATATGGCCTCGAAGGCCATATAACCTTAGCAACGGAGAAACTGTTTCAGTTTCCATTCTTGTTTACTACTCCCTTCAGAAAATGCTTTACTTAAGAATAAAAAAAAAAAAAAAACACACAAACCTCCTTCATAACAAGAAATGCCACTCTCTTTTCCCACAATTACAATGAATGGGTCTGTCAAGACATTTCCAAACAACAGCTTGCAGGTGAGGCAACTAGAAAAAAGAAGTACTTCCAATTAAACTTTTTAGAAACACATTATTCTTTTAGTGCAAATCCCAAATAGTTATTCTTCATTGGTCTTCTAACAAGACCTTCTGAGAATGCTTCTATTTTGGACATTTGAACAGGTGCAGGGAGGGTACAACCCTACTATAAAAGCCTGGCAGGGGTCTACGCTTTTCTCTGGCACTGACACATGCCAAGGGCAGCACCACCGTTTCACTCCCGGTTCTTGGATTTGGAGCTGGGCAGATGAAACAGCACAAGGAGGGCATTAATAGCAGGGAAAAAGGCTACCCGCTGAGCAATGCTTTGCTTGTACTCCAAAACATTTGGTGGATAATATCTTGCTACACAAAAGGGTAAATAAGGACTCTGTACTTCCCCTTCTTACTGGGGGGAAGCTCCTGCCTTGAGCCACAATCTCATCACGCATCACTCACTACAGGGAAAACAAGGTGGCCCCTTGAAGGGGAAGGAGCAAAGAAACTTTCCACTGGCCAGCCTAAGGACAATCTGTTGGCTACATTGCACAGTTTCCCCTACTCACAGATGCTATACAAATTCAATTACACCGAATAGTGCTTTTGTCCAACTCCTTAGTTCCTATCTCATATGAGTAATTATGTCCACATTCTATTATAAAAACAGCCATATTTTAACAGGCTTTAAGCTAACATGGATTCAGGGCTTCATTATATCTGCTGACTCTAAATGTTTCTCCTAATTATTTTTGGTCCCTAAGAGAGACTTGAGGCCTCCCTTATTTGCTCTCTCTTCTAATATCGTTGGCCTGATTCCCGAAGCAAAAGACTGAAAAGGAATGGGAAGCTACAACATGTAATCAAGTCTCGTTCCTAATGCAGAGACATCTCTTTATTATTTAAGTGTTTCTTAGGATGCCATCTTAACAACTGTGCAAAGGACAGTCTCCTATTCAGACAAACAAAGAAAAATTAGGGACCCCATAGAATCTGACAGTTCTGGTACATCTTAAGTGTCAGCTCTGGGCATGTCATGGGTTGAAGACCCACGCTATCCTCCAGGCATAGCCTGCGCACCTGGCACACCGCTGATGATCTACCTGCATTACGAGAAATTGGGGATTCTGGCAGGCAGACATGTATCCTTGGGATACAGAACATTATACATCAACTCAGTTCATATATGGAAAAAAAAAAAAAAGACTCAAAACTAAGAATTCCTCAGAACTTACAGAATTCGTGGTAGGACTCGAAGGGCTGTGAGAGACATGTCTTGGATTTCATGAACTCTGAAATATAAGGGCATAAAAAAGGGCATTAGCTGTCCTGTTTCCATGTTCCCATTTGAGTAATTAACTATACTGTCTATCCACGTTGTCACAACTGTAGCCATGAGTTCTGAAATGCTCATACAAGCTTCATTTAGTGTTTTCTTGGTCATTTTCTTGGTCTTTCTCTGTTTGTGACCCAAAAATGAGTGAAGAAAGTTTCAGCAGGCTAGAAAAGCCTTTCTTGCTCTAAAACCATTTTACACATTGTCTTGTATTTCCCAAAATTCAAATACATTTTACACTGGGAAGTCACATACAGTGGGAGTATATCCACATACTTATACACATAAAGTATTTGTAAGAGACATCTAACTGGGAAGTTATTCAAGTCGCACTGGCCTAACGTAGGCGGGCAGCACTTGCATGGACGGCGCAGAACCGGGTGCGCCTCAGGTCTAACCTGCGCCAGATCCAGCTCCCAAAGGGGTCGGATCCGGCTGCGCCTCTCTGAATTCTCCACTCCTGCGAACGGCATCTGCTCTACAGGGACGTTTTCTTTTGGTCCCAAACACGTTTTGTTCCTGGCAAATACGTCGGCAGCCGCACGGGGAACGAAGCGCAACGCGAGAACCAGACCGGACCGGACCGGACCGGACCGGACCGGACCGGGCGCCACCGCCCTCTCGCGAGAGACAGCCCCGCGGCGCGGCCGGCGGCGCTGGCGGCAAGATGGCGGCGTCTCGCGAGAGAGCGGCGGTTGCGGCTGCCCGTAGCTATAGCAGCGGCGCC
>VZSV01000159.1:1434184-1447367 GCA_013398735.1 Nothocercus julius
TTTTTTTTTTTTTTTTTTTTTTTTGTGTGTGTGTGCGTGTGTGTGCTTATTCTCTTAATTCTGTGAAGACAGTATAGCTAAAGGAGGAAACTGGATTTGCTCCTGAGCAAGAGCGTAGAGAGTGGGTGCTGAATGAGTCGATGCTGCCAGGGCTGGGCAGGTGCAGGGATGGGAGGAAGGCTGCAGGGTCCCGCAGGGCACGGAGCAGCCTGCAGTGGCCTTGCTGTGACGACATGCAGCAGACCAAGCCTCCGAGTCTGATCCCAAGTCAGCAAAAGTCAGCAAACAAATACTAACTTCTCTAAGTACTTTAGAGACACTTCAGAGAGCAGAATCTTGTTCTGCATTTGAATATATAGACTTGGTGCTGCTCACACCTCTTAATCTTTGCATTTGTTCTGTGTTGTGTTTTCCGTGTTTTCATAAATGCTGTGAAAAGGAGAAGAAATGGTGCCTGGCTTGGGCCTTTGCTGTGAGTTACAGGCCAGCATGCTTTCCTCAGTTCATTCCCAGTTGTCTTGTGCTCTGCTGTTGCACCTACTGCAAGCAGCGCTGCTTTACAGCGAGCCTTAAATTGCTACTTGAAGCGAAATTACCTCACACAGTGTGTTTGGCTTGGGCTTCATTAAGGGATTGAGCAAAGAGAGGGGGTTGAGGCTGGAGGTGCTTTGAAATGAATCCTGTGTACGTTCAGCGCTCAGGAATGTTGCACGACAGGCATGATAATGCTCTGTGTCTGCGTCGGAAAATTGTGTGTGGCTCACTGGGAACCGAGGAGATTATTCCTCTGTGGAGAGAGATTTGCTGCCTCACAGGAACGCTGAGACTTCGTTAGTACTTGCAGAATGAGTTTAATGGAAGTGCAAAAAAAATAGCACTACAAGAGAATGGGTTCAGCTGCTAGAGCACATTCTTAGGTGTTGAGAACATTCTGTTTAGGTTTTGACAGAAGAAGGAAAATTTGTAATTGTGTAGAGGGTGAATAACGTGCCCTCACAAATACGCAGAGTAGTTTTGTCTGGAATCATTCTTGAAGGTGATTTTTGCTGATACATGGATTCTACCTGTATCTCTTTTGTAGTGGCTTCTTGTTGCGATTGTTTCTTCAGAACAGGAATAGAATCTTCTTGCTTAGGCCAATCTTAATAGGTGTTTTCAGTTGTTACTTTCTCCATTGATAATGGGATAATTCCAAAGGTCATTGTGAATGAGGAAAATACTATGTGATGGTCTGTAAAGTGAAGACAGATGTGTACTCTTGCAAGACCTTTTTTTTTTTTAAAACTTTTAACATAAATTCTTGGGGTTTCTATTTCTGTAGAACTCTTGCCATCGTTTTTCACAAGTGAGTAAAAGTGGCATTTGTTAGATTAAGTTCCTTTTTACATTTCCCCTAAAATAAGGGAAAAAGTGGATAATGAAGTTCACTTGTGATTGGAAGAACAGTTTCGGTTGAGTGTTTCTTTTGGTTTCTTCAGAGGCATGAATGTCTTCTGGAAGATGTTACACCTTCCCTGTAGCTTGATTAAATAGCTTTTTATATACAGATAAGCACCTTATTTGTTTAAGAAATATTGGAAAGGATTTTGTTCTGATGACAGCTCTGAGCTTCTAAGTCGGTGGAGAATCCTGTAACTTTCTCTTTGCAGTTTTCCAAATTTGAAGCTGCTGCAAAATCCCAGTTAAAAAATGTGCAATTAATATAGTGATGTGTAGTTGCAGAATTCAAAGCATCCTATTATTTCTTGAAAAAAGCAGAGCTTGAAGAAATGTATGCTGAAATTATGCTTTATACTTCAAGATTGCAAAGGATATATAGGAAAAGTGGCATGAAGTTCATGTAAATATTGTTTGTGGGTTTTAGGGTGTGTTTTTTGTTTTGTGTTTTTGTAGTCTGAATTCCACCTTAACCCTTGCAATGTATTTCAGCCCTATAACATACTTGCTCTCCAAATTCTGTTTTCTTTTCCCTGTTGTTCTTTTTTTGGGCGGGGGAAAGTTTATAATTTTTGCTTTGTCTTGAAGATTCTGTGTATTGTGGGAGGTGAGGCAACACTGCTCTTGGCAGAACACCACAAAACCAAGCGAGTAATTAAATGACGCAAGCCTTTGATTATTTTTCTCTCTCAAGCTTTCCGGCGCGGCTGGGCATTCCAATTGCAAAAGAAGGAGCAGGAGAGGAAACTTGTGAAGACTGCACACAGAACTAGAAGAACTGTATCGAGGACGCCTCGTAGTTCTCAAGCTCTTCGCCCTAGAGTTGTGGAGCTCCTTTCTTCTCCTTGAGAGGAGAATGCCTTTCTCATCGCCCAGGACAGAAGGAACTGGACAGGAGCCGCACAGGTTTTATTTTGGGTTCAGTCTCCCTGCTCTCTCTCTAGATGGATTTTCTCCATCTTCTGCAAGAGGATTATAAAAAGATTAGAGAAGGTGTTTTTATTTTTTTCTTATTATTGGTGGCGGAGTGGGTCTAGGGGAGTGGAGGTAGTTGTTTTTTTTTTTTTTTTTTTTTTCCTGCCATCTTGGTCTAGGGTCCAGTGACTTGGCATTTCTTCCCTGAAGTCACTGCCTGTTTAGAAAAGGGAGAAATAGCCTAACAGATGAGCTTGTAAGACCATGGATTCCTTCCCTCTGCAATTTTTGTCTGTGACTGCTGGTAAAGGAAATATTTGTACACACAAGCATCAGATGAAGAATAGCATCCTGGGCTGGATTTAAAACAAACTAACTGCTTGTGTCCTGATGAAGGGATAAATTCTATTTAAACTGTGATTGAAGGACGAGAGGAGGTTGTTCCTGTTTTCAGTTTTGGTGAAAGAAAGGAAAGGCCTGATCCACTAAAATACTCTGACAGCTAAAACCTGTGTGTTCTACAACTGAAATTGGAAAATGTCTTGGAAAAGAAATTATTTTTCTGTTGGTCGGGGGAATGTGCAGGGTATGTTTACGCCACGAAACACAACCTCGATAGCCCCGAGTAAAGGTCTCAGCAATGAACCAGGACAGAACAGCTGCTTCCTGAACAGCGCTTTGCAGGTAAGAGCACAGAATATCACACGTTTCTGTCTTTGTCATCTCTTTCTGTCTATTGCAATATTTTCTTAAGCTCAAGCTGTGCTGCAGCCAGGCTTGACTGCATAATAGTGTGCAGGCCTAGATAGAATGAAGCTACATTTGGAAATGCAGGTTAGTTGTGCTATAGAATGAAGCTGAAAGCCTGAGCTGCCTTATTTGGAGTTATGTTAAAAGAAAACCGTGTACTTTTCTTGTGTTACTGTAACTGATAGATATGGTGGGGAGAAAGCAGGGGTTTTTTTGATTTTCAGTTTTGCATGATGAAATTGAGTGACAGTATTTGAATAGTCATCATTTAATGTAGTTGCATCTTTTATGTACTGCTTGTGTAAACCTCTCGTGTCAGCCACAAATGAAAATATATCCATTTCAAATTAAAAAAAAAAAAAAAAAAAAAGTATTTTAAAATACTAAAATACTGTATGGCTTGCAATATGTCTATTGCCTAAAATATATTTAAATTTTATAAGCCAAACATGCTCAGGGTCTGATAGTATCTATTCAAAATGTGTTTTGTCTGTTCCAAACAGTTTTCTAACTGCTGATGTGCAGTTGAGTTTGGATGAATGAGTCCTTACCTTTGATTAGAAGTAATTACACTTCCTGTACTAAAACTTAGTGGAGTGCTGTGGCTGCTGGGTTTGTACTGTCATCATTTGTATATTTTGAGTGCCTCTCCTTGGAGTTTCAGTCCTTCTGGCTGAAGGATTTCAAGTCCTCTATTTCAGCTTCTTTCCCTTTCTGTGTCTTGTCTGATCAGTGCAGGCAGTGTCACTGTGGGCTCTCAACTAATTTCGGGCTTCAGGATAATCCTATGTAGCAAATAATGCAAACAGAGCACTAGTGACCCTGGCTAGGATTAATATGCCATGAAACACAGGACTGGGAACAAAGGGAACTTAGTGCAAGGAAAGTGGGGTTTCTGGTGATGTTTGTTATTAATGACTTGTGAGTTGTAAGCTGTAATTACTGGCTAATGTTGAGTTATTGAGCCTTGGTCAGTACTGAGCAGAGCCTGGCAGCAACATACCTCACACAACGGTGAAAGCAAAGGAACCCGACTTCCAAGGAGCCATCTGTATTAACTGCTTACTCATAAAGCTCGAGGGGTAGGATACCAGAGATATTTGTGGTGAAATCTTATTTCGTAAAATACATATTTGTGTTTTTCAATTTTTAACATTAAACATTAGTCTGAGGTTCTTGACTGTTTGCTGCTCATTGCTACTAAATATTTCTATAAATGTTCACAGTAAACTCTGAAGTCAGTTGCATGGGAAAAAATGGACTCTTTCCTAAATACATTATTTTTCTCTTATTGTGCAGTAGCTCTCAGGAATGCTGTGTACAGCTGAATGGTTCAAAGGCTCATATTGCCTCACAGACCCTTAATTACAGGCAGAGCTTGGGCATAAGCATTACCCTGACAGTTTTGAAGTTTTTGGGGAAAAAAAGTTCATTTACTTCATTGAATACTCAGTATATGTAGGGTTTTTTTGAATGCAACTTTGTGATATCTGTGCTCTGCATTTCACTAGTTAACAAACTGCTACAGATGGAAACAGTTTGCGAAATGAGTGCAAATGTTTTTCAGAATGCTTTTTGCTGGCCAGTTGTTAGGGACAAATTAATCAGAAACGAAGTGTCCAGGCCCTATGCTTATGCAACTCAGCGAATGAGATGCCGGGCTGAACGTTGCAGTTCTCTCTGGAACCTGGCACGGGGCAATTTAGGTCAGGGCTTCTTTCAGTGCAAGTTTTTCCCTTCCCAAAGGCTGGTGGGTCCTGAGGCTGGACTTACAGCAGAGCCTGGTTATTGTTGGTTGAAGCTGAATTATGTAGCAGTAGTGATATATAGATAAAAATAGCTGTTTTTCGAACACCTCAGAGGTCAGTATTATTGCTGGTTTATAGATGAAGCTACATTTATAGATGTAGCTACATCATCTGTAGATGAAGCTACATCTATAGATGTAGCTGCTGACTCTGGAGGCTGCCAGCGAGGAGGACGCGCGTCGCGATCCCCCGCGCTCGGCCTGCCCGTGGCAAGTGCTCGGGTTAACGGTGGCCACACGGCCCCTCGTCACCGCGTGTGGCGTGAGCGGCCGAAGCGGGCACCACCACGCGGGTGAGGAACGGCGCTTTGCAGCAGCAAGCTCAAAGCGAGGCCTGACCACCAACTATTAAGAATGCCACAGTTGTTGAGGCGGAAAGTGGAAAATAGCGACGTGTGATTAGATAAAAGGTGTGCTTCATTGGAAGTGGTTTCATTGACATTAATGTACTTTGTAATTTTAATCAGAGGTGTATGCAATGTTTATTCTCTGTATTCATAAAATAAGCTGTACTACTTTTTGTGTTGCAGGTTCTCTGGCACCTGGACATTTTTCGACGCAGTTTCCGGCAGATCACAACACACAAATGTATGGGTGATTCTTGCATCTTCTGTGCTCTCAAGGTAAAAAGCTGTTGACAATAAATCAAAAATAAGCAGAAAAGATTGAACAAACAGAAATACTTAATTAGCACATGTCACTAATTAAACTTGTATCTGGAAATTGGCCAGAGAAAAGGTAAATCTGATTATATATAAGCAGCAGACCCTCTGTGCCACTTTTTTGGTATGATCATCCAATGATTTATGAAAGTATTGTATGAAAAACTTCAGATAAATTGAGTCTCCTCAGTTGAGTGTGGATCACCATGAGCCTCTGTGTTGTCAGAAAAGATTAGTTCAGTTCAGCCAATAAAAGATCAGTTTTCTTTGTTTCTCCTTTTTTATTATTTGTCTGTTGGTTTATAAGTATTATTCTATATACAGTCAGTATGCTCTTCAGATTTACCTTTACTTAAGAGGCGCTTTTAGTGTCAGCGTGTCAACTTTAAGCCTTTCTGCTCAGACTGTTGATGATGTAAGGCTAGGAGATATTTCGCACTGTAAATATTGATGTCTGCTTTAAATGGATAGCTCTTTGTGGCATCTCTTTAAGAGAATGCCAACTCTGCTCTAAGATATACTATCAGGAATATTGCTGAGATAGAAAGAGACAGATGCTAGTTCACTTCTGATTCTAGGTACTAAATGAACTGTGCAATCCTACATCTTCTATTTGTATCCTTCCAGTAATTTTGAGTGCCTTGGGATTTTTTTGTGGCTTTCTCTTTGAATTCTTCTGTTGCAAACCCCCAGCACCATCTAATCTGGTGAGAGAAATGGATGTGATCCAAAGTTGCTGAAAATACTGTCTTTAATCTACCTGAGCACTGATTTTTCTCTCTCAAATTGGAACTGAGGCATTCTCTTTGATCACAAGCAGGTTGTAAAATCTAAGCAAAATATTTAAATGTGTTGTGGGAGAATTTATTGTGCTATGCATTCCATGTGCAGTAATAAAAAAGACAGCATATTTTATAACTATGGCAAAATAAAGAAGGAGAGTGCAAGGATTAAATTAACACTAGCTGTCTTCCTACTCTTAAGTTACTTTAAGGTGTTCTGGTAGAGACAGGCTTGAAATGAGAGTAATCTAGTGAGCATTTGGACTGTCACTGAGGGGTTTTCCCTTGCAAAAGGGCGGCAAAGTCGAGACAGTTGAGATAAGATGTGAAAGAAGATAAGAAATTTCCTTCTGAAGAGGAAGCTGTATAAGGACTTAGGTGTTGAAATAATGAGACAGGATGGTTTTTTACAGCAGTACTGTCAGAAGTGCTTGTTAAAGTAGTTTAGGAGTAAGATAACATAGCCTAAGTATGAAATAAATCTATACAGAAAAAGGAAAGATGGAATATAAAGTATTTTCCTGTTCTTCCTTTTAGGGAAGTGGCATGACTTAGGCATGATCTGGTCTGAGTTCATTCAGTTCAGTGAGGTAAATGAGTTGAAGTTAATTCTTAGGTCATGGCTTTGGCTGCCACGGCATGATTGGGGCCATTCTTTGGTCAGAAGAAGAGGACAGAGAGAAAAGGATTTGGAAAATTATCATGAAAATAAGTTTAAGCTATTTTGGGGCTTAACCTATCAGCAAGATATGGCAAGAAGATACCAGGAGGTCAGACAGGTCCTGCCATTTGGTTGGATTCTGAGTTGTAAGGTTTTAGTAATAAGGTAAGAGTTGAAAGCTTATTTTGAGGGCCAGCATTTAAAAGGGAAGGCGGGGGGGGAAAAGAAAGGTGGAGGGAAGAAAAAGGAAGAGGGTGATGCTTTGTGGAAATAGTACTGAAAGACAGAGTAGACAAAGATGCATCTGGATTAGCAGCACTAGAATGAAAGGGGAAAACACTGCAAATTGACTAGAGGATGTCAGGATCTTTGGAGTAGGTGCATTAAAAGCAGACACTAGGTCAAGGAGGACAAAGATACTTGATTGAGTTAATATAATCCTGGCTTTTGGTATCTTGGCAAAGTGTACAATATGTTATTTTAAACTGGTAAGTGTTAGGTAGAGGGGCAGAATTCACAAATTGTGTGCCTGCAGCCATATGTTCCCTTCTAAATTATGCAGCACTTGAAAAATTGCTCTGTCCTTTGCTCTCATGGATCTGTGAGGGATTTTTTTTTCTCCTATCTGAAGTTCTTACTAATGCTGTGTTTAGCCCAAAGGTGCTACAGTCCATATATTCCAGCAAAACCATTGCATTGCACCAAATGCCTCAAATTCTTTTGCGTAGCTCAGAAAACTTGCATCTAGTTGTGTGCAGAATTCCTATAGCTTGCAAAACTACAAGTGTATAAACAAGTTGAGAATTTTCTTGAGAAGTATTTCTGAATGGAGGCAGTAACCAGTTCTTGACAAAGTAAATAAATCAAGACCGGCTTTAATCCAAGCCATAAATGCTGGTGTTTTCACTATCTACAGTCTGTTCTTCATGGGAAATTTCAGTATGTTCCAGTCCAAGTTTATGCCAGAACCTCCAGAAAGTTTTCAGACATCTATTCTTAAATTATGTAAGAGTAAAAAATGGGTAGAAAACTTTGTTAAAAGTTATAGAACTGCTTCAATCCTAATTTCTTCATGTTTGTTAACTTCAGATAAAGCACTTCACGGTTCTAGATTTTTCTCTGGCTGATGCAGTGACAGATTTCCACTGTTATTAATTTATGTGAAATATTGGTGTATTTACACAGGTATTTGTGAATTTTCCCCGTTTTCCATGTTCTTACCAAATAAAATATTACTATAAAGACATGTAATAAAGGATGGCAGTTTACCTGTCAGTGTGTTCCCTGCCCAAGTGCAGCTGGGGGTAATCCCTTGCCTTCCCTGTTTGTGTTGCCCCATGTGCCCTGCCAGTCTGTACCAGCTGTCCTGTCAGGGGGGTTTCTAGCTTAGTCTGCCAGCCTTGGCCCATGTCTTTTTCAACATGCTTTTTCTCTGGAGCAGAGAGCCTTCAGCTTGACTAAGGTGAGGGAGAAGTCTTGGCTGGAGCTGGTGGGGACCCAAGAATCCGGAGCGCTCCACCAGACCGAGACCTCCCATTAGGGTCATTACCCTTACATGTTGTCACAGGGACCTGCCCAAGGTGCTGTCCAGACCAAGCAAAAGTGAAGCAGGACACGTTTAAGCTTCTTCAAACCCTTCCAGCATGTTGAGATCCCAGTTTAGCGTGGGGAACAGCAGTGCTTGAGGTGAAGAGTTTGTGTCCGACTCACCCTGGTTTCCCTCACAGATGTCTCCAGAAAAGACCCTCTCTTCCCATTTACTTTGGAGGAAGAGGATCTTCACTAGACTAAATTTAGCCGTTGTGAATAGTGCTCAGAGTGTCTTTTTTTTTTTTTTTCCCCCATGCTTACTTGGCTTGCTGCAATCATTTCTAGGAATTCTGATATCATACACAGTATTTACTGTAAATGCTTAACTAGCTCTTTAAATACTATATAAATAGCCTTTATAGTTTTGAGTTGCTTTTAGTTATAAAAAGAAAGTTCATGGGGTGGTTGAGTAATGTATCTGATACTAAATCAAATATTAGTGAAGGCACTTGTGGCACCAATTTCTGAAGTGAAGTAGTTTTAAAGCTTGCCATCTTACCTGGCCATGTTCATTTGGCTATACATTGAACCCTGAAATTGTTCCAGACATGTTTGTTGGCTATTTTGAAGGACTTTTGTATGAACACCTATAAAATGATGAGGAAAGACTGCAGACTTTGTATGGGAATCCCAAGTACTGTTCCTTAAGGAGCTGTGGCATTATTCACCTTTTCTTTATTCCGGTATACCAGCTGCCTTTAGCACTACGTGGTATGCCTGGCATAACACCTGAAACAGCTTTTTGATTTATTATTAATGTTGAAGTCTACTGTGTTTTTTTTCTTGTTTTTTGTTTTTTTCTAGAGCATGACTTTGCTTGGGTGTTTGTTTATCACAGCTGGAAGGGGGCAGGAAGGGGGAAATCCGTCCACTGTACTGAGCTTGCCACAGAGAGTTTGTTCTCCTTCCAGGGATTGTGCTTGGAACTCTGTAGTGCCAGGATATAGGACAGAGTGTGTTTTGTTGTTCACAAAGAAGAATGCTCTATTGATTGATAAATTCCAGTAAGGCTGTTCTTTTTGCAATTTTGTCATGTGCAACAAAAGCAGGAAGAATGTGAATTTTCTGTGTAAAAATCATGTTGTTTTCTGAGGTGAAAACTGAGAACGATGGGATATTGGGATGTTTTAAAGAATAGGAATGGCTCTAATTCATGGTTTTCATTAGACACTGACTCAAAATGGACAGATCTGTTATGAAAAGTTCATGAAATGGGTGAAAGAATAAGTAATAGGTTAGTTGCAAAAATATCATGCTTGTATCTTTTGTTCTTTCCAATTCAGGATTAGTATTTCAGGGTAAAACAATAGCAAAACTAGGTAAAAAATTCTGTTGTTTCAGGTTTTTGCTTTTTTTTCCTTTCTTTTCCTTTTTTTTTTCCTCTCTCTCCACTTGGCACAATTAGCTGCCAAACAAATAATATGGACTGAAATGTTTGTGAGAAAATGCAACAAAGAAGTTTATGAAAGAAAGGAATAAATGGAGTATCCAAGTTTGCTGTTAATCAGGCTGGGAGATTCAGCAAGGACTGCAAAGGCATATAAGGCCAGAAGTATTTGGGCCCTTGAAGGCAAGTATAACATGAGGAAATCCAAGGATGAAATGGGAGTTAGTGGAAGTACTACGGGTGGAGGCTGGTTGGATGGCACAAAAATCATCTTAGCAGACAGATTTTTTGTTTTGTTTTGAAACACATTCTTGAACTGCATCAGGAGAGGAGAGTGTGATCTGGATGATAGATTAGGTTCTATAGAAAGGAGGGAAAAAAAGTCAGGTGAATGTAATGGAGTAAGGAGAACATGCTTTTGAAGTCGAAGAGAAAGTTTAAAGAAAAAAAGATCATGGCCCAGCTGAGTGATAGCAAGAAAAACATTGGTATGTTGACCAAGGAGAGACAGGTGAGAATTAGTTGTGTTAGTATTTGTAACTTTTGCTAAAATGAAGAAGCTGTTTAAAGTAGAGACTGCTAAAGCTTTTTGGAGGAATGTATTTCTTTGAGAAAGCTTCATGGTGCTAGAGCTGCCACAGTTCCAGAAGGAGCTCCTGTACAATGCTGGAAGAGGGGGAATTAGTCCCCAGAAAGCTGCCAAGGATGAACTCAAACTTCCAGTACGTAGACACTGATCTAATTCGGGAGTTGTTGTCCTGCCTGTTGTCTTCAGCCATCCTTTTGTTCTCATGCCAGCCGGCTTCTACATGCTTGATTAAGGAGTCATATGAGCATATGATCAAGTCTGAGGTTTGTTCCATCAGGCTGGTAAGATGCATGTTACAGATTTCAGTTTACTCCAAGTAATTGAATGGCTCTTCCCTAGAGAGACAGAGGATTGCAAACACAGAGATCAATTTGGAGCAGGTACTGTAGATTATGGGAGGATTCAGAGATATTTGAACTTCCAAATATTTCAAAGTGAAATGCAAAGACAAAAATGTTGATTGCTGAAATTACTGCAGATACTAATTACTAACTTCATCCTCTGAACAAATGAAGTGCAGCTCATTTTATGATGATGCATGTGAATTTTAGGAATTTATATTAGAAAGACAGGGTTTAGCTCAAATAGGTGTATGTTAAGCACTTGTCTCCAACCTTATGTTGTTTTCTGAAGATTTAGAAAGTTTGTGTTGATTTGTACACTTCCCAAACTAGAGATTTTGGCAGGAACGAAGGGCATTGATTCTGGAAGACCTTATTTTCTAGTGTCAGAAGTCCAAACGTGTAGTAGAAGAATATTTCAGTTAGAAATTAGGAGAGAGAGAGAGAGAAAGAAAAAGGAAGAAAGAAAAAGAAAACCCAGATCTGAATGGTAATAAACAAGTGATCCCCTGGAGTGGGTTGCCTGGGGTGGTTAAAGAATTTCCGGATTTGGATGCCTCAGAGAACATGTTGGCATAAGATCAACTATGTAAGTATAGTTGATTTTGACTTAGTATGTGGGAATTGACTAGGTGGCCTCCTTTGTAACTTACATTTCTATTAAAGATTGCTTGTGTGTCTAATTCTGTCGGATGTGCTACCCTCTTCAGACCGTTTAAGATCTGCAGTGAAGGAGATGTGGAGGGAGGTAGGCTTCTTTGTAGAGCCCAGGAATGCAGCCTGGCTAGAAGGCATCCTTCCTTTCTGAAAAGTCCTTGCTCATGCTGTTCCTGTCTTGGCTTGCTGAGCTCCTGACATGCTGAGAACAGGTCATCTGTGCAGAAATCTGTAGTACTGCTGCTAATTTGATGTTAGTAATTGGTCAGAGTTCCTTAAGCCAGTATTTTTTTTTTTCCTTCTCTCACTTCCTTTTGGTTACTGAAAAATTACTGAAAAATGGTAGAATAGAAAAGACTCATACGACTTCTAGCAGTGTCTCTTCACCTTTTTGCTGTCATGAAGTGTTCATTTTTGCTGGGCCGCACTCCTTCAGAGTGTTCTCTCCTTCACTGGTGTTGTGAATGCCCTAATGGGGTTTCTTCCTGTCTTAAAATTCTGGCAAAGAAGCTTTTGGAAGAGAATGAAGTTCAAATGTTTCAAGTGTAAGTTCTCATTAGTCTTGTTCCTTTGGTTCTCATTAAGTTCCAGAAACTCTTGGAAGACAGGTGGCATGAAAACCCTCCTGGGGCAGGAGCAGCAGTGCTTTCCTGGGCTGCTCCCAGCTGGCTTTCAGACCTGTGCCTGGAACAAATGTTAGTGATTAACAGCATAGCTTGAGGGCAAGATCTGAAATTAAGGAGAGAGATTCAACTTAGATAACTTAAAATGATGAAACTGCAGGAAATGCCCCACCTTTCTGTCAAGGCAGAGAGACGAGAAAGACCCGTTTTGGAATAAAGGTGAGCAAAAAACCTGTCCTGAGATTTGGAATCAAGATAATTATGAACAGCATTATTTTCTCCATTTTTATGTACACATATGTGTTTGTAAATAAAGAGAAAGGTAGTAACTGAGGAGAGCAGCATTGTCTGAATTTTGTGCAGCACGAAATCTATTGTGCTGCAGTCGTCTTTTTTTCAATTGACACTTTACCTGTCATTGTTTGATACTGTAATAAATGCACTAATAGAATTGCTGTGGTATTTAACACAGTGGGCCCTCACCCAGGGGTGAGCACCATAAGCAAAACCATACTACAAATTAAAACAACACTAAAGAGAAATGGACATTTTGTGGTTGTTACCTAATGTGTCAGCGCTATAAATTCTACCATTCCTATGGGCAGAACCTGAGCAGACACTGAGGCTGGTTTGTTGGCTCTGTAATAACAACTTTGTTCTGCATTTTTTCAGCTTTTTCAAAGCTGCTGTTTGACAAACTTTTGCTCAGTTTACCTCTTCATTTCCTGATTAAAGAAACAAATAAGAATAGTTAAAGGAGAAGATTGATTATTTCCAGTGCCTTCAGATTGTAGGAATGCTAGTGCGAAGTTGTGTGTAATTAAAGCAAGAAGCGATGGAGATGAACGTCAGTACAGGTTCTCTTCATAAACCGGGAAGAAAACCAAGCCAGTAAACCAGTTTGAGACCAGCTTTCTCCCTCTTGTGAAACTAGTTTAGAACACAGAAAAACCAAGTGCTGTGTAGTTGATGCTGGTAAATA
>VZSV01000159.1:1447437-1488571 GCA_013398735.1 Nothocercus julius
GCAACAAGAATGCAGTTTTTCCCCAGTCTTTGGGGATGGCGTGAGGAAAGTTTTAAAGAAAGGGATAAGCAGAATTAGAGACAGGCTGCAATGAAGATGGTTGCTTGTCATATGAAATGAGGTAGAAAATAGAATGGAGTAGTAGAGGGGACAGTATGGACTTGCATGAAAATAAGAATGAGAAGTTGTTAATTAAAGCGAAGAGCTTGCACACGGAGTTATGCTTCTGTTGTTTTAGGAAGACACAGTGAAGATTAAGAAGGCTAATAACTCTATTCAAAAGATCTTTTTCTACGTGTTTATGTCAGAAAGCAGGTTTAAATCAGTTGGGAACATGTACTGAACTGGCATGTGAATAACCTATGCTTCTAGGTGATATGTGTCTGTATAGAAAAACTGTTCCTTACAAATGAGTGCCCAGATAGTCAGTGAGTTAGAGGTGTGAAATTGCAGGCTTATGGCAGCAGAACAGCTGGCTGTGTGTAGGAGGTACTGTTCACGTTCAGCATGTTTTTGCTGGCGTGCTGACTGAGACACCATCTGATTCTTGGACTGAATGGACAATAAACTCATGAACTATTGCAAGCAGCAGGTTGTGGCTGCTAAAGACTAAGAAGTCTGGAAAGAGTTAACTGGAAGAGGAAGGAATGCATGTGCAAGAAGGCAACTGCGATGGAAATGAAAACGTGATCTGGGAGTGGGAGATAGGAGTAAAGTGAGAAATATTTTGGTGTCCATTGCATGCACTTCAGGAATCAAATATGGGGGAAGAGCCAAGGGTGATAACATAGAGAAACTTACTCTAAACTCCCCACTCTCTCCTCCTTGGATGAGTTCTCTTTGAAAGCAAAAGAAGGAACACACCACAAAGAGGCTATCATTTCAAGTGAGGAACGCTTAGGATTTTTTCTCGTATTCCCTGTACAATAAAAATATCTTCATGTGTTGCTTCATGAAAATGAGTTAAGGGTTGCTTGTTTGCTTTCAGATTATTAGTGTATCATGTGTGGGAAAATAAGAGTAAATAAATGTGTTTAATCTTTTTCTCATAGGGTATTTTCAACCAGTTCCAATGTAGCAGTGAAAAGGTATTGCCTTCTGATGCCCTACGTACTGCTCTTGCAAAAACATTTCAGGATGAGCAACGCTTCCAGCTGGGCATCATGGATGATGCTGCTGAGTGTTTTGTGAGTATAATTGAAAGATGGTCTGACAGACAGAAGTTCAAACCCCACTAGACAGTATTTCTTTGTTTTGAGAGCTGTCACTAGTGAATTGGAAGTGAAAGCATCCATCTTACCCATTTTTCAATTAAATCTTTGCAAATATACTGCTTGCAGACTCAGGTGTAGTTAGGAATTTTGTGTGTGTGGTGTGTGTGTGTGTGTATATATGTATATATATATTTTATATATATATATATATATATTAAAAAAAAGTCTCCATGCTTTGCAGAATTCTGATATGGTGTGTGATGGTGAAAGCTCACAAGCATTATGCCCTTGAAGAATCTTTTATTTCCTATACCTGCCTAATTTGACAGTTGCACTGCATAGGAAACATGCATAAGAGGACAGTTCCGCCTATCTAGGAGCTCCTGTCATTACAGTTCTGTCAAACATGTATACAGCCCAGCACGCAAACAGAGGTGTCTGTGTAGTAGAGTATGGGAACGTCTGGTTTAGTTTTCATTTATGGAATGCTGATCCAAATAGTCCCTCTAATACGGCTGTGTGTGTGTGTGGGGAGGTCTTCACAAGTGTGTTTTTGTTGGGTTAGCCATGGTGACACAATCACAGTTAAAACTGGTAGACAAGCTTTCTTTTGTGGTTAAGCTTCAAGGCAGGGATAATTCCATAGCTTTTCACATAGTCAACCTTTTTGGTTTCTCTACCTCTAGAGGCAGAGATTTATTTCAAATAGTAGAAAAAGCTTAAGTTCTAAAATTCAAATAAAATTGTACTGGGGTAGAGCTATTTTGCCTAGTAATTAATCTTGACTTGGTTATTTCAGACTTAGGAACCATCTGGGTAGCTCAAGCTGGTAATGAAAACTCTACTGCTGGAAGAGGTGACAGTTGACTTCTGGCACCCTTATATATTGGCAACCATGGGAGGAAAAGGAGGTTACTTAGAACAAGAACTCCTGGGAATGTGAAAGCAGATAGAGTTGTCTGAAATGATTTCTAGAAAATGTTTAATGTTTTTGTTTCTTGCAGAATATGATCTGCTTCTTTATTAAGTGTCTTCAGCTTCTCTTGTTAGAATCTAGGTTTCTTGCAGTATTTTAAAGACCTAGATAGACCATACAATGTAGAGAGAGAGAAAAACTGATTGGAGTTACTTTGTATCAATGAGGAAGAATTAGGCAGTTAACTGCTAGCTAGCGGCAACCCACTGCTTTTAAAACTGCAGAACTGCACTGCCCATTGTACTTTGTTAAATTGATTGATACTGAAAAAATTGTGATAGAATCTTCAGCTGTGGTGGTAAATAAAATACTTGATTCCTTGATGTAGCATTTCAAATTAGAGAGATGGTAGGCATTTTATATCAAAGAAATACCAACTTATTTGTTTCCTAAGCAGCTCTCAAACTTGCAAGAACATTCTGTCTTTGTAAATAACACTTCTAGTGGAATATTATTTGTTGCACCTGAGATGCAGTTGTGATTTATAATTAATTGACTCTTGTCTAATTTCAGTTGATTTTAATGCTTTTTCACTTTTTCTTCTTTCTTGGACTAGGAAAACCTGTTAATGCGAATTCACTTCCACATTGCAGATGAGACGAAGGAAGATATTTGCACTGCGCCGCATTGTGTTTCCCATCAGAAGTTTGCAATGACCTTGTTTGAACAGGTGAGGTAATAGTATCTACTTTTCTCAAATCACCAATTCTCGGTTTCAAATTTTCATTCCTAAGGCATGTGTTACTACGGTAAAAAATCTTGAACGGAAGTTGTGTTGTGGAAATACCAGTTTAACCTTGTCAATATATTGCTTTTTCTTTAGTGTGTTTGCACTAGCTGTGGTGCCACCTCTGACCCACTGCCTTTCATCCAGATGGTACATTACATCTCTACAACCTCACTTTGGTGAGTTCAGATTTCTGCAGGAAAGACAACTTGCCTTATTTATACTGACATTCTGACATTCACAAGATTCAGTGTCAAAAATGTGATTTGTTCCTGGTTTGTTGGTGGAGGATTGGTAGCTATGGTAGAGAGCATGAGAGTTTACTAGAGCAGAAGATACCAGATTAGCATGGATCAGTGTTGATATTTCTGAAACTGTTTAACTATGATGACAAGGACTCATCCATATTTAAAAATGGATTTTTAATTCCAGCTTTGGTGAGTTCAGAAGCAAGATATGAAAAGAAAAAAATATACAGACTAATTTATGCTGGAAGGATCCTTTGGTGGCCATCTAGTCCATTCTGCTGCTCAAAGCAGGGCTAACTACAAAGCTAGATCAGTTTGCTCAGGGCTTTGTCTAGTGAAGTTTTCAAAACCTACCAAGATGGAGATTCTGTCACCTCTCTGAGCCACCTGTTGCAGTGCTTAGCCACTCTGCCCTTACATCCAGTCAGAATTTCCCTTCCCACAGCTTTTGACCATGGCCTCTCCTCCTTTCTCTTTTACCCTCTATGAAGAGTCTGGCACTATCTCTCTATAACCTCCATTATTTAGCAGAAGACAGCAGTTAGGTCTCCCCTAGCTTAGTCTGCTTTTCTCCAGATTTAAACAAACTCAGTTTCTTAAGCCTTTCCTTGCAAGTCATCTGTTCCCTCTGCATGGACGTCTTACTGGCCTTGTTCCAGTTACCCATATCTCTCTTGTACTGAAAAGGAAGTGGAGAGGTGAGAGGTGCAAAACTTGTGACAGTAGTCTAGACAAGTGAGCAGAGAATAGTAATCACTCCCTCAACCTGTGTGCTAAAGCCTGGTGTTTGGTTAATGTGCATCCCTGTGAGCACATCCTGCAGAGTTAGGTCTGACGTGTTGGCCACCAGGTTGGGAAATTGCTCCTTAGACACTGAGTGCTCAGCCAGTACTTTGCACTGAGTGTACTCTGTTCTATGTGCAAGACTCTGCATTTTCCTTTAGTGATCTTCTTGAGATCCCAAGAGCCTGTTTCTCCAGCCTGGCCCAGTCCTTCTGAAGAGCAGCCCTTCCCTGCAGGGAAGCCTGCAGACTGCACCCTCTAGTTTGGTGGCCCTAGCCCTGTAGAAGCTCTGCCTTCATTCTAGAGGAGAGAAGTGCATGTCTGTCTTAGTAGATGGCTGTTCATTTAAAAGCTGCCCAAATCTGATAAAGGCAGAAATCAGCAGTTCGCTGCTTTTTGAAGTTTATATTGAGGTGAAAAATTCTCTTTATTTTCCTAGATGAGAGGATGTAGTTGCAGAGCTGAAAAGGGTTGTCGTGGAAACTGCTAGTAGCTCTTTTGCAGATCTCTGTCACTAGTGGTACCCCTTGACCAGTGTGAGGAGCACCATAAACCCAGGTTGCATTGCCCCTTGTGGCTGCTACGTGAGAGTCCATCTTGTTCCAGTTTTTCTTTAGGTTATAGCGAGACAGTTTGTATCTGAATACTCTTTATTAGAAGAGCGGGGAAAATAGTGATAAAAGCTGATGTTTAATCAGTTTTATAATGTGCATTTTAAACTTCACTGTCATAAAATTTAAATCAAACTTGAGTATTCTTACTGGATTTATTTTTTTTGTCTTTCTTATTTTGTTGCAAGATTTTTGTTATTAAACTTAAATTTTCCATGCTTTCTCTATAATGAAGCAATCAAGCTATATGTATGTTGGAGAGACGCGAGAAACCCACTCCAGATATGTTTGGAGAGCTGTTACAGAATGCCAGCACTATGGGAGACTTACGAAACTGTCCGGTTAGTATGCTTAGTTTTCTTACAGTGGGGGTAAAAATAAATAAATAAATGAAATGAATAGATTATATCAATGTATACTTGTCACTCATGAGTATTTTAAGAATTTAACTCACAACAATGTTAAAAGGGTTAATAAGATAATAAGATAGTTTTCTTTCAGCTTCAATTTACTTAGGGAGAAGTTTTATAGAAAGACAGTTTTTTTGTTTTTTTTTAAGCCTTTTGTTTATTTGGTATTTTTTTTTTCTGTGGAGGCTTAGCTCAAAGTGCCCTAAAAGTCATGCAGGAGAGGCAAGGCTGTTTATCAGGATTGCTTATTCCTTCTGTCTTGCAGAATATGCTAGTTAGCTAGTTGGAGCAAAGGAGAAGGGAAATTTTAAAGAAGATTTTTTTTTTTTGAGGTAATCCACAAGACCACTTGTACCTCAAATGGTACTAGTAAAGTGTATGAATGTAGACATTTTGTTATTAAAACCTCATGTCTGTATTTAAACATCACACTCCTGTATCTGTAGAAATATTTTGCTCTTTTTTCTTCCTCCCCGCCTTGTGGTTTACAAACTTGAGCTTTTTCCCCCCCACCCCCTCCACCCCTTTTTGATTATTGGTACTGAAGTTCTAATTAGTTTTATAGATTGTTGCTGGAAAAGTCCTTTATGATCTCTTCCCAAGTTGCAGTGTCAGGAATGATTAGATCCAGTTGTAAAACTCCTCCCTGTAGACAGGAGAGGCTATTCTAGAAAAAACAGTTTCGTACTGAGAGTTTTTTTGCAGAGGTGTCTATGTGACCTGCCCTGGGCAGTGGATGAGTGTTCTGTGGGGACTTGGTCATAGTTGTCCTAACGATAATAAATTGCTTGCTAAGATTACAGTGATAATCCTTTTAACTTGGTTAACTTTTTTCATGATGCTTTAATGAGGCTCACAATGCCAACGTGTAATGAATTAGAAGAACCACTGTAAGTCTGTAGGCCTCATAAGCAGATTTTTGTATCTGGTAAGTGTTCTGTCTAGAGAGTGAGGGAAACTGACCAGTAGACACTACCATTTAAAGCATCTGTCTCTGTGAAATGCATTTTTAATCACAGATTCTGATCAAAAGAGAGTGAGCTTTTCCTCTAATTTCTCAAGAACGTTATTGGGATCTTTGTTGTATGTTTGCATCCTTTGGTGCTGTACCATCAGTAGCATGAGGAAGAATCCAGTGTTCACTTTAGCACCCATGATTGCCAGGCACCTCTTGTCGCTCCTTATATGTGGCATAAGGTAGCTATCCTGACATTGACCATATTGTATCGGCTGCATTGCATCACTTTTTCTTTGGAAGCAATGCTTTTGAAATATGAACATGCCTTGAACTAACATTACACTAAATAGAAAAAAAAATTCAAGTGTGTTGTTTATTTTATCTTCAGAGTAACTGTGGGGAAAAGATCCGTATTCGTCGAGTGCTGATGAACGCCCCACAGATCATCACCATTGGCTTGGTTTGGGACTCGGACCACTCTGATCTTGCTGAGGATGTTATTCATAGCCTGGGCACTTGCCTTAAACTTGGAGATGTGAGTGTTTTCTTTTTCCCTTCCCCCTGCTGGTCCTTCGTGCCTGGTTTGCTTTTTTTTTTTTTTTTTTTTTTAACTTGCTAAAATCTTCCTTTAATTTGAAGATGCAGTCATACCACTTAGAAGTTGTAAATAACTGGGCAGTGTCTGAGAGATGGTGGCTGGCATCGTATGATTGAATGATAGGTTAAATTAAGTAGTACTTGGGTTCCAGAGATCTGTCTCCTGAGGATTTACTCTTTCTATGTTAGCTGAATTTTGAGAGCTAAGTTTTGGGTATACCACATTGCAACAGTTTTATTGTAACAATGAGGTATTTCATCTCCCCCACAAAACAAAAACAAAATCAAACAAACAAAACCTAAACTATGCGCTAGTGCATAGGGAAATTTAATCAGTGCAAGTTAATGGCTACAAACCAAAACATGGCCACAAAATAAAACATGGTCCGTATATGAGAGAGCGGTGATGCACTAAAATGCGAGTCTAGTGTGTTTTTAAATAAAACATGGTCATTTAAGAGGTCAGCAAACAATTTCAGACTTATTCAAATTGCAGACTTATTTATGTCTTCAATTCATTTTTTTTCTGTGGCTATTAAATTTGTTTTTCCTAAAGTTTGCATAAGTGTAAGCTCTGCTGTATCAGCTGCGCTGTTTCTACAGAGCAAAGAGGAAAGAAGATAGTTTAAAATCATATTTAATATAATCAGCAAGCATAACACGGAGTAGACAGGGAGCTTTTAGCAGCACAAAGTGCTGTTTCTAAGACTTTCAGAGTATAGCCATGCTTCAGATTCTAAAATAGGATTATGTCATTGTTTTAAATGCCTTCCTTAAAGGATGGCCACAGTCTTCAAGACTGACTCAGTTCTTGAGTGTCTGATGAGTTGGCAGAGAACTGTTTCTGGTCTATGTCATTGGGTTTTGCTTTAAGGTTTGTTTGTTAAGTATTTATTGCCTTGCACTCTCCATCTCTTAAAGTAAAAACACCTGATGCATCTTTATAGTATTCTGAGGCCTTCAAAAACAGGGCACTATGTAAAATACAAGACATCTTCTTAATTTCTTCTTTCATTTTTCTTGTCTTTCATCTTGAAGCTCTTTTTCAGAGTAACTGATGACAGAGCAAAACATTCAGAGCTGTATTTGGTGGGAATGATCTGTTACTATGGAAAGCATTACTCTACCTTCTTTTTCCAAACTAAAATCCGCAAGTGGATGTACTTTGATGATGCTCATGTCAAAGAGGTGAGAAAATAGACATTAAACCATTTCAGAAAATGAGAAGTTTTGTATGGAGGAAAAAAAAAGTCTCTGAAGAGGGGAGAAATATTATTGTAGTTCTATTTTTAGCAGAAACTGTAACATGGTGAATATCTTGATTTTTAGTTGAGTTGGTTCCAGTGTGTTCTAGGACTATATTCTTGACCAGCTGATGTCCTTTTTCTTAAATAAAATGTCTTAGACATGAAAATGCCAACTTAAGAGACAGTTGTACTTTCAGTAACATTTTAGAATTTGTTTTCCGCTTGAAGTGTTTTTCCAGCAAGTGATCAACAACAAAGTTTTCTTGGTGAGTCCTGTTCAGTGCTGCATTTGGAAGGAATGAAGAATGAATGTCAGTGAAAAAAATCAATCTTTGTAAAAGAAGTAGTAGGAAAAAAAAAAAAGTCATGATGGAAAGTCTTGTTTTTCTTGTGCATGTTTTTTGTTGTTGGTAATTCAGATTGGTCCAAAATGGAAAGATGTTGTGACCAAGTGCATTAAGGGTCATTATCAGCCTTTGCTGCTGCTGTATGCAGATCCAAGAGGAACTCCAGTGTCAATGCAGGACTTGCCCCCTCAAGTGGATTTTCAGCCATATAGCAGGATCTGCTACGATAGCGAAGACTCAGGTAAGCAGTCTGACCTATGTACTTTGTGCTTTTATACTGCAGTGCTGTGTGTCAAAAGTTTTGCTTTGGTTTTGGGTGTGTTTTGTTAGCAGGAGTTGTTGTCTCTTGTCAAAACTGATCTGGAATTTTGGACAGGAATTTTAGTATTTCATCTTTGAACCTCTGTCTTTCTATGCAAGGCTCTGCTGATGGTTTGGATAGTAACTTTTTATCTAGAAAAGTTTGGAAATAGAAGTTATAGACCTGTTGTGGAGTAGACAGGGAGAGTAACAATAACAGATGACTCCAGGGACTAAGGTCGTAAATCCATCAGCAGTTTTAACAGGAAGGGTACATGAGCACAGATGTATAAACATAGGAAAATTAAAGGAAGTTGTAGATTTAAATTCAGGAGGGAAGTTAGGGAAAAGGAAATATGAATGCCACATCATAAATAAGTCTTTGGTAGAGTGGTCAAAGGATCTGTTAGGGAAAGAGAGAGAGAAATAATAGTCTTTTTTATCTGAGAGAAAACCATTCCAGATTATCTTTAGGCTTTCACTTGTCTTTGGCTCAGGTAAAGTAACAGAACAGATAAGAACTAATTTTCATGAGGCTGATGGAAAGGGATTGGCAAGGGCTTATGCCCTTAGATCATGTTTGCCTTTTAACACTGTGGTCTCTTTTTTTGTCAAAAAACATGTATGACTGTAGGCATGTAGCTCTTGACATCTAAGAAGACTTTAACGTATTTATACTTCCTGAAAGCTGGATGTGAATTTATATTGTAATGGCTTTGCAAAAAAAGGTTGTTTCCATTTTTGGATGTTTGCAGGAAATACCCTGTTAAAAGATGGGTTTATAGGTTGCCAAGAAAAACAAGATGAGACTAAAACCATAAATATAACATTTTTCTTCCAGGAACCTAGCTTATATAAGTGTAATTCTAAAAGTATTTTTTGGTTTTCCTGGCTGCAGCTAACTGCCCTGTCCTTCTGTTTCGTGGTCCATGAATTTGTAGTGAACATCTGCTGTCTCCTCAGTTATGAGCTGACAATCTACTAATAATGAAAGCAATCTGCAGCATGTCTTAAAATAAGTGCAGACAGAAACAGTAGTAAGACAAGACAGCCTGCACTTATTGCTTGTTAAAGGTGCTTTGCAATTTATGAACTTATTTTCCTGTTCAGAAGAAAACTCGGAAGTCTGGAGTGAAGAGAGGAGGGGCCTTCTGTGTTATCTTTCAATAGTCAGCACCTCTGCAACCCTTTGGTCAGTTTATGCTGTAAACCACGCTTGCTCTTCTGCTGGTTAGTTTGCAGGAAATACACAGATAACCTTTCAGCTCAGTGTCACTGCGATATATTATTTGTGTCCTGAAATTACTTGAAGAAGCTTTGATCTGTGTATATATAGATGTATGTGTGTGTAAAATATGAAAAAGGTCCTTCCTTTAGTTGAAACTCAGAAGACTGTAACGAGTAACTTGCTCTTTCATCTCAAAAGTAGCCTTGGCGAGTCTCTCAAGACTTTCTCATGTGGCATGCAGTGTTCAACACTGATGTGGAGTTTATGAGAGAATTTGTAAGATGCTATAGGCTGAAGTGCCAGGAGAAAACCAACTATGCACATTTTTCTATGAAATACAAATGAAATTATTTTCTAGGCTTTGTTGACACCCAGCTGACATCAGTACCTGAGTGAAGAAGAATGCCTGAAAGCTGCATAGAGGCAGCCTAATGCATTATTGGAAGAAAGTGGTTCAGAAAACATTCTACCCTAATATACCTCTTTAAAATAACCTTTTTACCTTTTGCTAAGTGCGGTTAAGCTTCTTTTGGTCCTCTCAGTGCATACATAATTCAGAAATGAATAAAATGTACCCATTTTATGTTGTTATCACAATATTGTTCCTGAGCTTAAATGAAGAGAATCTAATAGTTTAATCTTATCACACCAAGATTTGATACCACGGTTATAAAGGAAAGCTTGTCAAAGTTGCTGGTATAAAATGCTGTGAAGCAAAGTGCAAACGATTCCTCTTAATATTGTTGACATTCTGTTGAATAGAGAAATCAGTTTACAAGCTGTTTTCTGGTACTCAGGAGTCCTGGAGCAGTAATTCCAGTTGCCTGCCTTCACCTTTCTGGAACTGTTCTCTCTCCTGTTTTCTAACAACTGTATTTTGCACTTCATTAGACCAATAAGCCTTTTACCCAAGGAGTCATTATATTTTCTTCGATAGAACATCAACTACTGCCAAAATGTTCGCACCAAAATTGGAAGTACTGTCAAGCTGATTGTTTTCAAAATAAAAAAGAGCAGTATTTGTTTCTTTAATTTTTTTTCTCCACTGAGACACAGGTATAAAATGAATAGCTTCAGGAATGTATGCATCATGTACAAAAAACATCTCTTTTTTAACTGTTCAGATTGTTATTTGTAGAGGATAAAAGTTGTATTTTTCTCCTGTTTCAATGAGTTTAGGAAGAGCTGTACTGGACTTGAATCACGGTTTTTCATCTGTTTCAGTATCCCACTAGTGTACAGGACCAGTGCTGGCTTCTTCAAGAAGGAACATGTTGCTTTGCTGTAGACTCATAAAATTTCAGTATAAAGTTTTATTACATAGGCTTTCAATTCATAATAGTTAAAATGTTATTAACTATTATAACTTAGGATGTTCTTGTTATCATTATAATTTGAAATTTACTGATTTGTTAGCTTTGACTGTGGGGCAGGGAATTTCATATTTTAATTACATTTTGCTGACTTGGAAAACTTCCATATAACTTCCACATGGTATTAAATTTTACTTAAATGGGCTGAGGAACATGGTTTAATTTTGCATAATAAAGACATTTGATTAATCATATACACCTGGCCTTGTCAGAAAGAAAAAAAAAAAAAAAGGTTTACAGAAGGTACATTGAAAAAAAAAAAAAATAAAAAATTTCAAACTGAAGGACCTTTCCCCTAAGCTCTAGCCTTCTTGAATCTGATTTTGTGTGGTTTTGATACTTCTGTTTAGTTTCCTGTATTCCATTCCCATTTACTTTTTATAGTTTCTCCTGATTTTTAGCCCAGAGAAAGACTGAAATTTGACATTACTTCCTTCATTAGGGAGAGAACCTTCCATCTCCAGTGATACCAGGACAGATTCCTCTACAGACAGCTATCCTAATAAGCAGGCACACCATGAGTCTGTGGTCAGTCACTTCTCTTCTGACTCGCAGGGGACGGTCATCTACAACGTGGAGAATGACGCAGCTTCACAGAGCAGCAGGGACACAGGTAGCAAATACCACTGTTTTGATGTAGTAGTTGTCATAAATATGATTGCAGAGGAGCTCAGTGAAAAATCTCTTTACATACAACTCAGAACAGAATGGTAAACAGTTTTTTGTGTCCTAAATATTTTCTGTTTGATGTGTAATGAACCACTGTATTCACAAAGGTAGACGTAATTTTAAATGTTTCATGAGCTTTGGTAGAGTTGTATCTCGCTAGGCAAAATTATAAATAGATGTATTTCTTTGGGTCCTTAATATATTTCACTACTGTTAGCCACAATCCCACCTGCTCTTTGAAATTCTGGCATCTGCAAGTCTGTAACTTGGAACTCGTCATACAGTGCTGTTGTAGTTTGTCGATGGTACGTGTGGTGTGAGCCACTGGCTTATCTATGAGCAGTTACTTCATTTCAGGAATTGGGGCTGTCTGGAAAAGGTGTTCTCATCATCTGCATCTCCCTTACTTGGTCGCTAAGGACTCTGTATGTAAGCAGATGCTAGTAGTATTTACTGCTCTGGCAAGGAGCATAAGATGGTTTCTTGCCTATGCTGTGGAGACAAATTAAATGAGACTGCATAATGGAAAGAGAATTTATCTATTTATAGTGTACCCAAAGACTTTGTAGTTGAAAAGAGGTTAACTGGAAACCTGAAGGTTTAGATCTGCTCTATCATTCATGTCCAGTGACCTCAGTGAGCCTGTTTATACATTTAGTGCTTTCTTACAGTATCATTTTTGAAAAAGTACACCAGTTAAGATCAAAGCTTTTCAAGCATCAGAAATGTGACTTGCTAAATTTAGCCAAAAATGTAATTAAAAAGACTTTCTAAGAGGACATAACCATTGAATGCACAACTGTTTGTTGGAACTGTGCCTGTAGCTATTCCACCAGGTTGTTGTCCTTCTGCTTGGAAAATATTTGCTCTCTTGTCTTGTAGCAATATGTGCATCTCTGGTCCATTGCAAACAATCTATAGTACAAATACTTTTGGTATTGAAACATGGAAAAAAAATCATATAAGTTTCCTTCAGCACACTCTTCTTCATCAGCAGTCCCAGTAACTGATAATACTTGACTTTAGGTAGCCTGAAGATAATTTTAGTATTTTATCAAATATTTAGCTCTGTAGCTTCCAGTTCTAGGTAGAGTGTGAAGAAGAGAGTTGGAACAGAATTTGGGTGATGAGAACAGCATTTATGTTGATCTTAAGAGCACTGAGAAGAAAAAAAATCGAAAATGCTGGTGGAATGTGATCTATGTAGTCTGAGAAAGTGGAACAAATATTGGATTGGGTTCCTCCCTGCAAAAACTTGCCTGGCCACACAGTAAGACAGCAGAAAAAGAGGATGGGGGATAGTTGCCAGCATATGCACAGTGAAGTTCAGCATGTAACTTGTTGTTCCATTATGTTTTAGTGACTTTCTCCTTTTCTTTTTCTTTTTTTTCCTACTGATTCTATCCTGTGTTATTCCCTTCAGCTCTAACCTATCTTACACCACCTGATTTCAGTGAACCTCATCTTCCTTGATTCAACCTTAGTTGTAGCTTGTCTGTGCCCGTTAGCTAGCTGCCTGTCTGGACACTTCCTCCTTCTTTTACCTACCCTTTTTTTCATGTTCCCCCAAAAGTCAATCTACAAATTTATACAACTGCTCAACCATCAAGTACTGATCTGTGGGGCTGTTTTCTAAAAAAAATAAAAAATAATAAAAAAAAAAAAATTAAAAAAAAAAGAAAAAAAGAAAAGGCCATCCATATTGACCACTGTCAACTGTTGCTGCTGTTGAATCATTCTGGGCAAGAGCAGGACTCTTCTTTTAATGGCCATTTACCCCACTCCTCCAGCCCAGAATTGTATGGACCCTATCCCATCATATCGTCCTCCTGGGAAGGACCACCGTTGGGTTGTATGACCACAGGCACCTGGATACTTCAGGATGGGGGCATTAAGAGTGGCTACATCAGCCTTCTCTTGCTCCTACCAACCTCTGCTGCTGAGAAAAATGTGCGTATTCTGGTTGCCCTACTCATACACCTGAAACCTCAGTGTTGGGGGCCAGGGGACTTTTTTTTTTTTTTTCTTAACCTGTTTGATTTCATTCCCTTTTATTTATGTGTTCTCCCACCTTATCCACTCCTGCAAAGAAAAACCCCGAAACAAACCTTTCTTTTGAGTATTACTGTTTGCTTATGAAGCCATTCCATCCTTTGAATGTGAGGTACTTAGTAATGTATTTGGCAAGGAATACAGGGTAGGTGTGGGATCAGGCACTGGGAGAGAAATTCTGGCTTGTTGTTTCAGTCAGTCCAACACAATGATTGAAAACTGTTAGCTAATGTTTCTGGGGAGTTAATTCCTCTACTCCTGTATTACCTGGTATTAGACTTTGTGTCAGAGTGGTTCAGGTAAAGACAACATAGCCTGTGTTCTGCAGACTTTTGATAATTGTCATCTCTTCCATGGCTATTAAATGTTCAGCATAAAAAACGACTAATTTTGCATTTTATGGAAAGAGGAGACAATACTAATAAAGCTAGCAGCTTTTATTCCACAAGTTGGGCTTTTTAATTAGTGTATGTAGAGTGTCTTAGCTCCAGCAGAAGTAAATATATTTAAACAACTTTTGTTAGAGTACTTGGAAGATGCTAACGAAGCACTCCTTTCAGGCTGAAAAATCTGTGGGGGAAATATTAACTAGAGAAGTTTTACACTCAAGTGAAACATAAGTTCACTTTCTAATGATGTACCTATAAAAAGAACAAGATATATATATATATATATATATGTTCTTTCAATCTGTAAAAGATATGAACATATTGTGGAAGAAAGTGTTTCTCCCAAAGCACTAACTCATCTCATCATCTAAATACTGTACATCTTCCTGTCTCTACTGCCAACATTTCTCTTATTTCCTTAGTTTCTCTACTTTCATATAGCCTGTTTGTTCCTAAAATGTTTGAAGTACTCAAGTGAAACATAAGTTCACTTTCTAATGATGTACCTATAAAAAGAACAAGATATATATATATATATATATATGTTCTTTCAATCCGTAAAAGATATGAACATATTGTGGAAGAAAGTGTTTCTCCCAAAGCACTAACTCATCTCATCATCTAAATACTGTACATCTTCCTGTCTCTACTGCCAACATTTCTCTTATTTCCTTAGTTTCTCTACTTTCATATAGCCTGTTTGTTCCTAAAATGTTTGAAGTACAAAATTGCTTTCCATTTCACAAGTGACTAGAAATGCAAGTCGTGTGTTGGTGCTTGTTTACTGGATTCCCTCCCCCTTGTGTATTGTTATATCTTTGTAGCAACCGTAGTTGAAGTGAATTATTCTTTTACTTTTGAATATGCCTCAAAGTTATGATCTTATTTATAAAATCTGCTTTAAATATTGATGGGGTTTATGTTATTTTTATGGTATGACCTCCCTAGAGAAAAGGGGCAGGTTTAGAACAACCACCAATGTCACCTGGGGCCTGTTCATCAGCTGTTGGTTAGTAGAGATCTTTACTTGTCATCCTGTGCAAAGTAGAAGTTGGTAGTATAAACTATAGAGAAAAGTCTTTGTAGCTTATTCATAAATTCCCTTCTTATCCTGCATCTTTGCTTCGGACTGCTCACGTGAGTAAAGTCACTGCTGTGTTCGTGCTTGCAGGTTTAGGACTGTGAATGTGTGAGAACCATAAAATTAGGAAATGGTAATACAGAAAACTTGTCATACTTGTTTAAATACTCTTGATCAATTATCATTTGAGGCGAGGTAAAAGGGAATAAAATTGTGTTGAAGAGAAAATACTAGGAGTCGGGCCCATGAACTGTGGTAAGGGAACACGGTTGTGTGTCAGCCAAATCATGCTGATGGTTTGTGTGTATTCTTAGCTGTGGCAGATGTGAGTTAGCTGGCTTAGCCCTTGAGAGCTGACTGAGGCTCTTTCATTGCAGACTAAACTAACTTGAGTTACTTCAGTATTTGCTGCAGGTGCAGATGGATAGTGCAGAGCAACTGATAATGTGCAGTAGTGTGCTATTACATGGTAACTTGTTTGGGTGTCTGAGCCCTTGCTGAGCTGAGTAGTGTCAAGCAAACTGTGCTTAGGGGGTTTGTGTCCGTGGTGGTGAGAGCTGTAGGAGCATTCAGATGGCAAAAAAATGCTGTCCTTGGAGTGCTAGAAGACAAGGCACAGTCAACTTCTCTTTATCCCTGTGGATGAGTTGTCTCATTAGTCAGAGTCCTTGGAGGGGCTTTATGGCTCTTTTGTGACTTGAAAACCAAAAGAGAGAATAAACCCCCAAACTTTTGGATGCACGTTATTTAAAGCAAAAGCTTCATTTACCAAAACCTGGCTGTTAGCGTTGGAGTATCTGCCGTTCCTGGGAAGCAGGAGGGCAGTACTATTCTTAGCGCACAGAACACTGAGTCCAAAGGCTCTTGTCATCTAAACTGTGTTCTTCTGTGCTTTCAGGACACCTGACTGACAGTGAGTGTAATCAGAGGCATATTTCCAAAAAGGGTGCTCTGGCAGACCGCAAAAGGAGTTCTAGTCGGTCTCGACGAAAAGGGGATGAGGCACAGTCATCAGGATACCACAGTGAAGGCAAGAGGATTTCTTTTTTAATTTCAAATGTCAATATCTTTTCTGCTTGATTTTTAGATTCTCAGTGTTTTTCAGCATTTCTCCTCTTATTTTTTGTTTCTGTGTCTGCATTTTGGTCTGTCTTTTGTTTCACTTGTATTACTTCTCTAAGTCTGTGGAAAGATACTGTGAACAGGGCTGCTGGTTTAATCTGAAGTTATTTTTGTTGCTTTGATGTTTCTTATGTAAACTGCAGGAGAAACCTTGAAGGAGAAACAAGCCCCCAGAACTGCCCCCAAACCATCCAGCAGCACCAGCAGACTGAGGGAATTTAAAGAAACAGTCAGCAATATGATCCACAGCAGACCACAGCAGCTTTCTCAAACCAACCAGAATTCTCCTCGTGGAGGGAGTGGTATAGATCAAACAGAAACACGACCCTCAAAGAGCCTTTCTGCACATTCTCGAGACTGGGAAATGGAGAGCACCAGCAGTGAATCTAAATCTAGCTCATCTAGCAAGTACCGGCCAACCTGGAGACCCAAAAGAGAGTCTCTGAACATAGACAGCATCTTTAGTAAGGACAAGAGAAAACATTGTGGCTACACCCAGCTTAGCCCCTTCTCTGAAGATGCAGGTAAGAGGTTGAGAATAAAGATTTATTTCAGAGTATTTCAAGTGTGAAATTCATAACTTTCCCACTATCTGGTTTTAAGTAGAATAGGAAAGTGATGTTTTGAACGTGGCATTCAGGTCAGTGGTGAGTCCTGCTCCTGAAGGCAGTTTCTGTGCAGGTATACATGTTTCCCATATAGTTTTGTTTGTTTGTTTTCCCCCTTGTGAAATTCCATACTCAGGAGAAGTGTTACTGTCTGCACTACTTAAATGGATCCGGGGCTAGGCTGCTAAGTATCTAGGAGGTTCGTCACTTGGAATCGTCTTTTGTTTGCTCTCAAATTCATCTGGCTCATCCAAGTGTTTGTTGGATGACATGTCAGACTGTAGAGAGATGAGTACCTCATGTATTAGCGCTGAGTGCTTCTCGCGAGGTTAAGAGCCTGGCTGCCAAGGGTAATTTGTCTGGGACCGTTTTGCACTGTAGCAGTTATTCAACCTGTATCCAGAGACTTTGTCCTCAATTTTGCAGTTTTTTGAAGGTAGTGATTATTTTTGTGAACCAAATTTGGGCATCTTTTGTCTCCCTTTCCACAGCCCCCTTGCTCCCTTTTCTCCAATCTGCAAAATGTAATGTGGTATTTTGTTCCCTATCATTAGGAATTTTATTCCTGAAGCTGTAAAGTACGTGGAGAGCAGACCTTTACCAATTCATGCTATATATGCTATTTTGCTATTGGAACTCCAGTGCTTGTTTGCTACAGTGTTTTGCTGGGGTTTGCATGAGAAGGAAGAGATTTGCATGAATATCATTAGGTTTGTAGTCAATGGGGCACGTAGCTGTAGAAATTTGGGGGCCTCGACAAGGAGAGGGACAGGTGACAACTGACTAGAAGGAGCTAAGGGTTGAAGGGAATGTGGAAGGATAAACCAAAACATGCAAGGAAAAGGAATGGAGAACACACCTCCAGGAAAGAAAGCAAGAGTTTTAAAGCAGGAGGAGGCAAGCAGGAACATGTTAAAATCGGCAAGGGGAGGGAAGCAAAAACTAATTTTCCTGTCTTACATGAACTAGTGTTATGTTAGCCCCATGGAATTGTAAATGATAAAATAAACAATGTAAAAAGTACAGTGTCTGAAGTAGGTATGACAGAATATAGTAACAAATATAAACCAGAAAGACTAATGGCACAGTTGGGTATATTATAAAATGATCTTACGCAAATGTGAGTTGTTATGAGGAGAAAGGGATTTCTTTTCCTCTTCAGATGCAAATCTTTCCCTTCTACGTAAGAAGTAAAAAAAATAAATTGAATACAGTAAGTTATACTAAACAGGATATTCAGAAATAGAATTTTTGGTTAGGTTATTGCTTAGTATTATCAGGAAAGCTTTCAAAATTTTTTGAAAGCAAAAGGCAGCGTTTCTGGCCTAAGCATAGTTGAGAAGCTAAAATATGAGTTGATAATTTACTGGAGTGAGGTTTGGACTCTCTACCAAGATATTTTCTTTTATTTTGATAGGTAAAGAGTTTATGGTGAATGAGGTGAAGGAACATGCTGTTCAAGAACCAAGATCAAGCCAGTCAAATGCCAGATACAAGCGTGGTGTCCTCGGCCGGGGCACGCAGCACGCCGGGGATCAGCGTCCTCATCTAATACAGAGGATGGAGTCTGGCTATGAGAGCAGCGAACGCAACAGCAACAGCCCAGTTAGTCTGGACATGCCCTTGTCTGAAACCTCAAGTACCCACAGGTAGATTTTAACAAATGTCATTTGTGAAAGTTTTGTAGCTTTGTTTTTGCTATATAATGCTTTTGAGAGTGTTTTTATTTGCTTTGTTTTGTTGCTTTTGTTTTATTTTGTCTTTTTTTTTTTTTTTTGTCTTTTTGTTTTGTCCTTTTTCGATCCTGGGTTGTGATGCAGGATTTTTTGCAGGAGAGAAATAGAGTGGTAATAGGAATCTGAGCAAGTCTGATTCCTTTTCTTGTTGCTATGTTGGCAGTGAGAAGGAAAAAAAATGAAATTCAGTTGAATGAGAAATGTTAGCTAAAATGATGCATCTAAAACAGATTTTGTACCTTTAGATTATGATTTAAAAACTCAACTAAAATAGCAAAATTCACTTCTCATCTGGACAGCTGATTGATCTTTTGTTTCAATTAAGTTTTTGATAGTAGAATGCATGTTCCAAATCAGAAATGAGTAGGCTTGTAGGGAAATCACTGGTTGACCTTTTCAGTTTAAAGAGCTTCACTGAAGATTTTCAAGACACTTGCGGTATTTGGTATGCAAAAAAATACGCAGTACAGTGTGTTTCTTACCTTGGCTTTGGTAACTATTGCAATCTAAGATTATTTAAGGCTGGAGCAGTGATTTTTAAGGTCCAAGAATCTGTTAAGAAGAGCTACCAGAGTATGTCTTTAATATTCACTACTTCTCATGTTCTCCCAAGGAAAATGAAGAGCCCTGTTTAGTAGGGACTTTCATCAAGTTCCACAGTTGTCAATTGTGAGGATTTGAGCAAATGATACCTGTAGTAAATAGCAAAGAGTGGCATACCTGGAAATGCTGTTCTGAAGTGAGCATGCTTACTAAGCTGCTCCTCTTTGTGACCTCATGCTTTTGTGAGATTAAGGTATGTAGCCAACAAACAAAAAAAACGAGATGGTGTGGGAGATTTCACAACTTTTATTTTGTCTTTTATACAGATATATGACTGAAGATTGCAGTTTGTTTTAAAGAGAAGGAAGTTTTCTCACACTTAGGGATTTGTAAAGAGAATAAAATATGGAAAATACAACATAGGGAGGAATTTAGATTCTTCCTCTTTGCCCCTGTTTCCTTTATCTTCCTCTGTTTCTCCCAAGGTTTACCTATGGTAACCTGTAATGTTTTCCATGAAGCTGTGATAGTTTAAATATTTTTGTGATGCTGAGAAATACAGAGTTCATTTTTCCTGAAAAGATAATGATGATGAATTAATAAGATGATGAAGTATAATTACTCTCTTTTTGGAGGGATGTCCATATGAAGCGAGCTGGTGGATTGGTTCCTGCCTGGCGTAACATCCCAAAGTCTCACAGTAGCAGCATCTTGGAAGTGGAGTCTGCTTCAGTAACTGGGAACTGGGCAAACAGCCAGCACCCCATTGGAAATGGTAAGATGCATTTCCTCACTTAAACAGCAGATGTTCTGCAAGATGAATTGTGTTGGACGAGTTCTTTGCTTTCTGCATTTTTACCTTCATAGTGAAATTATAGGAAAGGGAAAAGAAACATTATGGAATGCAATACAGCTTTACAAATATGACTTCAGTTTACTGGAGAGGATTACAAAATCTTTATAGGAATATTCCTTTGGTCATTTTGCTGTAACATCTTGTTTTGAACATTGACTTCACTGGTAAACTAGAGCTGTCTTTTCTAGCCTTTTCCATAATCCAGTATTCCATCAGTGAAAAATATCTTCCCAAAAATAACTCATAAAAACTTAGTAGGACTGATGAAGCCAGAAAAGAAGCTCATAGTGGCATACAAAATTCAAAATAGTCAGAAATGAGAATAGATAATTGTCACAAGATGATTGAGCAAAAGCTGAGCTTTTCTGCAGATATGCATTGTGTTTGCTTATCCTTCTAAGCAAATATTTTTATTCCAGAGGTTGTGTGGGGAAGGAGAAGGGAGCGAAGGAGGAGGGAGGTGGTACCTTGAATACGTGCCATAGTTGCAGTGAGAATGGAGAATGCTTTTTGCTACATCGCACAACTGACAGGGGGTTATTTTCTTCCCTTTTCATTTACTTGTGCAGATTGCAATCCCTTTTACAAACCCAAGCTAATGATCTGACTAACTTGGCATAGCGTTGTTTACAAAGTACAAGCTTGGGAAGAAGCCTCAAGGTTTCAGCCTCAGTGTAGGCTCCTCTCTGCGCATGATTCTCTCTGTCCCGCTCTCTGTTTCTCGGGTCAGTGGGTGCAGGGACAGGCTGTGCTGCAGGGGAGCTGCGAGCTTTGCTGCAGCCCCTGCACCACAGGCAGCAACAGGGAGGAGGCAAGTGGAGGCCACATTGCTTGGGGCAGGGGCAAGGGGAGAGTCTGGCACAATATGGTAAAATTCATATTGAAGTGTACAAGATGCAACTAGGAAGTGAACAAAAGATTTGCAAGAAGGGAAAAAAAATCTTTCCTTGAGCATAATAGAGTTCTTCTAACAGTAACAATTCAGTTTTGCTTAATATTGCTTATTTATTTGCTTGAAAAAAATCAGCCTTCAGATGCACTCTGAGTACTTCTTGTGGGCTTAAGCTAATAGAGTGTTTATAATGTAGGAAAAGGCTGTGTGCTGTTTGCAGCAGCTCAGAGCTGGATGGTGCCAGCAGAGAACTCTGCAGAGAGCTCCAGTGAGGTTTAATGATAAAAACCACCTTCAATATTTATCGATGGGAATTTGGGTCCTGTGGGTATCAAGGCTGTATCCTAGGTGATGCTCAAAGTTAAGGCTTTTGAGTTAGTGTACAGATGGTCTTGATTACTTACAAAAAGCTTTTTATATTTACATTCATAAACACCTTCTTCTGGGTTTTAAAAGTAAAACTTAACAAAGCAAAATTTGTAATCTGAAATTCCATGGTCTTTCTCTGTCAGCCTGCTATTCTTCATGTAAATTGTATTTTTTTCCAATTAGTGTTACTTTTTATTAATGGATATGCAATAATACATTTACTGCTATTAGAGAGCAGTACAGGTAAAACAGTATAGATTCCTGATATGGATCCAGTTTTGAGTCTGAAATCAAAACAAACCATCACATGCCAACAAAGTTGTTATTTTTCTCTAGGATAAATTACACATCCAACTAAATCATGTGAGAATACTTCAACTGTGTAGTCCAATTCTGAAATACACAGTGAGATCTTTAAAACCACAAAATGGAGTTAAAGGCATAAGTTAGCATAAGGCTTTTGTATTTTCTGCTGTCAAATATAACATTTTTTGTTTGTTTTTGTTTTGTTTTGTTTTTATTTTTTTAAGGTGGGGAGATGCTTGCCCCCTTGAAGAGTGAACTGGATGAATTACAAGAGGAGGTGGCAAGGAGAGCCCAGGAGCAAGAACTACGCCGCAAACGAGAAAAGGAAATGGAGGCAGCAATGGGCTTTAATCCCCGTCCCAGCAGGTTCATGGATCTAGATGAGCTACAGAATCAGGGTAACTTTCAGTGGAGAATGTTTTGCAGGATTGTAGTGTTGAAGGTTTTTGAACCTTTGAACTTCAACTGTTGTAACTGTCTGTCTGTCTCTGCCTTTTTCTTCTCCCTCCCCCAGAGCATGATTTTGTGTCTTTGATTAGTAAAAAACCATCGTTTTCAATCCTATAATATGCAGAAAACAATATTTGAGGGCTGGGGACTGTTAAATGAAACTTAAATGAGAGTGCTAAGTAAAGTTGCCTTTTGCAGAGGTATTTCTACTATACTTCTACCTCTTCATTTTTATGTGGTTATGTGCACTGTTACCAGTGTTGACCTCTAGATTTTGCCAGATTTGGTTTGCCCAACCTCTTGAAAACAGTGGGGCAGTTTGTACTTTTCAGACTCTCCAGATCCACCAGTAGAGCTTGTCTGATTAGGCCCCCATGTTATTTACCTTTCTGGCAGCATCACTGACCTGATCAATTCTGCTTGTTCCTGCTCTTATTTCCATTGCTGGGACTAATGTTGAAGATCTGGACGGAGTTTAGCATACAGATCCAGTTGTAAAAATCTGGCCTACCAAAGCAGAATGATACCTTTTAAATAGTGGCAGTTTTTATTTTTGTAGTGTAAATGCTAATAGTTTGAAATTTGACCTCAAGGATGTTGCCTTCCCCACTCTCCCTGCACCAGACAGAGCAAGATGATCTCCAAGATGTTCCCCTTTGATCTCATGTTGAGATCAACAACAGATCAACAACAGTGGTAGAAGCACAGATTGCTGCACTCTTCCTTGTTAAAAGAGAAAACGAATTAGAATAATCCTTAAAAGCCAAGAAGATTCTAGTGGGAAATTTGAGTTTATTAGTCACTGACTTGGGAGATGGGAAGATCTTCATTTGTTCCCACCCCAGTCAGAGATAAAATAGTTTAACATTATGAAACTGCTTGGCTGCCTGCAGGGCTTGCTTGTACACAGAACTCCAGAACATCTGTGACTCATTTCCTTCAAGTAAATTGCTAAATCCACACAAAGAAAGCTAACTTCAGTTAAACTTGCCTTGCTTATGAGCCTCAGTAGCTGTGACTTTGAAACTGAAGGTGCTGCTTGGTTGACTCTCTGCTCTAACAACTCTCCCTTCTCTCTGCAGTAACTGCTTTTCACGTAAGAGTTCTTTGGGGTTCGAGGAAGAATAAAGTTTGTGTTTGCCTGTGTGCATGACGACACTAGAGAGCAGACCAGGCCCTAGCACTTAGGTTACGCAAGTTGAGAAAGTGTACTTTCTTTTAGATGGAGAAAATTAATCACATTCTCTACTAATGCAGCAGAGAACTTAAATAAGCTGGATTTTTTATTTTATTTCCCTTTGCCTCATTTTGATCTCATGCATTTTTACTGCAAGACTTGCATAATGCCTAGTAAGTGATACAAGATTGTGCATTTTCTTTGTCTCAATTGCTGTTATGCCAGGACAAGTTTTTTTTTTTTTTTTTCCCCCCTCCTTCCCTGTGTCCAAGGATGATTTATCCTTTTCTTCAGCAATGTTTTTGTTGCCATAGAATTCTAAACCATTAATCCTCTCTTCTCAGCTCCTTTCCCTTATGTTTTTCCTCCTAAAGCTGGAAGACCATTGGGCTTTCATATTCTGTAATGCTTCGTTCAGCAGTGAGTGTATGCACTTAATACGTATTTATAGAAGAGTCTTGCAGCCATTTGCACTCATACTCCAGTCTGAGCATTGACCTCTGAGCATCTCAGATGTTTCAGATTTAAGATCTGTATGGGAAGTAATTGGATATCTGGAGAGGAGAAGGATGATTTTTGTCAGGGGACTTGTGATAATGCAGTTCAGGGAAAGCCCTGACCTGCTTTATTTCTTTCACTAGTTTGTTTTGGTTTAGATATAATTGTAAATTCAAGCCAATTTGTGCTTGACAGAAGTCATCCAAATCGAGTCTATGGTATGTCCATAGCATCTTTTGTACCAGTTTAAGTTGTTGAAGATAACATATTAAGACAGTACAACTTCTCAAGTAAACAAAACTTGAAGAAAAAAATGGCTCACAATTTTCAGCTTGCACTGTGTGCTTGTGTGACTTAAACATGCTCAGTTTGCACTTCTGCTTAGTGAAGTTTAGATTTGACAGGAGGTGGTCTAAGAAACTTGCAGCCTTTGTGAGAGGCTCGTCATGCACCAGGTGACTTGGTATGTGGAAGAATTTGATGCTTACCGTTGGGGTTAAAGGTAAGCAAGCGTTCTGCCAAGAATGGAAACGAAATGAAGGGTGCTGCCTGTTGCAGGGAGGAGTGATGGCTTTGAGAAGTCCATGCAGGAGGCAGACTCAATCTTTGAAGAGTCGCTGAATCAGGAGCAGAAGGGGGATTGTGCTGCAGCTTTGGCTCTCTGTAATGAAGCTATATGTAAGTAACCCTAACTGCCTAAGCTATTGCGCTTCTCACTGTTCACTAATATCACAAAGAAAAAGTCTGTAACACTGAATCACCTTAAATGGTCAGGTGGTAATACATGCTGGTCCCTAGCAAAGTGTTGGGAGACAGAAACTTTCCTTTTCCAAATGTTCCCTTTTGGGGGTTTTAGTCCAATTTCCCTTCATCCCCTTTCTTTTTTGTGTTAGCATTCCCTCAGATTGCTTAGTTAAGCGCTATGACAGCAACAGCACTGGGTTACTGATGTGTCCCTTTGGATGCTAATAGGTACATTTTGATAAGCACCTGATAGGCAATTCCTCCTGCTACTGTGCCCTTAATTCACAATTTTCCCAAGTCTTTATGCTGAGTTACAAAGGGGACTGAGTTTACCTGTCCTCAAGGAGGTTGCAACATAGGAAGAAAAGGGTGGCCCACTCTAGGGTGTCCTAGAGTAAAAGGAATGAGCTGCGCTGGACCTAAATCTTAGTGGGGAGAATAAAAATCGGGTTGTTTAAGTGCTAAGTGCATTCTGTGACCTTTGGGAATGTGTGCTATGTGACTTCATTTTATTTTCAGTCTTTTCCATTACGATTGGCTGGCTGTTTCACCCCATGCTCCCGCCTGTCTGTATAGAATAATTGCAGACAGAATGGGTAGCTACTGTGCATTTGCATTTAGAAATTGGCTTTTTCAGGTTGCAGATTAAGGGGCAATGTACTGCTGTTGTGAAAGCTATATTTATTAGCTTCCATTCCAACAAGATGCATGCTAGATTTCAGATCCCAGCTGGATACTTCTACATGTAATGGAAGTCTGAGATGCAGGAGAAGTGTAGATGAAGAGCAAAGTAGAATGGTTGCAGAGTTGGAAAGAGTCTGTGTAGGGGGGATGAGAAGTTTGGCTGAAACATAAATAATTTTTTGCAATTTCATTTTGGTTTAGTTTTGATTAACTTGTTTGGACACATGGCTAAGCTGAATGTGCATTAATGGAAACAATAGCATCTTTGTGAACTCTTTCATGGCAATATTTGCATGGTCCATATTTTATGTTTTGCCGCATCTTTTTTTTTTGATTTTTATTCCTTTTTTCTGTTTTTGTTTGTTTGTTTCTGCTATGTTTTCTTTTGCATTTTAGCTAAACTAAGACTTGCCATGCATGATGCCAGCTCTAGCACTCACAGCAGAGCCCTAGTCGATAAGAAGCTGCAAATCAGTATCCGAAAAGCCAGGAGCCTCCAGGATCGCATGCAGCACCAACAGCCATCGCATCCGCTGCCGCCGCCAACCTGCCACCCACCACAGGGTGGCACCATGGCCCAGTCTACAAGGTAGTCCAAGTATATCACCTAGCCCAGGCCTGAGCTGCATCCATGAGCAGTATGGTCTGGAAAGAAATAGTGAACTCTGTATATTCCCCTGGATAGCCCAAATCCTGTGGTGTTACTCCTCATTTCTTTCTTGCTTAGGTTAAATCACATTTTAGGAGGGTCAGCTACCTCTTCTTGCTGATTTTTGCAGCATAGTTCACTGTGCACATGTTTGAAATGTGGTCTGTGGTGGTGAATTCTAGCAGGGAGTTCCCGACAGCACCAATATTTTGTGCAACAAAGGAAAGAATTTGATAGATAATAGCCTGATTGCATGGGGATGTGTGTGTTAAGATGAAACGTGTAGCTGTTGAAAATTACCGGCAATTTCAGAATTCAAACAGCAAAAGAGTACTAGAGTGAAAGTCTTGCTATAGCAGGTTTCATACTGGAGACAGCAATCAACATGTACTAGTGCCCTGTAGTCTGAAAGGTGTCAAATACATTGATCGTTTTTACTCCACTTCTCTAGTGGTGCAGCTCTTGGATCCAGATCCTGATCGCCTTGACTACTCTCATTGATGCTGTGTCATTCCTCATTTTCTTTCTGTGCTTCCCAACCACCTGTAGCCTGGCTTTAGCAGCCTCTTGAGCATCTCTTCATGGTTCTTTCTTCCATACCGATTTTAACTACAGCGCAATGAATTCTCTGCTCTAACTGATCCTCTGTTCCTACCCTCCTTAGCATGCATCTTAATCTACCTTTCTTCCCATGCCATTCCCCTCCAAACACTAGACCATCCCTACCTAATTTGTAGGCTGCATCTTGTTACTTTTCGTTCCTCTCCCCTTTCTTATCTGCTGTGCTATCAGATGCTTAGATGACATCTCATGTGAGAATCCTTTTTTTCCCCTTTTCTAAAAATGCCACATACAGTTACATACCTCAATTCAGTTAATATGCACACCTGCCAGGCTATCGTTCAAAATGTTCTTTTTCCGTAGTAGTTGAATTATATGTAATGAGGGCTGATCTTTTTGTCAATCAGGAATCCATTACATCCTCTTTTATGGGAGAAATGCAGAGCCCCAATTATGTTGTTCGGCAGATTCTAAGAAAATATGAAAGAAAAAAACTTTCTAAACTAACTTTGTTGATACTGAACTTGCTGACTGCTGCTCTGTGAAAAGAACATTACTGTTGCAAAAAGTTTTGTTGAAACAAATGTTAATGTTGTAGCCAATGAAAAGATAATCTATTCATAACCAGAATTTTGTGCTCTTGCTTTGATATAAGTAACACTAAACGGTGCAAAGTTTACAGTTACTCACAAACAAGGTCATTTTGCTATGCATGTCAACTAGGTCTTCATAGTAACCTTCATCCTTTGCATCTCGAGGAGGAAACAAAGCAATGAGGTTATAGTTACAGGTGAATCCTTTTATCCTTTAAAAATAATTGCACTGAGTTTTTGAGTGCACTGTTGATTCTGCAAACTTTTTTCTTTTTGTCTTTTTAATGTGTTACTCTAATAAGCAGTAAACAGTGCTCTGAGTAACAGAAATTTTCAGTTTGGAAAACTGGACTGATTTTAAGTTCTGTATGAGCTGTTGTATCCCTCTATTTTCCACAGGCACTACTTTTTTTCCTGTCCACACATTAAAATAGCAACTAAATGCAGAAAAATGTCAAGGACAAGTGTGACCCCAGAACATAATTGTTTTACACTTGAAAATAAGACAATTACAAATTATTCTGTGGAAATATATTTAAAATGTAAATTATTATAAAGTAATAGCTGTCTATTTAACTTGAACTTTATTGAACTTCAACTCGTTGGATAAATATTTCAAAGCTGAGAATATAAAGATAATAGGAGAGAGATTTCAACCTGCTTCTTCTATTTCTCAGCTCATTCTTCACAGGGTTACCTGAAGAGAGAGGATCTTATGGGAAATGTTGTCAGTTCATGTTGAAGTCTTGAACTTGTACAGAATGTTTGCAAAAATATCTAAGATATCAATGCTGGAAAGGGCTTTTTTTTTTTTTTTTTTTTTTTTTTTTTTTTTTCTTTATAAATGCTACTTATTATTCTCATAGTTATCTCTACCCATGCACACAGGTTGCTGGTTAAAGTGCCTAGGGTGCTACACAAGGAATACTGGGAAATTTTTAAAGAACATATTTATAATATACTCTTAAAATATTAAATGGATTCAACAGCTCAATTAGGATAGAAAATTAGACTTGGACACAAAGGGCTAATATGTATGTATCTGTTGAATTAATACAAAGTTCTCTAGAATCCAGCTAGAGGTGTGAAGAAACGTGTGCTGAGGTGTGTACCGCATAGTATAAGCCCTGCATCCTAGGGATTACATAAGCAATGCCTACTGCTAATCATTTACCCTTCTGTGTGTTTTAGTGAACAGACTGGCCCGCTCCAAGTACTGCTGAGCCAGGAGGTACCACTGGAACCCAACAAAGAAGTGGAATTTGGGTCCAGTTCTTTCTTCCACCCACCTGCTTCCTGCCATGAATTGCACTCATCATTATATCCAGAGTCTTCCTCCCTGCCCCCTTCTGAAAGCAATCCATCCAACAGGACCTCTCCAAACTTCCAGTCTGCTTCTGCTGATTTTCATGACCAGGTTCCCTCTTTTCCCTATAGGCAAGGTTTGGCAGAGAGGTCTGCACGAACTGAGAATGATGCCCACCTTAGTGTGGAATTTGAGACCACAGCCACAGGGCCAAAAGACTATAGGGAATGCTGCAGTAGCAGCAAGTTAGAAGAGGTTCATAACATAACAGCTATTCTCACACCTCAGTACAAAAGCAAGGCTAACACAGTAAACTCTGGGTCTTTGCCTACACTGTTTCCCTGTCCACATCCACCACAAGCAGCATCTGCTGAAAAAGATGGCCAGCACAGTCCTTGTTCCAAACTTGCCAGCTCTCCAGTATGGGCCAGCATTGATCACTTAGGGGACTACCATGCAATGACCCCTGCAGCTTCATCCCCTTCACTGCAGTGCTCCTTGGATCCTTTACAGCAAACAAATCAGTACTCCAGAGCAAACAGCCATGAGATTTTGTCACCCTCACAGGATGAATATGGCACAGCAGAAGGTTGCAAATCTGAGGCTTTTAGTACGAAGGGACATGTTCGCTCCTTGGCAGAGCAGTTTCAGAAAATGCATACGGCCTCCCAGAGGAAAGGTCCTCATGAAAAAGGCTGGATTGCTGCTGTGTGTCAGGACGAGAAGCCTCCAAATCTAATACAAAAATCTTTCTTCAACCCTTCACCCTCTGCTTACAGACAGCTAAACCATCAAGGCCAAGAGAACAGAAACCAGTCTTCTGAAAAATTGCACTCATCTGTGGATATTAGGGATGGGGTAGTTTCTTTGGAGGGTTTTAGTGCCAAGCTTGTTGCTTCTAAGAGTCTTTGTCCTCCCAGTGAAGAGCTGTGTAGAAGAGGTGGACAGAATATAGCAGACCCTACGCCCTACCTGGAAAGGCACTGTCATGATGGAGGAACAGAACGGGGGGATGATGGAGCTGCTAGTAGCATGGTTGCCTCTATGCCTGTGGACTGTTGGGTGAATAACGTTACTAGGTATTACAGTTCTCAGAAGGATATTAAGAATGCTGAATGGCTTCCTGTACCTGGGAGGAGTCCATCCCTTTCTGATCAGAGAGCAGTTGGAGATGACTTGAGCAGGATCCCAGTACATCTGCATCCACAGTGGAATCAAGACACAGAACAGGAGCTCTCAGAACTGGAATCCCTCTATCAGACTAGTCTGCAGGCATCTCAGGCTGCTAGGCCTCTCTTGGGAAGACAGGACAGTGCTAGGTATCCATTTGACCAACAAGGTAAGAATTCTGCAGCTGTTTTTCTTGGTTGACCTGCCTGCACAAACAATTCTTAGGTAAAGGGATTTTTTCTGGGCAGTTCAGTCAAATGGGCATGAAGGATTTCGGAATCTGCCACCTGAATCTTTCTGTAAGCTTTCTGACCATAGAGATAGAGAAGCACTGTCCTAGTGCTGCCTGGGGAGGCTGCAGAACAGTCACTGATCTTGGCAGATGGGACATGTCTGTAGAATGGCAAAGGAATAAGGGATCCTGGTTTTGAGCAAAGCTTTTGAACTAGTTGTTTAGGCCAAGTGTCTACTGAGTTTTCTCTGAAAGTCCTGTATCACCTGTACAGTTTATTAAGCTATTTTTATGAAATGAATGTTCTCCATATTTGTGAATTTTAATGGATTAGTATGTGAGTATTTAATCTGTACCTGCAATAACTTTTAGAAGTGTTTCCAGATTTGTTCGAGCTGAACTACTTTTTTTTCTTTTTTTTTTTTTTTTTTTTTTTGCGCTGAAGACCACCTACTTCTAGAAAATTACTTGTGAAAGTGGTCCTAGGAGAGTGGTCCTTACATGAGTTGGTGCCAAAAGCAAACTGAAATATTCTGTTGCTTTTTGTGAGAACAGCTCTGACATTGCTGGAGCCACCTAGTCAGTTAGAGTATAGTGCCAGCAGTCTGGTTCCACTTAAACTGACCTAATCTGCTGCGCAGGTTAGAGCAACACTGATTCTCTGCTCAGCACAAGTGAAACCAAGATCTCTAGGCTCCCTACAATTACATTAGAGATGCAAATTTTCTCGTCAAATACAAGGCTGTCCAAAACTTTATGGGTATCAGTGATGTATATTTTTCAAAATACAAGCTAGGTTTTTCCCTGCTCTGTACCCATAGGTTTGGAGCCTTCATCTCTTCTGACAAATGAAGCCAGCTGTGACCAGAGGAGATATTGGCAGTAAATTCTTTTTGAACAGGTTTTATTCAACAGCTCAGATGAAATTCTTCTATCTTGCACTACACTGACAGACCAAATAACACATCCTATAAAGGTCACTTTTTCATACAGGGTCTTTGGTTTCCTTTCACTGTTAGGCAAGATCTGACATCACTGGTGTTCTCTTGTATGGGCTTGGCTAAGAAGATTTCTAGGTGTTCCTTCTTAGCGTACAGATTTTGAACCTCTTTCTAGATATTTAACAGGATAAAGTCCAGTTGCTTTAACGTTAACTGGAGCCAAAGAGTTCTGTCATCAAATTCCGCATTTCTTATGTTGACATCTCTCTCTCTCCTGTTTTCCCACATCGTGTCTGCGGGATGAGATACAGATATTCTGCTCAAGTGAGATCTCTACTTCTGGTTTGCTGTGTCTTTCAAATGTTTCTTCCTCATTTCTGAAAATTCTATTAAAAATTTGATTGGATTTTGAGTTGATCCAATTCATCTACTGTAATGAACTGGGTGAAATTTACCCGAGTGAATCTGGGAAAGCTCATCCTCATTTTTTGTCTAAGTTACCTATTCATGTGCAAATATATTTTAAGCTTTCTGCCCCATAGCAACTATTTTTGTCAAACCTTTGTATTCAGGATCATGGTGAGAATGTCACAGTTCTGTTGTTAGAGATTTACACCAGAGTTGAAGGACCAAAGAGATAATCTTCCAAACACTTCCTCAGTGCAGATGATGTGGTGCTTATCAGCAACTCAGCTTTGATTTATGGATAGATTCCCTGTGACGGACGTTTTATTTATTTTAATTAGGCCACTCATCTGCCTCCGTTTATTTGTTAAGAAGCTTCAGGCTTATTACTGGAGTGGGATTGCTCTGAAACAAAATAACTGTAGTCATTTGCATGCAAAAATGACACTTTTACGTAGCTAACTGGTACAACAAATGGCTGATTAAACTGTAACATTGGATGGGAACAAGCAGAGTTGGGGGAAGGAGGGGCAGGGGTGGAGGCCAGTAACTTAAGCACTTGGGGTAAACAAGACACCATATTTATCTCTGTTGTAAGTTCAGTAACTGTTCCGTAGAAGCCTGTACGGAGGCAAGGGAAACAGGAGCAAGTATCCTGATAGACTTTCTCCCCTAGGGGATTCTAGGAGTTGGCTTGTGTATTAATGCTAAAAGAATCTCTAATTACTTCTCATTTCATTTGCTTAGTCTTTCCATGCCAGAGTCAGATCTAAGACAGATAAACTTATATCATAATATTAATTCAAGCCTGGAATTTAACCCTACCATTTTATTTCCTCCCCAGTCTCTGCAAACCTACACGTGACGAAGCTGCATGCTGCGGCTGGCATGGGTCTCTCGAAGACCCCCACAGCAGAGATCGAGCGCAGTCTGTATGGATCCAATGTCTCTTCTGTCTCCAAGGTGACAGCACGTTACAAAGATACGCTGGGGAGGGAAGGGTCTAAGGCTTTTCAAATTTACTATCATGAGCTGTTAGGATTGCAACTTACTTAAGTTATTTATTATCACTATCTGCCTTGGAACTGGTATTTTCTTTTGTAGACTGTTTCACTATTTTTCTTGAAGCACTAGGATTTAATTTGGTAATTGCTACAGTCTGTAGTTGGATAGTATTATACCTTGGTCAGCAAAAAGAAGTTTCCAGCTACTGCTAGCTTCTCTCACTCTGAGATAAGACCTGAATGAAGGACTTGAGAAAAGAAAAGGTCCTAGAATTTCACTGCAGTAGCCTATTAGATTTAGGTTGATTTCTTCCCAGTAATTACTCTACAAAATGGATATTATGGAGAGAGCTTTTTCTGAAATGTGTGATATTGTCTGCAGGTCATGTATACCAGAGAACGTAAGGAACCAGAAGAGGAGGAAATGTACAGTGCAGAGAATTTCCGTCGCATTGCTCGCAGTCTCAGTGGGACAGTCATCACAAACAGAGAAGAGACCATGGTCTCTTCTCACAGTTTTGTAAGTAGAATGATGTGCAGTTTTCCAAAGAGCCATGAGCTGCATCTAGCATTCCTGTTTTCCCTAGCTGCATTCAGTAAATAATAAATAAACAAGACAGCAGACAACTGGATAATAAGCAAGGTGATGAAAGATAATGACATCTTTATGGATTTTTTTTTTGCTCTTTTGGGAAGAAGAGCAAACTTTTATTTAAATAACATCTTCAGGACTGACTGCAGAGTTGTACCAGTTGTGCAGCTAACATGCAAGCTAGTCTTATTTGCCAGTATAGAAAGACATCCAGTATAAAAACTTCTTTTTCAGTTGACTTAGAGTTATTTTTCAGTAAAGTTCTTAATACATCTGTGACTTTTAAAAAGAGATTACAGTAGTCATGTAAAATCTCTGCTCTGTTGTGGATATATTCAGTAAGTGGTAATTTTAGCAGGTAAAGGTAAGCATGAAAGGAAGATAATTTAAGTAATGGTGCATAATGCTGCCAATTACATATAGGAAGCAACTAAAAATAGATAGCAATTGACTCTTCTGTGTTATCACTGTTAAGCTGTCTCAGGTATAAGTTGAAGTTGCCAGTGAGGAAAATAGATTATTGCTGGTGTTTAGCAACATAGACAGATCTTAATAGAAAGTTTTGGCTTGGATCTAACTTTTTACTAACTGTACTTAAGATTTGATTTGAAACCAGCTGCGTAATAAACATAGAAAAGTTGCAAAATCAGCTACTCAGACTGGTTGATAAATTTCCAACTATGCTGAGTGCCATGAGCCAGGAGTATGTCAAGTCATTAACTTGAATATGTACTCCTTGCTGCTCAGCATGCTTTTCCGGGGCCTTTGATACATGCCTGGAAGTGGTGGCAGAAACAAGTTAAACCTCTAACTGGCCACTGGTCCCTCTGCTGACAGTTTTTAGCCCACCACAGAGACTGCTGATAGGATGACTCTGTTGCTACCATTCAAATTAGTCTCTGGGCTCCAGTCAGTGACTTGTTTGTTAATGTGTCAGTGTGAACCAAAATACCAAGGCTTTCTTTTCCTGTTCCATGGTATATTTCCAGTCAGTCGATGTGATCTTCCTACAGAGCTCACCACTGTAGTGACAGCCTTATTGATGTCTAGAGTTGCTTATTTTTTACACACAGATGCATGGTTTTGTTCTGGTGACTCTTCCCTTTCCTTGGATCACCACTACTGTTGCTTGATTCAACCCAGCTTTGTGTTTACTCATTATTTTATGTTTTTTTTTTCCTTCTCCTTTCTCATTTTATAAAAGGAAGCACCAAACACAAGGAAAATGCCAGTGGAAACCAGCCACCGTTCTTCCAGCTCCACTTCCCTTCCTTTCCCCCATGATCCTTCTGTATTTCCCTATGATCCCCAGCACAACCCAAACCAGGTGCAACACCTACCCCATGATGTTCTGATGCCTAGCATGGTGGGCAAGGCACGTAAACAGTCAGGTAATCACAGGACTTTTCATCCTCCCTTGTAACCAGAAATATTGCTAAAATATAGCTCTGCAGGTCTTTCATAATGATGCTTCACTGTCTGCCTGAATTCCTCCAGAATTTTGGAAGAATTAATCACATTCTCTTTGTCCTTCTCTGTCCCTTTTGAGATGTTCAATGATGTTGTGCTAAGTGGACACAACAGAAAGGAATAATCTTTATGGAAGCATGGTGACTACTTTATTATTAAAAAAAAAAAAAAAAAAAATCATGCTCACATTTTTGAGGTATTTTCTTCTGTGTAAAAGTAGCAGTAAAACCCATCACTATGTAGTTATGTACAAGAATTTTTCCACAAGCTAGTAACACACACAGTTGTATTGATAGAGGTAACCAATTTCTGCATGAGAATTATTTCCCCTGTGAAGGCCATCAAAGCCAGTTTGATCTACCAGCTTGGAATTATTTTGTTGGGTTCCTTTTTGATGACACCAGAGAGGTTACTGCTGAAGAAATCTCTTTTTCTGTGAAGCTGTGACTCTAGTGTAGGGCAAGGAGGAAATGTAGAGGAAATGAATGTTAGAGCAGATGCTGCTGGTTTGCCTTCAGAATTGCACATCTAACTGGAAGTACTAGTGATATAGTTTAGCTTTTCCTGTCACCTGTGTTCTCTGAGGAAACAGCAATGAATAAAACATAACCAAGCAAACCTTATTTATTTATTTTTCTCCCTTTTTCCTTCCTTGCCTGCCCTACACAGGAGATCAGAAGAACATCACCCAGAAACTTCTGGTTGTGCCTGACAGGGGTGAAGCTTTCCAAGGTGAAGACTACCCAGGTGTGGCACTAGGCTATGGGACTCTACCTTGTGCACCCAAAGGCACCCTTTCCCAGGGGCAAAAGCCTCTTGCTCATCCGCGTTTAGGAGGTGGTGCATCAAGTGTCACGGGCCGCTGGCGGAGCACGAGCTGCGCTGCCAGGCAAACGGCCACGCTGCCGGATAAGCGCGCGGCGCTCTGGGCCGGCCATCCCGGCCAGCCAGCCAGGAGCCTACAGGAAGGCCTCCTCCTGCAGCCCTCGCGTGCGGTGCACGAATCTTACACCGCTGGCTGCAGGCTGCCACCCAGCACAGACTACAGCACTTTAAGAACACCGCGCGAGCCTTCGTGGGATCCTGGTGCCCCTCAAGGTTGTCCTGTGCCCCCCTCTTACACTAGGGCTCCGGGCCCCAGGAGAGTTGACATGCCCCCCGAGGAAGACTGGCGGCAGAGCAGCTACACCCCTCAGCCTGGCAGGAGGCGAGTGCTGCCCGTTCCTGTGGTAGATGGCACCTTCTCCTCCGCCTCTGAGGCGCACAGAAGCGTGCGGGCTCGAGCAGCAGCAGCTGCTGGCACCGTGCAGAAGAACGGCTGGTGAGCTCCCGGGCACCCTGGCCAAGCCCCCTGTGAGCAGGCTGGAGCTGCTGCCCAGGTGCAGTCTGTAAGGAGACGTCAAACTTCCTCAGCCGGTACCTGTGCCAGTTCTGTCTTAAAATGTAGCTATACAGTACGTGGAAACTAATTGCACTCTATTTCTTGCTGACACTACTGAACCGCTGTCTGGAGCGGGGGGGTCTTAGCTGTACTAGGCCCAGCCTCTCCTAGCAAAAAAAAAAAAAAAAAAAAGTGCTATAGGAAAGATAAGCTTAAGGGGCATTGGTTACGGGTAAGTTCTAAGTATGTGCATGTTTTGAAGGAGGATGGCCAAAAGGACATTTTTAAGGACTCTTTAATGAAATGTAGCTTTGGTAAATTCTTCGTATACAAAATTAGTCCTTTTGTTTTCCTCTCCTTCCTGTTCCTTACTAGGGGAAAAAACTGACCTACCTTCCAGGCTCCAGTAAATGTACACTTGCCAGGCTGGCCGTTAGTGAGGCAAACCCAGTTTTCAGTGTGCTGAGGTCTTGGGCAGAGATCCCAGCTGTAGTTGCTGCTGAGGAAGTGGCAGGGAGACACTGTTCATCGGTAAACCAGAAATTTCCTCACTTCCGTAAGGCGAACTAACAATGCTTCAAACAGAAAAGACTGTTAATGCTGCACGCTTAATTATACCAATGTAAACACAGAATAAGTTTAACTATTTTAGTGTCAAACATACTTGCTTTTGTAAGTATTTTTCAAATAAATCTATGAAAATAGTTCTATTTACCTGTCTGTGTATGAGCTTTCTTTGCTATTTGCCTTTCCTTATCAGATGTTTTTTGTTTTTTACATGAACTAAAACAAGGTGTTTCTTATAGTCCATTAGTTAATTTTATATAAATAGGTTGAAGGATGCTATGAGGCGTTTTATAATTCTGCTACTGGATTTGCATTTTCATGTGTTTCATTGCTGCTGTGTGCTTAATTTTCCTCGCCTAATGGGCACTAACACACAGTGCCCCTCAGAAAGCATTTTGTGGTTTCAATGTTGGGGGAAACCCACAAGAATATGTGCATGGTGATAGTGTACACAGCTAGGAGTTTTAATCTCATATAAAATTTTCTTTAGAAGTTACTGCTGTAGTGAGAAATTTCTTTTTTCAATAAGAGCGGCGCTCCTGGCCTTGCTAAAGCCAATTCAGGTACAGCATTTGGAGTTGTTACCAGTACAGGAGGGCGGAAATTTAGTTTGATACTGAGAGGGACTGCAAATTCGGTTCTGCGATCCCAGCCAGCGGTGGAAGGTCTAGGCTGCCCTCTAGTGCTCTAGGTACTGCTTTGGCCTCATGATCGTTCTCTCTGTATTAATTTTAATTTCAGGATTTGCACCTCAGTGCTTGATGGAATTTTATCTTTTCTGCTGTTCAGTCTGAGATTTTTGAGTCCCATTTATTATAATAAATGTCTTCTCTCAGTTTCATGTTGCTAAATAATTCCTATTATGTCTACTATTTTAAGTCTCCTGCAACTATATAGTGTTGTTGTTGCACTCTTTTTCTTCCCACACACCCCACCACCTCTCTCTTTTTTCCTGTACATAGTTTCTCCTACCAGATCTGGTTACTAGAAGAGAATAAAGTGGATTCAATAATATATTTAATGTCAGGAAAACACACGGGGAGGGGAGGGAGAGAGACTTGCTTTGTGTGGAAGTCATCAGCATCACTGAAAGTCTCAGTGCCTCATTAGTTAATACCTATGCTATAATTCAGTTATAACTTGTAAATGTCTTCAGTGGTATTTATTGGCTATTTGAACCCTAGAAAATCAGTCATGTATTAGTTTAGTTCCTCATTAAAGCTCACCGTTGTCTACAAGAAAGGTGAAGAGAGCAGCTTTCCCTAGGAATTCAACAATTGCTTTTTTCTTAGTCTGTTGGTTACTTTGCATCAAAGCGTACAAGGTTTTCTTCCTAAAGTACCCCTTTGTCTGTCAGCAGCTGCACAGTAGGTTAGTGGGTAGAAATTTTAAGTGAAATGAAAATAAAAATTTACATCTAAAAATAATTTCTGCTTCCCTAAAATTGATCATTCAATGTATTTGTCTGATCTCTGATGTGTTTTTAATAAGAGTTTGGATCCAGTTGCATAGGGGAAAAACACAGTAATAAAATGGAAAACAACTTGGTGTTTTAGCAGTAGCAAATGTGTGTAAATATAATCTTTGTGTGTATGGAAAAGTAACTACCTAGCTTGTGCATGTTACTTATGGGAATAATACTTAGAGTTGCTGAGCAGCAGGTCTGTTGAAATGGAATATGTGCTAGAGCATACAATACCAGCGAGCTGATCAAAATCAAAATAAACTCTCTTTTAAGGGAGCGGATCACAAAAGTGCAAGGTAAGTGCCCAGACCTTCCAAACTGAGGGCCCTGGCGCGCACATTAAAGTGGGCGGAATTTAGGAAGGGGGAGGGAACTGTCTTACTGGTATTTTCTGTGATCGCTAAGATTGGAGTTGCCTTGGTTTAACAGTGATGGCTGGGTTGTGAAATCAAGTGCACGCAGGGCTCCAGAAAACAGGCACTCATGCATTATTAAATATTAAATGCAGTTTTGTATTTAATGTCACTTCATATACTTGCCTATTTTGGCAGTAGGAGGGGGAAAAAAAAAAAGAACCTTCCACCTATGTCATGTCTGAGTAACTTGAGTTATGCACTGAAATGAAAAATGGGCAGATCTGAACATTTAGTTGGGGGAGCAGGAGAGGAGGGAGGAAGCGAAAGAGAAGCCAAAGGAGGAGGTGTTGGAGAGTGGAGAGAACAGATGGGTAGGTGAAAAAGATGAGCTAAATGAATGTTTGAGTCTTCTGTCAAATGTCTCCATCTTTACAAAGAGCACTAACTGATGTGTCTAAATTTTCTTTCCTTTTAATAGATAGATTCCTGGAAAGAGAGGTCCTGAGCACTAGTCTGCCTGCCGAAGCCATTGAGGAGGGAAGACTCATTCGTGTGTTCTGGAGAACAGATATTTTATAGGACTTCGTAATTATAACGTTCATACTATTGCAAATGAACCTGTGCTATGTGTATAAATAGAGACAAACATTGGGAAAGCAGTGTAAAGGCCAAGTAAATGTTTATACCAGCTGAGACAAAGATAAAAAACGTGCTTGGATATTACAAAATAGTCATTTATGTTAGATGCATCCTGGAGTCCGTTACCACTATGCTCTCCTTTGTTTAGAACCATGGGTGGCAGAAAGTAAAAGTATGAGAGATGTTTGTGTTTGCTGCCTCTTGCATTTCCTTACTACAGAGTCCAGAACCTTTTTGAGCCAAGTTAGACATCTGTAATTCTGTTTTGATGTTAGTTCTTTCACAGTTGTTGTCATTTTGTTTCATACTTCTGGGGTGGGGGGGGAGGAATCTCTTCAGTGTTTTTATAATTCTAATATTACAAAGTTCTCGGGACAAAACACAAAAGCAAAGCTTTTACGTTCTCATGTGGGATCACTTTGCATTACCGTTTTCTGCATTGGTTTAACAACTTATCCATGATCTAAGGCTTGCCCAATTCTGAGCGTCATTTTGGCTCAACCATTTTTTAAGTTATGCAGTCCCTGTGGATCATTTACTTCCTATTAACACATTAATATTTAATGGTGCTTGGTTTCAGTAGCTTGGTAAAAGGATGCAGAGGGGTAGGTTGAAGGCATATTTCAACTTTCATTGTCCAGTAATGGTGGCCAGATGTGCTTCTGAGAGAAGAGTAGAATAGTATGTATTCTTCAGTGACTGGTTTATCTTGTATCCTTTTTTTTTAGGTTTGTCTCCAGCATGGTTTTGCTCTTAAAATACTTAATGGTATTTCTCTGGCTTACAGGCCATTTTGTTCATGGATGAACATACCTCATCAAAATTCATTTTTATACATCATAGCTTCAGTTTTGTAGCGACAAGATCATTGGTTATGTTAATAAGGTCCTATACATAGGCCTGATTAGCTTGAATATTTTGTCTGTTAAGCCTCCTTTTGCTTGTGGAGGCTGTAAGAAAACTAGAGAGAACATAAAGGAGGACAGCAAAGCGCAGAGTGAACTCAATTTTAGAGTACGTAGAGGTGACTGAATCATAGTCTATTAATACCATTAAGGTAGTAAGATAAATGAAGGGAGGGAATTGCTTGGTCTCAAATGGTATGAGAAGGATCAATATCTTAAAGCTAAGGAAGGAGAAGTTTGAACTAGATAATAAGGGAGGGGGAGGAATGCTTTAAGCAGAAAAAGTGAGCAATGTTTTGAGCAAGCTAGGGTAGAGCTTCAGGTACCATGTTGCTCCAGAGGTACCAGATTGAAGTTAGAGGTGGGGATGATAGGTGATGGTAAGAGGAAGTCACCTAGGAGCAGGCTAAGTGGCCTCTACGTAGCCTCTATATATATCTACAGGCTATTCATAGATAAACACAGGTTTTCAAGGAAATGAGTACAGAAAGGGAGTGTAATGGGATGGAGCAGTAATAGGAAGTATATTGTCGTAGTTTTTACCAGCGGCTATTTGGTATTTTTGTTTCCTGCTCTTGATGTTGGTGTAGCTTTTCAATACTGGATAAACAACTGTGAAGGCTCGTGACATTTGTGTGCATGTGTGTGCAGAACAAACATGTAGATGGCCCAGAGGATTTCCTTTCCCTTGCTGACTTTCCTTAATGAATTGGCGAGGCAAAAAGAAAAATTTGTTCCCCATTCCAATTCACCTGTTTGACATCTGATATTGACAACTAGAGGATATATTGCAATGATAATGATTTTTATGATGCTGGGGAAACTGGCCCAAGACTGTTTTCGGTCAATATGGTGCCCTGGTGTTATGGATAATCAGGGTCTCATTAAAGAGGAGGAAAAAAAAAAAAAATAAAAGGCTTGGGACAACAGGAAAATCTTGTGTCCTCTTAGAAGAAAATATTCAAGTATTTATACTGAAACTTGGTGTGGCAATATGTCAAAATGCATTTTAAAAAGTGGCTTGTTCTGAGGTAGTCTTACAGTTTGTACCAACTGCGAAACCATTTCTGGGAATTCAGAAAGGAGAGTTCACAGCATACGCTAGTGATAATCCATGAAATGGGACAACCTCTTAAAGTTTTGTGTGTCTCATCTTATTCTCCTGCTTATAGCATGTCTTCCCCTCTCAGACCTGGTTATCTCTGCAAGATTTGATCTATGTATCTTTCCCTTGGGATCTGCAATATATCTCTTGTGATTCAATTTCCTTCTTAGAGTTTTCAAAAAGTCCTTGTTGGATAATTAGATGATTCTGGGACACTGAGTTGTGCCAGTTTTAAAGATATGTAGCTTTTAGTCAGATGGGACCATTCTGATCATCTAGCCTCCTGCATGAGATAGTTACAGAATTTCACACAGTTATTTTATATCTAACTTCTCTATGGACTTGAAGTGCACTTGTTGTCTGAGGTGACTGTTTATGAAATATATTTACTACTGTATCTTGAGCTGCAGGGGAGGATGTCATGAAAGTTGAGGATTTAACATGACACTTCTCAGTTTAAACCTTTTTTCACACAGCTCCAGTATGTGCTGCTTTGAGATGGAGTGGGAGTAAGGGAAGGATCATCTGCATCCCATATGGCCCCATTCCCCATGCTGTGGCTTGGTGATTGCATCTTGCTGATTTTTTTTTTTTTTTT